>JAVJAQ010002202.1:450333-463836 GCA_032362365.1 Zygogramma bicolorata | reverse complement strand
AAAAAATGACTGACCAACAACGGTCTGTCTTTAGAAATCAAGCTGTATTAACAGAAGAATATCATCCCGAAAATATTGAATTTACATCTACTGAACGCAATGGCAGACATTTAACATCTTCTATGTGGTACAGGACATTGGCCAACTGCGAAAGGGTTAAGAGATCTTGGCTTATTTATTCTAAGGCAAAAAATGCAATTTTTTGTGCGTGCTGCAAGATTTACCAGAAACCGTCTTCTACAGCTACATCTGCATTGTGTTCTACAGGGTTTATTATTTGGAAAAAAGTTTCAGAGAGATTAAGCGAACACAAGGCAACTCAAATGCACAAAGAGTGTATGATCAAGTGGAAAACACGGGTACAACAAATGAAATCATGCCAGGGTATTGATCAAGACATTGAGAGAGTAAGTAATTCATTCAGAGAAAGAAAAATGGAGACAGATCCTGCATATTATTATGGATGCTGTATTGTATCTATCCACAAACTGCCTTTCTTTTCGTGGGTTCCATGAAACTCCCAGCGATCTCATAACACAATATCCTCAGCCTAGTCAAGGTAACTTCTTGAACTTAATTTCCCTGCTCGCCAAACATAATTCAACTCTTAAGTTTCAATCAGAATACCTAAAAAAGGGACAAGTATCATATTTATCAAAGACAATACAGAATGAAATAATTGACATAATGGCAAAAACAGTTAGAAATAGAATTTCAAATGACATCAAAGAAGCCAAATACTACACGATAATGTTCGACTGCACTCCAGACGTATCCCACACAGAACAAATGAGCCGGGTAATTCGATTTGTAAAAAGAACTGGCGATACGTGTGAAATGAAAGAAAGTTTCATTGATTTCATAGAAGTTGTTGGAAAGACAGGGGAGGACATTTGTCACCAGATTTTAGAAAAATTGGAGGTTGATGATTTAGATATTGGACATTGTCGTGGCCAATCTTATGATAATGGGTCCAATATGGCCGGGATCCCTGAAGGAGTACAAGCCAGGATTGCAGAAAGGAGTGAACTGGCCGAATTCGTACCGTGCTTGGCTCACTCCTTAAATCTTGTAGGTGTTCATTCTGCCTCATCATGTCAGGAAGCTATTAACCTATTTGGTTTAATTCAAAAAGTATATTGTTTTTTTGTTGGCTCCACTTCTAGGTGGGAAATTATGAAAAAATACGTGAAAACAAATTTGAAAGGAAGTAGTCAGACGAGTTGGTCGGCGAAACATGTTGCTGTGAATGCCCTATTAAGTAACTTGCCAGAACTAGCGGACGCCTTAGAAGAAGTTAAGCAAACTTCGCATGCTCCAGTAGCTAAGTTCGAGGCAAGCCATCTTTTAACTGCTATAAAGAATTCAAATTTTATTCTTAATTTAACTATTTGGGCGAATATTCTTCGCGAAATCAATCGAGTGAATATAGAAATTCAGAAAGAAGATATTATCATTGCCCGTTCCGTCGCACTAATATATGGTCTGCTCAAATCTTTGCAAAAAATAGGCATAATCCAATGGAATGTTGGATAAAAGAGGCTGAAGAAGTTGCTGAAAAAAGTAGTGTTGAGCCTATTTTGCAAAACAAACGAATTCCGAAACGTAAAAAACATTTTGATGAGATGTGTGAAGACGATTTACAAACACTCCAACCTGTACAACTATTTTCTAAAGAAATAATGATGGTATTTGATCGAATCATATCAGAAATCAAAAAGAGGTTTGATTGTGCTACCACGCTTAATTGGAATTTTGCTTTTCCTAGGACCGGTTTTTCAATGCAAGATATCTATCAGATAAAAATAACCCATAGTTTTCATCCTTGTCATTGACCAACATTCCTCACTCGCACCCTCTCATTTCTTTCATCTGTATGACAGATAACTCATTCATTCTTGTATTGAAAAACTGGCCCTTAATGGTACAAATATTTTGGAAATGTCAAGTGAAGAACTGCGAAAGTATGGAGCAGATCTGGATCGAAAATACGAGCGAGATTTAAGCGCCGTCGAATTCTGCCAGGAACTCTACGTTTTTAAAGAGCAAGCGTCGATTTCATTTGGTGATATAGAAAAGGCTAACGGTTTCTATCTCTTGCAACAGATCTATGCGCATGATTTGCAGGATGCTTTTCCAAACATTTGTATTGCCCTGCGAATTTTCTCAACGCTTCCTACTACATCCGCAAGCTGTGAGCGAAGTTTTAGCAAATTGAAATAAATAAAAAATTATTTACGTTCTTCAATGAGCCAGGAACGCTTATCAGGTCTTGCAATATTAGCGATAGAAAATCGAATAGCACACGCGTTAAATTATGACAAGGCCATAGATTTATTTGCTGAACAAAAAGCTCGAAGAGTAAAATTCTAATTTTGATTCAGAATTGCAACAATTTAATAAACCTATTTGATTTTTATTTTCACTATACATATTTTTATTTTAAATCTTATCCTGTGCTGATAGCTGAAATTATAAAGATGATAAAGGGAAAAATAAATATAAGTTGGCGGCATATTTCACTTTTTGCCCCGCCTAAAAAAAATTAAGATCCGGGGCTGCCCATTGCGGCTGATAAGTACTGCCAAACGTCACTCATTGCGACAAGTACATATTACTTCTTGAAGTGTCTTGCTGCAATCTGGCCACTCGGCATGACTGCAAAGTAACAGACCGTTCCCTTGACCTTTCACCCAATGTCTAGTCTAATCTCTTCTTCTTTCTGATAACTTCGTCTTCCCATATTTTTTTCACCTGAAAATGCTGAAAAATTTACTTACTAGGTCAATCTACATAATCACTAGATGCTCATTATTACACAGAAAGCGAATTTGACAGATGGACGACCCACACATGGTTGCTGTGCCTCTGTACGGTAACTAGACCTCCGGTATAAAGACGAAAACAGATTTCCTTTGTTTTGTGCTTCAAACTGTGGTCATCTAGTGCTATTGGGATTTCAAGATAAGCGATACGAACTCTGATGAAAAGTTGCAAACAATGTCAAAGTGGTGCTTATTAGTTGAAGTCTTGGTCAAAGGGGCGTAACGTCGCGATATTATTTTCAAATTTTGAAATATGATTGATTTAAGCAAAAATCATGTGTAGTATAGTGGTGCTTATAAGTTAGAGTTTGGCACGACGATCTTAATTTGAAATCCCAATAAGAGGACGAGCCGCTGAAATATAATGAATGTATTCGAATGACAGACGAATACGTTTTGAATACATGAGGCGTTTTCAGAGTTCCGCTTTTGATCGACATCAAGATGCATAAATTCCTGGGGCGATCTCCGATTCGATATTGTTTCGTCAAAAACTCTAGACACGATCAATCATATACAGAATATTTACTGCGATTTCTAGTAGATAGTGCAAGAATCGAATTCTGTCATCTTTTGACATTTGCATTCCAATTTATTCGAATTGTACTCGACGTGTTCCATACTTTTACTGTTCTTTTCAACCAGCTATTTGTCGTTTCCAGTTCAATTCTCTACCGTAGTTTTCTTAGTTATTCGTCGTTTATCTACCGTTGCTTTCATTATTAGTTGTTTTCTGTTTCTTTAGTGATTAAGTGTTGTATTGAATAGTTTTTTATAATAGATATCAAATGCTGTTGTATTATTTGTGGACAAGATAATCAATCATCTATATCAAGTTTCCATGATTAGTACAAAACTTTCAATATATGTACTCAAGTTCAACTGATCAATATAACGCGAGATTATTCTGACGCTAATGAAAACAAAGTTCTTGCTCAGTGTTTACTTTGGTAGAAGGTATATTTGCCGATTGCTTTTCAGAATTTCCCAGTTCAACATATTTATTCCTAGTTCCAGAATCGCATTACAATGATTGTTTCATGCCCAGTAAAAGGTTGTATAACAAAAATGTAAAATCATGGGATAAAAGTTCTTCCGGGAGAGTGTTTTCAAATACGGTCTTCTTGTACTACTGCACTACGGCACTCTTCCTGATGAATTGAAATTACCCAGGTTCATCATCTGGACTATGGAGGATTCGATTCATTTCGAATTAAACACTATAATGCTTACTGGACGCTATATTGACGTACTATTTTTTCCATCTCTGTGATCCAACTCCACTAGCTCTCACTTCGATACCGATATTTCGAGGAATCTCATAAAATTATCTGAAAACATTCAGCACCGAATATTAAAAATATCCATGAATTTCGATATTAATTTCTTATAATATATATCGAAAATATAAAGAAAATGTATCTATCTGTAATATCTACATTTACGTCTTAAATAGAAACAGACAAACATCAAAAATATATATTCGTAGGTAGGATTCAAATTCAGACCAATCAGAAAGCTATCGGATCATCGTACGAGCGAATTTCGGATCTGTCTGAATCCAGCCAAAGTCATTTCAGTCAAGATTCAAGACTTATTCAATTTTCAATCGGTCTTTATAAATTCGTGATCATTTTATCTACAATAAATCATCAAAATGGGCAAGAAAGTATAATGCAATGTGCTTGATGTTTTATGCTTAACTTGTAGGTAGCCTGGAATGGAAGGTGAAATTAGAATACAGTTTCTTTTACGACTGTAACTCAACTCTTGAATGATGTGCCAAAAACTATGATTTTGAGAAGCATTGAGAGTCACAGTGATTTTTACGAATTGCTGATGTTGGAGAGAAATACATCCAATAAAGTTGGATCCAGTCCTGCTCAGAGACTTTTCGCAAGAAATTTGAGATGTAAAATTCTTATCAAGGAAAACAAATTGAAACCAAAAATTATCCGAGCCGTACCTTTGAAAATCAGGGAAAATCAACAGAAAGCAAAGAACTACTATGATGGTAACACAAAACCAATACCTATCCCAAATGTTGGTGATGAAATTATTTTCATAAGAAATAGAGAGGACAAAGTATGGATTCCAGGAATTATCAAACGAAAATTCAAATCAAGATCATTTTCCATCGATAGCCAAAAACAAGAACTGAGAAGAAATATAGTAGACATAAAACCGTTGAGAGAACAAAACGAATTATCACGAAAAGATACAGTCAAAACAGAAGAAAAGAAGTCAAGGCCCAAGAGAGAAATTAAAATACAGTTTCTTTTGTAGTCGACGTTGTAAGTCGACTCTTGAATGATGTTTATTGGTCGATCTATCAATAACAACTTAGTAACAATATACAAGATGTTATCATGAACTATGAATCTCATTCATATAACACATGACAAATGGGGTATATTCATTATATTTTACTATTTGTTATTTGATGATACCTACACATAAAACGAAGTTATTCCTGATACTAGAACGAAAGAGTAATAGCTGTATTTTTACGTTTTCTCAGACTTTCCGCTATTTTTTGAGTTTTTCGTTTCGGAGGTTGCTAGTGTTGGTAAATTTCAGTGAAATCTAGTACAAGTTTGATGTTAAAAAAAAATTAGTACGATCTGCTCAGATGTAGTACGTTTTTGAGAAGAATATTCTACAATCTTTTATTTTTATTCTGGCAGCCCTGCACCATGCACGGACCTGAAATTTGACGTTTCAAGGATCTCCGATTCTGATTACTGACATGATACAAGGTAGGGAAATTCATTTTTGAAATTAAAAAAAAATCAAAATCCCAGATGACGAAGGATTCATCACCTTCAAAGATGAGGCCGTGTGGGACTGTTCCATCAGTGATATCTATAGTCTGCAGAATTTGTTATGATTGTGATAAAGAAGAGGAGTTGATAGCACCATGCAATTGCAAAGTTAATGGAAATTAATTTCTCACAATTTTGAATGATATCTATTAACGATTTACAGGGAACAGTAGCATTCGTTCATCGATCGTGTTTAGAAACTTGGTTGGGAGAATCCAATTCCACAACATGTGAACTATGTCACACAATATTCAAAACTGAAAGAACTCCAAAGTATTCATCACAAAGATCAATTTGGTATTGGTGCAGGCATCCACCGACTGGTGCAGCACAAGGTGTCAGAAATGATATTCTTGCTTGTAGTATAATAACCCCCCTTGCCATAGTTATAACATATGTCTGCTTGTTTTCTTCAGAATACTACAACCAGCAGAAATTTTCAAATGTTCCAGCTGCTCGATGGACTTCAGTTTCTCTTCTAGTGATGATAGGCATAATGCTCATCGGATACTATATGTGGGTTTATTCAGTTATAAGAATGCATGCTAGAATGTGGTATAATTGGTGGCAGAGAACATGTGATGTGAGATATATTGCTCAGAGTAGAAGTCATATGAGCACAATCAGAAATTCGGATAACCAAACTGATGTCTCTTCCTTAATTAATGTTGCAGATAGAAGTGATTACACTATTTCTTCTACTGCAGCGAACATTGATGTAATCTCTGTTGAAACTGAGCAGAACAATTTGATGGCTAGAAATTATACCAGCTTAGTAATATCTGGGGATGACTTGATAAATATAAGCAGATCAAGTAATGAAGTAATACCCCAGAACTGTAATGAAACTGTAGTCTGATCTTTCTTATTCTGGAAAAAATAAATAAATATCTTGAAATCTGGTCAATTAAAATATCTTGTAGATCTAACGGATTGAAGTAAAGTGGATATTGCTTTTATTTCATATCAAATAATGACTTGATTTCAAAATCATTTTGCAGGGCAATAGAATGATCTGCGATTCATTTATCATTCAACGGGTAAACCATGAAAACAATTGGACATATTGAACTCGACACAATCTACTTTCCTTTTCCCACAATGCTACAGAGTCAGTTGGTGCATTCAATGAAGTTATAAGACCCATTGGTATCTAGGCAACTCCAAACTAAAAATAGTTCTTATGAAGTATAAAATAAAAGCCATTAGTATCACTGAAAAATGTCTGTCAAAGTAAATGGTGTTTGGTATAAAATGAAATACCATGAATACCTACCTAAGAATTGTTGTGAGTTGTACCCAAGAAATAGACATGACATACAAAATTATTAGACATTGATCATCTTTCAGCGTCCGGCTCATACTGTGTCCTGTTGGGGAATGACTCGTTTCATTATGGCCGTTTTATTTCTTCTACATTGAAAAAACAAGTTATAGGGCATTTGGATAAGAAGTGCTTAGTGGCAAATCATCAAATGCTTTATAGAGGTGTCTAGTGAAAGTCCGGTTTTCACTTGATAAGAGTTTAATGAAGAATGCTTGAACCTGTTTCGACGATTCAATTTGTCGCTGCAACTCCAGCAAATTGCACGTATTCATGCAAGTTTTTCGAGTTGTATGAATCTTTTTTTGTGCGAGAAGTTGCAGCGACTTAGTTATTTCTATGGTAAATTGCCGCAAACCACAATTATGTGGTGTCATCATTGTGAGGTAATTTTGAATATTTCAAAACTGAAGGAATCAAGTAAAGTGATAAGGTGAATTTATTACAATTACAACTTTTAGAAATGAATTAAATTATATACCAGTTGTGATAAATTATGCGTTTATCTTGGTAACATTCAATGCTATTTTTCAATCTTGGCAATGCAAACGGACATATAGATGACATTTATCGCAGCGACAAATTGCATCGTCGAAACGGTGCTAATTGCCAATGAATGCTTTAGGGATGTCTAGTGCAATGACCAATGTTGTCACTGTTCATTAATAGAGAGCTACCATATACAAGGTATATCATCGATACAAGGGTAAACGATTAAAACGATAGTTGCTTCCTTATTCGAGACAGGACAAATGTTTCAGATTAAATTTTTGGTGAGCAATCCAGGCTATGTTTCAAAAAATTTCACATATTAGGCAGTTCAGTGAATGTGTGACAGATCAAACATGTTTTTTAAATAAAACATCCATATATTTTTACTTATTCGGATTCTTCTGGAAGGGACGCTATTCCTATAAAGTTTCGACCAAAACTCAGGATTGCTTTTTTCTCAGTGTTTTCAAAAGAAACACGCTCTACATACGACTATATCTGGAAGTTCACACCATACGTTTTAGGATACAGTGTGGTCCAACGAAAACTTAACACCTCTATGTTCCGGCTTTAACATGAAAATGTGGAAAATCGCTCGGACCCGTCAATTTCTAATACAAGGGGGAACAACTTTTCCGCTGTTTTCATCCCCGTAACTTCAACCCCCTAACGGGGGTGAGCACAACCCCTTGATTTTGAATAGGGATGAGGGGTGTTGAGATACCTCATTTTGACGATCTTATCGTGTACTATCTGACCGTGAAATTTCACTTCAAAATATCCATCGATAATGAAATAACAGCGAAAATAGTGAAAGAGGCAATATGGAATTTATCTCGAGAATATTATTCGTATCCGACGCATTTCAAAGGTATTGAGTGGTTCATTTTTTGTCCAAAAAAGTAGACGGACCTTGTTTTTGTACCTTAGTCTATCGTGAATTGTTAAGAACGGTACAAGTGTGTCCAAGCGATTGTAAATTTGTAGTGGAATTAAAATGGTGTATTCCGTAGAAGAAAGGGTGGAAATGATAAAATTATTTTTCCGAAATAACGACTCTGCGCGCACAACAGCGGCTTTATTTAACGAACGACATCCTGGAAAAAATGTATCCGCTGCTTACGTTGTGCAACTGGTTGCCAAATTTGACGCTACTGGGTCAGTTGGAAACAAAAAGAGGGTGCATGAAAGAGACGAAGCGAGGGACGTGGCTGTCTTAGGTCATATAGCAATGGATCCGACCGTTAGTACTAGGAAATTGTCCGAGGTATCTGGTGTTTCACGCACAACAATCATGAGAATCCTGAAACAACATAAATTCCATCCGTATAAGATACGATTGGTTCAGGAACTGAATGAGGATGATCCCGATCGCCGACTCCAGTTCTGTGAAGTGATCAGTGAAATAATTAACGGCAATCAAAACTACATGTTCGATATCTGTTTTTCGGACGAGTGTTCATTTTACCTTAACGGCATTGTAAACCGGCATAACTGTCGGTATTGGTCAGATGAAAATCCACGATTATTTCGTGAGGTGTATACACAGCGCCCCCAAAAATTAAATGTTTGGGCGGGTATTTATGGAAATCACATAATCGGCCCTTTTTTTCTACCCGGTAATCTCACAGGCCAAATGTATCATCTCGATCTATTGGAGAACGCTATTTATCCAGCCCTCGTGCAAGTATTGGAGAATGCAGAAGACCATCAAACGATCATTTTCCAACAAGATGGCGCACCACCTCACTTTGTTCAACCGGTGCGTCAGTTTTTAGATGACAATTTTCCTCACGCCTGGATTGGAAGAAGGGGACATATTGAGTGGCCACCCAGATCACCTGATCTGGCTCCACTGGACTTTTTTCTATGGGGTCACCTGAAATCCAAGATTTACGCTACCCAGCCTGAGTCACTGGATGATTTGCGAACTCGGATCATTAATGAATGCCGTCAAATTACACCAGACATCTTGAGTAATATACGTGAACGTTTTCAGCAAAACTTATATTACTGCATGGAAGTGGATGGGGCCCATTTCGAACATTTAATAAAGTAATCACAAAAGTACGTACTCTTCCACTATTTTACCTGTCATGTCGTTATCGATGGATATTTTGGAGCGAAATTTTACGGTCAGATAGTACACGATAAGATCTTCAAAATGAGGTATCTCAACACCCCTCATCCCTATTCAAAATCAAGGGGTTGTGCTCACCCCCGTTAGGGGGTTGAAGTCACGGGGATGAAAACAGCGGAAAAGTTGTTCCCCCTCGAATCAGAAATTGACGGGTTCGAGCGATTTTCCACATTTTCATGTAAACGCCGGAAAATCGAGGTGTTAAGTTTTCGTTGGACCACACTGTATATAGAATGTGGCTGTTTAATTTTCATCGGAAATGTATCCACCTTTTAAGAAAAGTTTAAAGAAGTCATCAAGTTTTTTTTGGTGGACCTGGATGCGTCTTACGGTTTAAAGCCGCTTCACAAAATTTGCCATTTCACTATGGAAAACTGTCAAATTTCATGAAGTGGCTTTAAGCGCTGTAAGCTGTTAGACGCGGCCATGCCAAATAATATTTTTTATTCATTAGGGTAAATACAGAATAATAACAATCTGGTGAGTATTGAATAAATGCATACAAAGTGATAAGTGCAGGGTACTTGTTTCGCATGGGTGTATAACAGATCTTCAGTCAGTAACACTCTACTGTAATTTAAAGCTGGCAGGGTCCACTGAAATATGAAAGTGGAAGGGTCCTTAGTAAGAATATTATTGTAGTTATACCTCCCCTCGACGCCCGGATTTCATAATTTGACTCCACCAATTCTTTTTATCTTCAGTCAATAACACTCTACTGAAATATGAAGTTGGCAGGATTCATTGAAATGAGGTGGAAGCAGGCTCCTTAGTAAAAATATTGCTGTAATTATACCTCCCTCCGACGCCCGGATTTTCGAATTCGACTCCGTGACTTCTTTTTATTTCTAGTAAAACTGCTGAAATATGAAGTTGGCAGGGTCCACTGAAATATGAAGGTGGAAGGGTCCTTAGTAAAAATATGGTTGTAGTTATACCTCCCTCCGACGCCCGTATTTTGGAATTCGACTCCGTCAATTTCTTTATCTTTGGTCAGTAACGCTCCAGTGGAATACGAAGTTTGCAGGGTCCTCAATGAAAATATTGCTGAAGCTATATCGACCCAACGCCCGGATTCTTGAAATCAACTCTGTCATTTCTCTTCATTTCCAGTCAGTAAGACTTCACTCGAATATGAAGTTGGCAGGGTCCACTGAAATAAGAAGGTGGACGGGTCCTTAATAAAAATATTGCTGGAGCTGTCCCACCACCGACGCCCGGACTTTTGAATTCAACTCCGTCATTTCTATTCATTTCCAGTCAACAAAACTCTACTCGAATATGAAGTTGGCAGGGTTCACTGAAATATGAAGGTGGTATGGTTCCAAATAAAAATATTTCTGGAGCTGTCCCGTCCTCGACGACCGGATTTTTGAATCCGTTATTTTTTATTTCCAGTAACACCCTACTGAAATATAAAGTTGGCAGGCTCCACTGAAATATGAAGGTGGCAGGATCCCTAACAGAAAATATTGCTAATTTACACCTCCCCCGACAACCGGATTTTCAAATTCGACACTGTCAATTCTTTTTATTTCCAGTCGTTAACGTTCCACTAGAATATAAAGTTGGCAGGGTCCTCAATAAAAATTCTTTTTATCTTCCGTTACTCACCCTCTACTGAAATATGAAGTTGGCAGGGTCCTCTGAAATATGAAGTTGGCAGGGTCCACTGAAATATGAAGGTGGCAGGGTCACTAATAAAAATATTGCCAGAGTTATAACTCCCCCCGACGACCGGATTTTTGAATTCGACTTCGTTAATTCTTTCTATCTCCATTCAGTAACACTCTACTGACATATGAAGTTGACAGGATCCTCTGGAATATGAAGGTGGGAGAGTATTTAATAAAAGTATTGCTGGAGCTGTACCGTCCCCTGACGTCGCGAATACTAAAATTTTTAAGTCTTTCATTTTTCCGTTTTGAATCAAAATTACTCGCATGATTATCATTTTCAAAGGGTTCGTCACTGTTTCAATATGATTGGGAAATAAATATTAGAAATATTTTGTTGATCCTTGCCAAAGTATCCGAGGTTTTCGATCTGAAGAGATATGTGTCTTGACATTGAAATATATATACGAAAGATTTCCTTCTAACCGACTCGCTCTTAGAATGGGCAGCTAGTTATCACGAAGTTCTCGAATAAATGCGTCAGAAAATGTATTGACTAAAATAAATATTGTCAGTTTCGGAGTCGGAAGAACAAAGGTTGCCATCATCTTTTCGAAGAAGTCGAACGCTTACTATTATTTATGAAGTTTTTTGGGGTTTTCTGGGTTAACAATTGATTCCTCGTATTTTTGACGTGTAGACTTTGCTTTCCGAGTATTTGGTAATTTTAAAAATATATTTTCTTCAATTTCCGTGTACGAAATTATTCTTCCGGCCCTTTTCGAGAATTTGAAACTACACTCTCGTACTCAGGGTGTTCCTGCTGGTTGTGCCTATTTTACTGACTGAGGGATTTCTTGCGGAATGGGTAGTAAATGGTACAATTTTTTTCACAAATTGCATATTTTTATCGAAAAGAGAACAACAAATATGCCCATAGAATTTTTTTCCCGAAAAAAACCCCCTTGACCCCACTTTACTCTTGTGATTTTTCGAATAAATTTGCGGAATGGGTAGTAAATGTTCATTTTTTTTTCCTCAAATTGCATATTTGGATCGAAAAGAGAACAACAAATATGCCCATAGAATTTTTTTCCCGAAAAAACCCCCCTTGACCCCACTTTACTCTTGTGATTTTTCGAATAAATTTGCGGAATGGGTAGTAAATGTTGATTTTTTTCTTCTCAAATTGCATATTTGAATCGAAAAGAGAACAAAAAATATGCTCATAAGATTTTTTTCCCGAAAAAACCCCCCTTGACCCCACTTTACTCTTGTGATTTTTCGAATAAATTTGCGGAATGGGTAGTAAATGTTGATTTCTTTCTCCTCAAATTGCATATTTGAATCGAAAAGAGAACAAAAAATATGCTCATAAGATTTTTTTCCCGAAAAAACCCCCCTTGACCCCACTTTACTCTTGTGATTTTTCGAATAAATTTGCGGAATGGGTAGTAAAGTTAATTTTTTTTCCTCAAATTGCATATTTGAATCGAAAAGAGAACAACAAATATGCCCATAGAATTTTTTTCCCTTGACCCCACTTTACTCTTGTGTGTGAAGATGACCAATTTGCTTCCTTTCAATGGAGCCAGAAGTTGACGGTAATTTCCATATACCGTACTACAGAGTCTTGGCAGCTTCTTGTTTTCATTTATTCAGAACCCTCACATATTCATTCGTATAGAGAAACAATGGAAAATTTACGTCAATAAAAATTGAAATACAAACATTTTTTGAGCTCCAGCTGCTCTTTTTTGGATTATCATTTGCCCGTTAGATGGATAAATGTAGTTGATGACGTTGGTTTTTATGTACTTGATCAAAAATTATGTTAACAATGAAAAACGAATGAATTGTCAAATGTTTTTAGTGGTAAGGAATAACAATGATTCAGTCGGTCATGGAACATAATAAAAAATTGAAAATTAATAACAAAAACAAACTATTAACTCCATAGAGGTATTGTTGAGTAAATCATTAATAAATAATAAAACAAAATAGAATTGTTTGAAAGATATTCAAGTCGAATTCTTTCTCGAACACTTGAAACATTCAAAATATTTTGGGCACCTTTGTTAGTCCTATACATCTGTTGATTATGTGAGAATTTATTTAAAGAAAGACTTAATTTACAAAGATTGTAACTTTTTTATTCTGCGTCTATTTTTGTTGTAACAACAGATCTCTAAAATATTTTTTATGACATTTTCAACACTAGATTCTATTTTGAACATGACATATACGTAATAAATATATACTGGGTCCTAACAACATCTTT
>JAVJAQ010002202.1:0-445393 GCA_032362365.1 Zygogramma bicolorata | reverse complement strand
AATTTGAGAAAAAAAAAATACCATTTACTACCCATTCCGCAAGAAATTCCTCAGTCAGTAAAATAGATTCTCCCGTTCCTGCTGACAGCGGCCCGATATTTTTTTCAAATATATTATTATATCATATACATCTCGTAATATAATTATAAAAAGTAAAAAATTGCGGACACAATTTCTTGATATCTCACATTTTTCAACAAACTCAACCGGAAGATTGCCAACAGAGGAATATTTCGATCATGAATCTGATAACGCCACATATCCCGCGCGCCTGATGACAGTTTGTGGGTTTTTTATGAATTTGTTAAGTCATTTATAATGATTTTCGGAGACTTCCGTGATTTATGAATTTAGCACTATCTTTTGAATCCAACTTAGTCATTAATGCACATCTTATGAATTCAGAAGATATTGATCATGAAACAATAGTGAAGGGATCTAATTATTAATTGACATCAATATTTGTTCTGTGATTTCCAAAATTATCATTGTTTCTTGCTATATTTGTTGAGACGATTATATATTCGGTAACAATGAGAAATCATTTACGGTAGCTATTTTATATAGATGGATTTTGCACTGATACCACACATGAAGCAAGAACGCTTCATCATAAAACTAACAACAGACAGTAGCAAAAACAAAACTAATTAAAAAAATTTATATTGATTTCAATAGAAGCTTCAGGAAATCGTATTTGCATCACCACCTCCTATAAACAAATGTGAAGTCTCAACTCGATCTCTCAGATCGAGAGGATTTGGGTGAACAAAAGCATATCAGTTAACGCATCAAGGTTTTTATGTATCTTGGGGATGATAACAATGTAGAGAAACAATAGCTAAGTGCATACAACTGACCTGATATTTTCTAATTTACTTTACTTCAAGATATATAGGGTGGAGAATAATTTGAAGTGAATGATACTTTCATCACGTTTCTTTCTAAAATGTAATTCGATGGCGCAATTTTATGGTAAGAAATAGTGGGGTCACCCAATAGTAGATCACGGTCAGCAAATCGTATACTGAAAGTTACCACTAAGATCCAGTGTGAAAAAGTTGCAATTTTCAAACTTTATCACAAATCTTGTAGTACAATTTCAGTGCAATTGCAGATTTCTATTTATTTTTTCTGAATTTTGGTTTTTCAAGGGAGTGATCGTCATGTAGCTCAAATTTACAGTCATACATTTTTTTCCTCAAACATCATGACTGTATTTAGATTACGTTCTTCTATCACATTCAAAGCATTTCAACTATACCATTGCCACCGGGCCGAAAGTGATAATTTTTTCTGAACATGCTTTCCTCTATTAAACATAAAGACCCAGTGCAGAATACTTCCGAGAGAAAAATACTCTGAAGATCAGATTTTTGGTTGGCAAAGGACGAGAATATTATGATTATTCCCATGCGCAACGGAATAGAGGTGTTTAGATCTCCACTAACGTCACAGATCCAAAAAAGTACCACTCGAAAAAGAGGGTATTGAGTCAGATATTGAATGAATTCAATAATCAAATATGAATAAACCGAATAGGTACAGCGTTTCTCTTATGTCGAGAGACCTTATTGGCCGCTGGCGCCAACATTTAAAATTGAGTTATTGTGTGTATTTTCAATCCTTTATGTTCAAAGGCCAATAACATAGAGAGAGAGATAGAATCCTTTATGTTGGGTGTGTTTTAGGCATTTTCAGGTCAGTCATAGGACGATCCCAGAATAGTTCGGAGCAGTTGCACAGTTGTGAACTGAGAAGGTATAGGCAAGCCGTGATTGTCGAATACCAATAATACACTGTGCGACTAACTTCAAAGTTCCGAACAATAACATTCATTGACATCACATTTAGAAAAATAATAAAGTTGACGAATGCTTTAATTTATTGATGAGCAATTATTTGCTCGAGATTTTAAGAAATCTAATAGATTTTCCAGAGTAGGGTGTGTGAATGAAACTGTTTGAAGCAGGGCCATACAATAAAAAATTGTCGGTCAGGTTCTTGTCAAGTTTGTAAACAACGTCATCACACATTACTACATTTTGAAAGGAGTGAGCTGAAACAAGGATGATCTAAAGCTCAAACTGTTGAGAATATTGAGGAATCTCCTAACATAGTTTTAACTTCGCAAAATGTTTCAAATGTTAGCCAGATATTACTATCTTCAATCTCAGTTCGCGTATTTGATAAATCTAATAACCTGCATATAGTACGGGGACTTCTAGACGTAGATTCACAGTCAAGCTTTGTAACCTCTGATCTTTGTGAATTATTACAAATCAATCGAACTTCGATTCGTTTAGCAATTGGAGTTTTAAACAGAACATACTCTGAAGTTAAACGAAAAAGTTCGCATAGAATTCAATCTATGACAAGCGAGTTCTCTCTTATTTTGAACTGTTTGATAGTTCCCAAATTGACAGGAAATTTACCAAATTTCATAATTGAAATTCCTTGGAAATTCCTCGGAATTTCAAATTAGCTAACAAAATAGACATTTTGATTGGTTCGGATTGTTTTTATGATACATTATGTACCGGCCAAATAAAACTTTCTAACCATGGACCCACATTACAAAAAACTAAATTTGGATGGGTAGTTGGTGGCCCTGTACAGGGTGATACTTCTCGACTAGTTCAATGAACTTTTTCCAAACTGGATTCTTTAGAAACAAGTAGCTTGATTTTGGAAGATTGAAGAATTTCCAAATAAAAAACCGTGGTCTAACGAAGAAAAAACTGTTGAAGCTCATTTTTTAGAGAACACGAAACGAGACGAAAATAGACGATTCATCGTAACTATTCCTCTGAATGCTAGTTTAGATATGTTAGGTGATTCAAAAGAAACCGCGAAAAGGCGATTCTCCAGTTTGGAGCGCAAACTTGATAAAAACACCGATTTTGGACTCAAGTATAGGCAATTCATAAAAGAATATGAGAGTCTGGGACATATGGCCAAAGTCGATAACCCAGATTCTGCAAGGCATACTTACTATATGCCACATCACGGAGTTTTGAAAGAAACCAGTGTTTCGACAAAACTTGTAGTTTTCGATTCATCATGTCCTTCTACAGCGGTTATTCTTTCAATGATTTACAAAGAGTTCGGTCAACTATTCAATCAGATTTATTTTCGATTTTGTTGCTTTACCGACAACACAACTACGTCGTAGCGGGAGATATCGAAAAAATGTACAGGATGTGTCTTGTTACTCCTGAGCAGAGACCTGTTCAGCGAATTCTTTGGAGAGATAATCGATATGAACTTACTTACGAATTAACCACTGTCACGTATGGGACTTCTTCCGCAGCATTCTTAGCAATTCGTTGTCTGTACCAGTTAAGCTTGGAATGTGATGATGAGCTTATAGCTGACGTGATAAAAACGCAATTTTATGTAGATGATATGCTCAGTGGCGCATCCACCATAGAAGAAACAACACGTATTGCCAAGGACGAATCCCACAGCAAAACGAATTCGAAAGATTTAGGTGCCAATGAAAATGCTAGAACATTAGGCATGATTTGGAACGCGAAAAAAAATTGTTTTCTCTATAATATAAATTGTGATTTCAATAACAAGATAACAAAACGTGTTGTTTTATCTGAAAGCTCTCAGATTTTCAATCTTTTGGGACTTCTTGGTCCTTCCATCATTCTCTCAAAAATAATTTTGCGCGATATTTGGCTAGGAAAAATCGATTGGGATAATTCGCTTTCTTTAAATCTACACACTCGTTGGTTACAATTTCGTGATGAATTAATGAGCTTCAATCAGTTGAGGGTTGCTAGACAAGTAGTTTGTCGCAATCCCGCAGATTTTGTTTCACGGGGAGTCGAACCTAGCCTTCTAAAGACATGTGTCTACTGGAATGGCCCTGAGTGGCTTACTCCTGAAAAAAGTGACTGGCCTACAGAAATAAATTGTGTGAAAGCTTTGCACGAATTGAAAAAAATTATTTCGGTAAACAATGTTGTAGTAGAAAAAAAATTTCTTTGAAAAATTTTCAGATCTGTCCAAGCTGGAAAGGACAACCGCCTATTGTTTCAGAATCAAAGAAAACTGTTTGAGAGAAACGAATGATTGCATTTCAAGTCCTTACTAGGAAATAAATCACGCAATTATGGCATTGGCGCGTTTTTCTCAAATGGAAACTTTTGAATCGGAAATAAAGTCTCTCGAGACTAATGAGCGGTTGAAAAAAGATTCTATTATCGTTAATTTGAATACATTTTTGGGCAAAAATAAAATTTTAAGAGTGGGTGGTAGACTCGCTTATTCTTCATTTCCATATAATAAGCGTCATCCTATTCTTTTGAGTCCAAAATCGCGCTTCAAGCAGCTCTTATTTATAAGAGAACATACACGATATTTACATGCTGGTCCGTCGCTTTTGTTAGCACTAACCAGAAATAATTTTTGGACATTATACGGCAGAAATCTTACTAGGAAAACCGTACGACATTGTGTAACATGTTTCATGGTGAGACCCAAAGAAACTATCTCAATTATGGGGAACTTTCCCACGTCTAGAATAAGTCCCGCGCCTCTTTTACGTCACTGGCGTTGACTATGCAGGTCCATTTAGCGTGAAAGATAGACAGGGAAGGGGTTATAAAATTACAAAGGCTTATATGTGTCTTTTCGTCTGTTTCGCAACCCGCGCTGTTCATATCGAACTAGTATCTGACCTCACAAGTGAATATTTTTTAGCAGCATTTAGACGTTTTGTATAACGTAGAGGAAAACCCTGTGAAGTATTTTCTGACAATGGTAAGAATTTAATAGGAGCCAATTCAGAGCTCGAAAGAATGGGAAGATTTCTACGAAATAGCTCAAAAAATTTGACTGAGTCAATAGAAAACGAAGGTGTTTCCTGGTCGTTTATTATTCCACCTCATTCCCCTCATTTTGGAGGACTTTGGGAGGCCGGCGTGAAATCAGCAAAATCTCATTTGGTTCGCGTAGCAGGCAACGCAACACTCACTTTTGAAAAATTAAATAATCTACTCGTTCAGATCGAAGGTATTTTGAATTCACGTCCCATGCAACCCCGTTCATCCGATCCTTCTGATTTGTTACCTGTCACTTCCTAATCGGCCGTGCAATACTGCTCACCCGGATCCGGATTTGGCGGAAATACCTGAAAATCATTTGAAACTCTACCAAAGAATTCAACAACTTCAGCAGCATTTTTGGTCCCGATGGTCGCTGGAATACATTTCAGAATTGCAACAACGAAACAAATGGTAGTCTACCCAAAATCCGATTCGCGTGAATGATCTGGTACTCATCAAAGAAGATGGCCTCTCTTCCTTTAATTGTTAATTGGGGCGTGTAATGCAATTACACCCTGGAAAGGATGGCGTCGCTCGAGTGGCAACTGTCAAGACTAAGAATGGTTCACTTCGTCGACCTACAGTGAAGCTGTGCCGACTTCCAACTGCGGATGAAGAATTTGAAAGAGACTGAGCTCTTCCAAGGCGGGGGCCATGTTGAGTATTCAGAAGAAGCTATATGCAGCACATTTTGATAACAGCGCGATTGATAAAGATCACGCCATCGTATCACCTTTTTATGTTTCCGAATGTTGTGTCAATAAGAAATAATAAATACTTTGACAGAAGTGATTGCCTTTACAAAAAACACGAATACAGAGTCCACAACAATTTTCGAAGACAATTTAATCAGTGAGTTTTGCAGCCTTCCGAGTGTATCCCTATAGAACATTCTTATTTGATAGGTGAAGAAATAACATTTATGCCAGTATAATTTGGTCGACTCAAGCTGTAATATTCACCAGCAATAAGATGTAATTGACCCATGAGAGCTCTTGCGAGCATAACGTTTAATGAAAGCTGTTAATGATAATTCATGGATGTCTGAATGCTTACATACTTCTTTTCTATTACTCGTGAATGTACGATGAGTAAAGGAAGTGTGAAATAAATCATAGGGAGAATATATAGCATATGTGAACTTTCGTTATATAAAGTAAAGCAGTATAACGCTACTTTTTACTTTTCTTACCAGTAGCCAATCAAAATTCACAACTAGTGTAACAAAGATTGGCTAAATTGAACCTAAAGAATTGTGTTGCTTCGCATTACGTTTATATGAACTAAGCTTTAGTCCTTATATAAAAAGGCATCTGAATACATTTTAATAACTATTCGCCTAGGACAATTTCATATCTCTGTTTCCAAGAAGAAATATGCTCCTCTATATCTTCGTTGTTATTTTTATGGATGTTTCAAATTCAGTACTTTCTATTATGAACAGTTCAGCAAGTTGAAACTTTGCACAGATGAGTATTCAACAGAAATAATAATTTACGTTATTGAGCACAAGGAAATCCGCATGTGTTCAAAAAAGGAAGGAACCAGGAGAAGATTCAGATTAACTGTTTGGCTAGGCATTTTTGAAATCAGAATAGTGGGAACAATTATTTTTGATGGAGCTTCAAGAGGTGAACGGTACAATTTGAATTTAAAAATGTTGTCGTTGGCATTTCCTTAAGCCTCTTGCACATGACCGGCTATTTTGCCGGCCGGCTGTTACACCGACGGAAAAACCGCAATTACTTCAAACACGATGCAGAGACCGGTCGATTAGTTGTCTTCTATCTGACATCCAGTGCTGTCCGACATAGACAGAGTTTGGCTAATGTTTATTTACTGAATGGAAGTGGCCAATACTTGATGAAAATCCATATTAAACAAATGATAGGTATAGTTTTTTCCTGTAAGATTTTTCACACATTAAAGTTTACTAAACCGCGACACGTGTTTCGCTATACAGTAACTTCCTCAAGCAGGAAGATCAAATTAATTACCTGCACGAGGTAGAAGACTGTTCATAATCCAAATATTCACTATTTTGTAGTGAATTTTCCATGTTTTGTATTTGAATATGTACTGGAGTCTATAACGAATTTCATAAACTACTATGTTTGCATCTGAAAGAATTAACTGACTTGATTTTGAGAATGATGAAGAAAAATTGAATTTTAAAAATAATTATTCTGCATGAGAATTGTGTAAAAAGTTAGGTTCCATGATATTGTTCGATTTTCCATGGCATACTTTCATGAAAATTTTCTCAATTATATCAACAGATTGGAAGTATGATTGTGATTCATCATCTGAAAGGTTTTCAAAAAATATACTTTCCATTTGAAACATAAAAATTCTATGGGTTTACGGTGAAACCGGAAGTGTGTTACCTAGTTGGGTACTTCCTAAATTGTACACTCAAGACATCGAAACGAAGTATTTGATTTAGAAATATCCTATAATAAGGACGAAGATACAGGGGACTAACTAAACTGGTTACGAGTTACTCGGCATGTCTGTGTACGGTTGAAATAGAATCAGCATAGTATAACTACTGCTCTTCGGGCTTGAAGGCCGTCGTACTTTGGAATTTCTTCCTGACGTTTCGCTAGCGCGAGTGGCCAGCTTCTTCAGAGGCTTATTCATCTCCGATGACTGTCATCGGAGATGAATAAGCCTCTGAAGAAGCTGGCCACTCGCGCTAGCGAAACGTCAGGAAGAAATTCCAAAGTACGACGGCCTTCAAGCCCGAAGAGCAGTAGTTATACTAATAACCTCGGCCGCGAAAGCCTCAACCATTTTGTCCAGAATCAGCATATCTGTCTAGGTACGTTGAATTTGCAAAAAGTCGAAAACATTCGTTAGGTTTTTATATATTTTCAATTCATTCGGATATTTTATGTGGGATAGTGCAAAACTGGAATAGCCTCACGTACCTGTAAATCGTTATTTGGCACTCGTTGACTACCATTCCAGAATAGATTTCGAACTGACCAGCAGCATTCCCAATGATTTCAGGACGTTTTGAAACAGATTTCGTGTCTTATCTTAAAAGTTGTGAAATTGGTAGTTGGGAAGCGTTCTCTAAAATGGTTGAATAGCTGAATTGAAAATGAGCATCTCTTGGTTGATAAACAGAAGAAAAAACATATTCTTGTCATTGTGGAGGGTTGGTCTAATCGAATGTGGCTTCTCGTATAATAAGGATTGAATTTCCTTACAGGTAAATCATTTAATCCTTGATTACACTTCGAGCCACGTTCTCATAGACCAAATTGTAGATGATTCTTCTTTTGAATGTTACTGCCCAGATCCACAGATTTTCTTTCCATAATTCCGCTCTACGAAACAACTGATCTCAATCGATCAATTTCCCTTATAGAATACTGTATTTATTTCGTCTTGAGTGAATAAAGATTCGAACTCAGGACGTCAAAAGGGTTTTTTCAATAATAATAATAAAATTTATTCATGAATAAATATAAGGAACATATTTTGTAATAAATATACATTTGTACGAATAAATCATCAAAAACCTTACGAAGTAAAACTTGTTGTAAGGATACGTTAATATAAAATACTAAGATATTATTAACTAACAAAACGTGTAAATCTTACAAGATCTTTTTATAATGAATCACAATGTTCAGATGATTTTTACTGAATTAACTTTTTGTATTAACTAACTTTCGGGTAACTTGTATCTTCCTTGATAAGATTTTCGTGCTCAAAGAGGGGACAGCCAGATGTCTCAGAAGGATCGAGCCCTAGTCTGATGCAGCTAGGAAGGTCCCTTGGGCTGTCCTAGCACATGCAAATACTGCAATTCACGTATTCTTATATCAAATTGTGGTTGACAAAGGGCAAGAATGTCCCCTTCATCGAAAAAAGTTTCGAAAGTATGGTACAAACTCCCTTCATTTACTACGTAGAGAAACAGTATGAATTGTCCACAAAAAGACCTGTTCATTTTGATCTGATGCATCTGGCGACTCCTCGTGGATTGTTATATAACATGATTCAGTTAGCTACTACTGAAGTATACACTTCCTAGGGCAAGTTCGACCCCATTTTTCATCAGATTGAGAATCACGTGCAATAGCTCTATCAAATTTGGCCAGAAAATGTCATGAAATTTGTATAGCAATGTTCTCTCAAATGAGGAAGATTTCGAAAGAACGGCACAAACCGCTGACATGTGCTATACAGGGCTTTTCATGATGAGCGTTAATTAGCCGTTTCTGGCAAACTATTCAACGGATCAACCTGAAAATTTCACAGTATGCATAAATCAATATGACCTACATGCCTAAAACGATCAAATTTGAAATGGAGTGGAGTGATATATACTAAACGGATCTTCACTCCGAGTCATATTTTCATTTGCCTCATACAGGGTCTCATTCGGCTTCGGAAGTTGTGGATATCTTTCATGAAATACTCGGCATGTTCTACTTGCAATTCTATTGTACTCGCCATAAATTAATTATAAATTCAAGAAATCTTTATTACTGTAACCTAATCTTGACATTATTCAATTATAACTGGTAGCTATCACAATCAGTCAAAACCACCAACGAAAGTCTGACGTTAAATAATTGGTTTATTTATTTTTCCAAAGCGCACTATTAAAAAATATTGATGTGTATACAAATTGAAACTTTTTCTAAGGTATGTACATACCAATATAGAATTGACTGATCTGAGACAGTTGAAAATCTGGATCAAAAAGAAATATTAAGTATAAAAAAAATGTTGAATATCCAAAATAAGTGATGAATTCAAGAAAACGAGCAAGAAAACCACGTCAGTTTCAGTTTGAAACGTCTCGAAAACGGTTCAAAATAGAAAAAGTATTATCTGAACAAAGTCAATCTAAAATTGAATGTAGAGCTCAAAAATGTTGAAATATATATACAGGGTGTTCCATTTGAAAAAATTGAGTTCCACTCATTTTTTCATGAGATCAAAGTATCTGCATTTTTTGAAGACCCTGTATGAGGCAAATGAAAATATGACTCGGAGTGAAGATCCTTATAGTATCACTCCAATCCATTTCAAATTTGATCGTTTTAGTGCAAGTGTTTTAGCTTAGTTATTTTCAGGTCTCTTTTCTAGCCGAATAAAACGATTTTTGGTCGAAAGTTTTATTGACGTTTTTCTTCAAAAATAACTTGACAGTCAACAACAACCTATTTTTTTTTTATCTATATATAAGGTGACAACATGAAAAGAAGTAAAAATAATAAAGATTGAATAATTTCCATAAATGAGTATCAACATCCTCCCCCCTGCTACAGAAACTAGTTTTCATCTAGCTCATGTTGACAAATCTTGGTTACTGGTCGTCTATAGTCAGCAGTTGGAGTTCTAATAACGTCGACAACTCGAATATTTCCGTCAGGTCCAGGGTAAACCGCTGTTATTTTCCCCAACTTCCAGGAAAATCGGGGTAAATTGTTATCGACTAATATAACAACGTCACCAATTTGAACAGGTCTTCGGTTTCTTGTCCATTTACATCTTTTACTTAAAGTGGGCAAATGTTCTCCCAAACGAGCAAAGTTTCGAAATAACGGCAAAACTGCATGAAACTGCATAACAGTCCTCTATCCCCAATGAAATATTCATTTGCAAGTTGTATTCACTAGCTCACTAGAACACGTAATAAGGGCGAGGGGGTCTATTCTTGACCCTTCGCAAAAGAAGTTCGAGTCCGTATTTTCACATTCTAATGTCTAGTCATAGCTTCCACTGTTCAGTTAAAATATCAGAATGTGACCATAAATGCGAATACTCCGTTTGCGAACGGTCAAGAATAGCACCCCTGCGAGCGCGGTAAGTAAGCGAAATGCGTCTATGAGAACGTGCCTCGAAGTATAATGTCTATAGATTATGGTATTGAAATGATGAAACTCTTCGAAATACTCTAGAAGCCGCCTAGCCTTCAAATTCGGATCGTTTTATTACACTCAAGGAAATAATAGGAGGTAAACAAACAATTGGTATAAATAGATGATTATATTTTTGCATTTGTAAATATAAAATAGCTAATAACAGCTTTTGAATGAAATTATTGTTAATATAGCGAATTTCGAGTTAGAATACAATAATCATTTAACTATCCTCTTGAGCACCAGTTCAGGGTACTAGGAATGTATGATGTTTCAAGGTTCAGAAAATGAATTATTTCTAAGATTTTTGGTAATCACAATAACATACTGGTACCTGTTGATGCAATAGTACTCAATAACGAGATCTACTGACGTCCAATCATTTTGACAAACAAATCTCAACATAATGGATGACAAATACTTTTTTGAAGTATATTTTGCTGGATTTTGTATCTTTGAGTTCACCAAAAAAAAATCCGCTCTGTTCGCAAAATAAAGCATTACCCAAGAGTCAATATTGAGTTCGTTTCATTTGAAATTTTTGAAAGTTCTAACTTTTGGGAATCCCTTTCCTAGCAAGGATATGCAAAGCTTGGCTGTTTCGTTGAAAACGACCCCGTTGAGAAGTTTGTCCGGTCTTCAGACTCAAAACAGAGGTGTTATGAGGATTTTCCGAAAGAAACGAGATTTCTTTGGAATTTTGTGATTCAACATTCACTTGGAATGGTTGTTTTTTTGAAGGAACATTCTGAAATTTTAGTCATACCTCCACAATTATCAGTACTATCACATTGATTTTTTTCGTGTTATGGAGATTTACCAAACAGCATCTTGAAATAAAAATAAAGTACCTAAATTACTAAGAATAATAACTTCATTTATATCATGTGCGAATGTATTTGAATTAAACTTTGATTTTAGTTTTGAGTTATGTTGTATTGAAATTCATGCCATACTAATTTCTATCGACATTCGACTAGATATCATTTGAGGCGGTACGAAAATATCAAATAGGTTATATATCCTAATATAAAGAAGTTCGTTAGAAGTTCGTTTGATATGCCAGTATTCACAATATTACCATCAATAAACTTTTCATAGTTTCTTTACCTATTATTTCAACACAGTGCTTCGCTTTCACTAAATCTATTCGGAGTAAGCTGAGGTATTGAATATTGTTTCAGTTGAAATGGAAGTTTGTTTATTTGCTATATCTCGTGTGGTATAGTATTTTTCACAGTAAATGGTATTGGCTTATTAACTGCAATAAACTACCCGATTTAATCCCATTGTGTAGAAAATCATCTGGTAAAAGATGCAAATGTGCTACAGGGTCGAACTTAAGAAATTTTAATTTTGAATAATGTAGGAGATATACAAGTAATTTATTTAAATGTTACAATTCTATTCTATGTTTTGTTCAGTGTCGCTATCGCTATCCTCATCTAAATTAATTATAATTGGCGCAATTGATTTTACAGAAAGATACGAGTTTTCAACATTTATAACATGACTAACAGAACTTTTCCAACTCTCGGTAGGAATGTCATTCATACAGTTCCTAATTAATTCTACCACACTACCACTTAAAGTCGGAGAAGTATTTTTTCCGCGCACGCTCGATTTAAGTTGGTGCCACATAAGCTCTATGGGATTGAACACGCAGTAGTAGGGAGGTAGTCGTAACACTGTATGTCCCAATTCTTCTGCAATTGTATCACAAACATACGTTTTTTTAAGAAAATGACTGCAGCACTTGTAAAAGTTCTTTTTTTGTATAATTTTCCTCAAAATATTTGTCATTTGCAGCCATGAAGTTTTGAATCTCCAATTTCGTATTCTTTGAGCCAGGAATTTTTTGCAATTGTCGACTATGATAGCTTGCGTTGTCCATTACTATAAGGCTGTTTGGCGGAATGTTGGGTAACAGACAATTCTTAAACCAATCTTCAAAGAGCTCTGCTGTCGTATCTTCGTGATAATCAACACAAGAGTCCTTAATATTTTTGGCAGAAAGTCACATAGCGTTTGGGATCCAACCATTTTCTGATCCTGCGTGTAATATCGTGATTCTCTTCCCTTTATTTGATGGTGCTTTTGTTTTACACTTATCAGAGGAATCAGACCATCCTTTGGAAGGGGTGTCATGCGTGTCAAACCACGTCTCGTTGAGGTAGAGTATTGGCCGATTTTCAGACCGGTATTTTCTTATTGACGTTATATATTCAGAACGCCAGTTTATTAAACGTGTGGATTCCATTATTACTTGTCTTTTGTCAATTTTTCGATATTTAAAGCCCATTGCAGACAGAGCTCGCCAAAGAGTAGTGAGGCCACAGTTGATGTGAGTTTCGTCATTGATGAGCCGCTGTTTCAGACTTTTGATTGTAGGGACACCACGCTGCTCATCGTACATAGTGTAGATTTTTCGCCTTATCAAATCTTTTTCCCAGTCGTCTAGACTTTTTGTGACACCGGAATCTTTACGCTTTTTTCTTGATTCCATGGAATTTTCAACAATTCGTCTAACTGAAGTAAGAGGCACCTTCGTCAAATTACTGGTTACTTTTGCTGCAGCACCCGCGTTATATCCTTGCTGAAGTAAGGAACTATACACATTTTTTATAATGACTTTCGCGTCACAAGATAAGTGATTCTTCTTTAACGAACCACTGGAAGAAGCACTATTACTTTTTATCCACGGACGCCACATACTGCCTATTCTGTACGTTGGGGTATAAAATCTTTGCTATTAATGTCTGTAATAACAAATTGATGTTATAAAATTATTGCACGCCGTAACACAAGTGAACACTTCCAATGAAATACAAAGACTATAATGAACAAGAAGTGTAAGCTGTAATCCTCTTCAATCCCTCTCTGAGAAACAAAATTAACTGAATCCGGTCCTTTCACATTTATGATGTGCATCTCGGATTTTTCAACTTAAGGGTCAAATTGGTTTTATTATAATCCTTCAGTCAATACCATTTATTGTGAAAACTACTATAACTATGGACCTCATACTACCGAGAGAAACGTTCCAAATAAACTGGTGTACCTATCTGACACAATTTTAATTATGGTGGGGTTTCCTAGACATAGTGTAGGTAGATATTGGGTATATCTCTTGCTTTATGGCCGCTGGCTAGGTAAGCCGCGTTGCGCGCAACGCAATAAATTTCTGTTCTGTAATTAATACACTCAATGCATCTGTGGCAAACAAACTCAGTGTCAATTATAGTGTCAATCGGTGACAATCAAGGAGTTTTTCGGGGTAAATGTACATTTATTTTGGCATTTGAACTTCAACAACTGCAATAACTCAAGTGTCAAGTTCCTTTTCAAATGCAAATATCGAGGCAAATATCCCCTGTAGACAATTTTCGTAATTGACAATGTAAATGTCAATTACGAAAATTTTCTACAGGAGATATTTGCATTTGAAAAGGAATTTGCTAGAAGTTTTGAGAACGGAAGCGGATTCAGTTTCCGAAACGTCAACGATAAGTATTTTCATGTATATATATATATATATATATATATATATATATATATATTAGTTCTTATTATTTTTTTGATAGGCAAAATTTGATTTATACGAGAATTTGCTGGCTAATTGGACTTGTTCTATTCAGAAATAACTGTTTTTGAATAGACGCAGCAACTTTTCGGGGTAGATTGAAAATCTGCCCTTCTACATTTGTATAGATTTCAATATTATTTCTTATTTTTTTAGATTGTGGTAGGTTACAAACCCAGAAAACTACGAAACTAATCTGTTCACTTTTAGTTTTTTTATACTTCATCGCAGTATCAAAAAGTGTCATGCGAGCGATTGGTATTTAATATAATTCATAGTTTGAAATAAAAAAGTACTTGAAACCACCCAAGTTCATTTTATATATTCATCATTAATCGAAATAAAAACATGCGTGCATGCTCCTATGTGTTTTTATTTATTATTTTATTCAAATATTTCGAACCCATTTTATATCTCACAAAAGTCGCAATAAGATACATTGTATTGTGTCATTATGAAATTTATATTTGGAAAATTATATCATAAAATGTGATCAATATTCTGAATATTTGTGAAACTGAAAAGTGAAAAATTGAATTGTTCTGGCCGATACTTGATGAAAATCCATATTCAACAAAAAATAGTTTTCCGTGCGATTCTCTCTAACACCCCAGTAAACACAAATCGATCTCAGAGATGTAATTGGACCTCACATTCACGTTCCACATCACACCTGTGAGTCGAGTTGCGACTCTTATTGACATTCTCCAGAACTTCTATTTCGGGCCCTTTCGGTCGTTTTTTGATTCACATTTTGATGCCAAATGTTACTCGAAGGTAGGTGAATGTGAGCTTTTATTTCACATCTAAATTGGACTCACATTGAGGTAACATTATAATCACAATGTGAAGTTGAGAAATACATCCACTATTTCTCAATGTGAGGCATATTTCGATTCTTTTTCTGCGACACATTCTGATTTCAGAGAAGCACAGAGAGAATTATATTGTGCTTTCCAAGAATGCTACATTCACATCTCTTGTGATGTCTCTAGAGAAATCACATGTAGATTAATGAAGATGTCAAATGTGAAGACTTAGAGAACTCAAATTTCCGTCACATGGACCAATCAAAGGTTTCACAAGAATGCTCATCTTTACTTGAAAATGAATCTCATTGTGAGTGAGTTTACACTGCACTGGGAACTGCATAGGACTCAATTTTCCACAATTCAAGAAATAGAAGCTACCCAAAACTACGTCACTTTCACTCGACGCGCGTTTCGCCAACAAAGTTAGCATTCTCAACAGCTATAATCTCATAGCTCTTGAGAATGCTAACTTTGTTGGCAAAGCGCGCGTCGAGTGAAGGTGATGAAGTTTTGGGTAGATTCTATTTCTTGAATTGTATTAATACAATACCAAAAGTTCCAAATATTCATTTTCAATTTTATGAAGTCTGTTCATAAAATAACCCATCCTTGTTAACTTTTGAACAGCTCGAAATTTGTAATTTCTTCAATAATCCTAAAAAAATTGAGCTATTCAGAAGTCAACAGGAGGGTTACTTTATGGAAACACTGCCGTTGTCTAGAAGCTAGCAGAGCAACTTGAGCAGAATTTATTTTTAATTTTTGTAAAATTGTGAGTGCTCCAATGTCAAGTTTTCGTTTCTTTACCTTTTCATTATTCATATCCCTCAATATAAACACTGAAGTGTTGTTATCTTGAAAATTTTAATTTTTTTATTACTTTGCAGTGGGAGGATACCTTTTATTATGTTGTGCTTCAACTTAAAGAGATCGGATCTATGCATCAAGTTGTAGGCAGATACCTTAGTGTGCCTTATTGCTCTTGGCTACCAGTTTTCATGTTACCTCAAAACTAATTTTGTAAAAGCGACTTCTAATCAGCTAATAATATTCCAAAAATCAAGAATAAGGTTTACTCATCTTGCTCTGCTAGCTTTATAGACTTATATTAGTAAAATGGTAAAAAAAAACAAAATATGACTATTAAAAAAACTTTTATTCAAACAAAAAATATAAAAAACCTTGAAATAAACTTTAAATTCCCAATAAAAACACACTTGTATAAAATTATGACTATTTACAAAACTTTTATTTGAATAAAATAAAAAAAAATCTCGAAATAAACTTTGAAACGAAAATGAACTTATATAAAAATGTCAACGAATAATTTATATTTGAGGGATCTAATGTTGTTCTCTTTCCTTGCGCTGCTTCGCATGGCGAAGCCAATCTCTTGTTAAGATTTCGAATTCCTTCAGGGTTATCGGAAATTCACGTGAAATTGAATCTGAAAATTAATAAATGAAATGAAGAGAAATCGTCTTCCACATTGGGTTAGTTAGTTTTTTTTCACTACACTTGAACTTCAGATAAATTAAACAAACTTTTATTTCTGGTCTATTGTAGAATATTTTCAATCAACTGAGTTCAAAGTAAATACGGGAATATTGGCTTCCATTAAATTCACCAAATTTTTTGTGTATACAGTGTGTCCAAGATAAGGATGGGATGGCATTAGGATCTCGGAACCGTTTGAGGTTACTTTGTTGGTTGATTCAGGGAAAAGTTACACAATCCAAAGTCATATGAAGTTTGCAGAAGTGGGATATCTTTTTCGGATCTGAAGAGTCTATCTGAAACAGCTACTCCCCTTCCTATATATGGCAAGACGGGCACTGGATTACATAAAAATTACTTCATCTTGCTCAATTTGTATGTTAAGCATGTGAAAATTGAATCAAATAGATTGCATACAAAGGAAATACCTGCACAACGAAGCTAATTTGTAGAAGGAAATCTTCCTCTCCAGGAAAATATTTTTTCTCCGATTGACAGCAAAAATTGATGTTGAAGACATATATCAATCAGCAAAGTATTACTTTTCCTGCCTAGGCAGCAAAGTAATACTTAGCAGATTGATATGTGTTTGGAGGAGTAAAAACTTCTAAGTCGCTATCACTGTACATAATGTTGTCAAACTATAATTACAACAATTCCAACAAATTGCGATTCCTACAAATTTTGTTTTAATTTTTCACTAGAGGAAAAATAAAAAGATTGCGAGAATTGTAATAGTTTGCAAATACAATATCCTACATATATCTTCATAAACCATCGGAGAAAAAATTATATGTTCAACTCGGCAGAAAAGTAGATTGACTGCCTAACTATCAGCCGCGGCAGTCAATCTACTACTTTGCTGCCTAATAAAACGAATAAATCATTCAAGCCCAGAATTGTTTGGTGTTTAATGAACGTGTTCCATAATTTATCCATTTTTCTCAAGAGATAATTCTCTCTGAGCAAAACAAGATTTTTTTATCTGTACTATCTAATGAAATATTATCCTGATGAGTGAGATTTTTTTCCACAAAAAACTCTATTTTTGCTTTATTGTGTAGATATTTCCTATGTATGCTATACATTTGATTCAATTTTCATAGCCTTGGTATACAAATTCAGCAAGAAATAGTTATTTCTGTGTGATTCAGTGCCCGTCGTGGTGTATAGGTAAGGGAGTAGCTGTTTTAGATGAACTGTTCCTTCCTTTTTTGTGAATGAATCAAACGTCTCTGAATGATATACAGTGTTTGAATTTTTTTTTCATTTCACTTTTATCATAGAGGTTGTGAATTTTATTTTTTGAGTCGGAGAAGAAAGTCAACATGGAGAAAAATGAATACTTGGTTGAATTAAATAAGTAGTTGTTTGAATGAAATCATATTTACCATATAAACATTGTAGTATTTGGTAATCACCAATTTTATGATTATTATTCTTCAACCCCTTTCAGCTGCATATCATCGCCACGGAGTTGGTCATCAATTTCCCCATAGCTCTGCTATGAAGACTCTGACAGTTGATGCTCCAATGGTTAGAAAATACTTCGTCTGAAAATGTTTGGATGAATAATTATATATAAGTATTGTTCGAACTTCATATCTGAGGTGGAAGAATTTTTGTTTTTATATTTTTTCTGAGAAATGTAACTTCCAAAACTCCCACAAAAGTAAATATAGTAAAACGTTACAATTTTCAGGAAATCTACAAAAATATATCAAATATAAGTTTAAATGCATGGTGTATAGAATCATATAAAACATTGTTGAAATGAAAGGTAACAAATTTCTGAGAACATTTTTAATTTCTTCTCCAAAATTGAAGAGAAAAAAAGTTATTTATTATACAAGAGAATCGGTAGTATAATACACATTTTTCTTCTGTGGAGGGTAAAACGACGATTTGATATTGAAAAAAAACATAATTTCAACACAAGAAAATTCGACTGTTGTACCGAATAGTTCAAGGAACATATCATGCATGCAATGCACATTTAATAATTGTTCGTTTGTCATAAAGGAAATGTAACTTTTGTATAAGAAAATACTCTAAAATTAAATTTCTACCATTACTGTATATAATGGGTAGAGTCTCGGGTAGAGTGAATAAAGTTTGAGTGCGAGCATTTGCTCAATTTTTTCGGGACAAACCTATTCGGGTTGATGAGGTATGAGAAAGACGGATCTATAGTTTGAACTCATGCTCACTTTTATTCACTCCACCCAATAATATATCCGGGAAAAAGGTAATTTCATAAAAAGTGACATTTTGTTACCTGTCATCAGAGATAAAATGTCAAACTTTTTTCCCGTCACAGAAAAAATAATTTTATTCACAGACGACTATATATATACTTATAAAAAAGCAAAACTTTGAACTGATTTTAGGCATTCCAGATCACGTGATGTCTGGGTGGCAAACACCCACGGATAATAGAGTATACGTCACTGTAGTTTACTTTGTATGCTGGGTTCACAGCAAAACGGTTTGAGCATTTTGGAAAAGTAACGCCCCACCATATAAAGAAAACCACAATGACGTGGCATTGGATGACTGTATACTCTATTATCCGGGGCAAACACCAGTGTTACCATGGCAATCACACTTTTGTGAGAAAAACAAACGAAAGTTTCTTGTCAGTAGATGCCCCCGTGTTGGTTTATTTCGTCATTCGACAGTATCTGGAATGTGGAATGTCTAATGGTAAAATTGAGGTTATGTTGATACCAATGTAATTCAATATGATATATCTTATACTGAATCTTTTAGGATTGAATAAATGAGTTTTACAGTGGTTATTGAAAAAATTGAATTGTTGTATTTTGTGACTGACTATGAGAAATCTCAGGCGAAAGTTGACCACGCGATATGGATTCCTTTTTCCCTATAATTTCAATGTATTTATTGCCACTTACCTTTTGCATCCAAACTCAGATCAGCAATTCAAACCCACAACGACCTCAAATAATAGTAGGTATATAGTCACAAATATTTTTCAAAATATAACTCACTTCCAAGCAGTCCATGTGAAAATAGACTGATAAAACACAACACAATCTGAAGGGTAAAAACAAAAACGGGCCAAAGGAATTGCAATGATGCAATGGCAGCAACCAGTAACAAGTAGGTAATGCGAATGCGACGAATGCGAGCGTGTGAAGGGTGCACAGATGCATATTTTGAAAATAAATGAGCTTCGGTTGACATTCAACTCACTTTTCACTACTTTGTGAGTCCCAAATGTGAACCGTTTAGTGAATGGCATATACTGCCCTGAGACGAAAAAATGTGAATCAACGGAAAATTAATTTGTGATTCAGATTTGGACATCCTTGGTACATTGAATAGCATCACAGATCCACGTCTATTTGTGCATCGTTATAGCAAAAAAGTGATGATAGATAACTCGTTTGATCGAATTCCATTTCCCTTGACGGTAACAGAGATGTATAGATGAACCTCACATTCCAATAGATTAAGAGGCAAGAAAGTGACATCGCATAGATGTTTGTGTTAACTGGGACTGGGTTTACAAAACCGAAAATCATGTTTGGATTTCAACTATAAATTAAATCAGAATGAGAAATCTCTTTCGCTGAGGAATTCAACACAAAAGTACAAAAAATATCCTTCAGATATTTTTTGAATATTCGCGAAAGGCAGACACTTGTATATAAGCATTTTTTAGGAACTTCTAATATTTGGCAAAAACTAATACATACATCCCATGAATTGAATTCTGCCACACCTAAAAAAATGCTAGTGGAAGAACTAGCTCCAGAGCATTAGGTCATGAACAAAAGCAATCTGTAGTAGATTATATCAAAGAGTTTCCAGTTGTGGATTCGCACTACTGCAAAGCGAATACAAACAAAATGTATTTGGAATCTGGGTTGTCACTGGCTAAAATGTATGACTCATATCTTCGACACTGTACAGAAGTAGGAATTGAAAAATTCCGTTAAATTGTCAATGTACAGAAGCATTTTTAACAGCAATTTCATTTATGAATTTCATAAACCAAAGAGAGATTATATGTGAGAGGTGCTTTGGATTCTATATAAGGCAGACGGAAGGTTCAGTGACTGCTGAGGAAGAGATGGGCATACTTAAAAAAAAACAGTGTATGAGGGCCAATAAAAGTAGTGATAAGAAAATGAAATTTCTGTTCTATGCTTCGACTTAAAGATTGTTATAACCTGTCCGAGAACTTCAGTTGGAAATCATTTTTATCTTCCCAAGTTAACATGTACAACCTCACAGGCCATTTACCTACATACATGGGCATACACTGAAAAAAACAGTGTATGTGGGCCAATAAAAGTAGTAATAAGCAAAATTAAATTCCTGTTCTATATGCTTCGATTTACAGAAATTCATAACCTGCCCGAGAACTTCAGTTGGAAATCATTTTCATCTTCCCAAGTCAACACGTACCACCTCACAGGCTATTTATCTACAACAAAGAAAGCCTACTGCATAATTTGGTTAGAAGCAATGCAAGGGCGCACAGGAAACTGCTTGGCAGGTGCCTTCCAGAAGATGGTAAAACGAATCTTAGAAGATAATTCTATTGAGCATCTTAAAATGGTATGGTAGCTGTGTGCCCCAGAATAGGAACTCAGCAATTATTGCCTCCAGTATTTTAGGTATACTTGAAAATGATTCCGATCTGAAAACAATCACTATGAAATACTCGATTGCATAGGGCAGTCGGAAAAGTTGACAACATCCACAGTTAAATATAAAAACATGGAACTGAAGAAATTTTTATCACCATAAGGGGTTATGAAAGAGTTGGCAGAAAACAGAAACAATCCTTTTGTCACAATAATGTTCCTTTCTCAAAAGTAACTTCAGTTTTGTTCAAGAAAAGTGACTGAGGTGCTTCGAAAAAGGAACCACTCAGAAGATTCTTCACACCCAGGTTACCTTAAAGGACAGAATTCCACATTCAACCCGACGAAGAAGTAAATCATTGATAAATGAAATTTCACTACTTGCAGAAATAATTCCCAGAGTGATGACCAAAAGCACAGGCATTTCTAAATAAATAAAAAAGCCAGAAAAAAAAGTGCTTTGTATGCCAGCAAATTATAAGAGGTATAATGAGGCTCTTCTACATTATTAATGAATTTCAATAGAGTTCAATGTTAAGTTGAGGATTTTAGTACATATCATTCAATATTTTTTTCGTTCCATTGTAAAATTAGTTTTGTTAAGTCACAATTCTTTAATCTACATGAAACTTCCTTTCATTCATTACTAGTTTAGAATAACCAGAGTCGTATCTGTCAGACAGAACCTTTTCTCTTCTGATTTCACTTATAACTAAACTAACAAGGTTCTACCTGTTCAGATCGGATAGAGATTTTGATGTAACGTAGGCAATTATAAACTTTGTTCATTCACTTATTTGCAGTATCCTATCACTAACTTAGACCCCCCTGTTTCTCAAAATAATGATGAAACCATGTTATTCTGAGGTGGCGAAATTTCAAATCATTCACCCAAGTGGGATACGAGAACAATATGACAAAAGAAGACTGTTGGAAGTACCCTGTATTCAAAATACCACTTCGCTAGACTTAATCAAGTTGTTGCTGTAATGAAAACAGTTGTTGTTGTTAATATATATATATATATATATATATATATATATATATATATATATATATATATATATATTTTGTAATTCTGTCAATGTCGTACATGTTAAAAATAAAGTTATATATTTTCACCAACGAGTAAATATTCATTAAAAGTCTAAAAGGTTATGGGCCCAGAAGTCTCAATGGAATAATAACGCATTTCATCTGGATTTTTGCTGCGAAGTCCTTATTGTATAATATCGATAGGTCCTTACCAGTTAGTCATCAGTATTGAAGAAAATGACTACAAATTATAGAATCGAACCACTGAAAAGGGATAACTATGATACATGGAAAGTCCAAGCCAAAGCAATTCTGATAAAGAATGGAACCTGGGACTACGTAAATGGTACCAAGAAAAAGCCTACCACAGATGAATCTCTCCAAACTCAATGGGAAACTCAAGATATGAATGCCAAATCAGATTTGATACTAATCATTTCTCCCAGTGAACTCAATCAAGTAAAAAATTGTGATTCTTCGAAAGATATCTGGGATACACTTGAAAGGATTTATAGTAGTTCCTGCCCTGCCCGTAAAGCTTCCCAAGATCAATAATGATCTTCTATCAGTTATGTTATGTTATATAGTCTTCCACAGAGTTTTGAAACATTCAGAGTAGCAATTGAAACTCGTGATACTCTACCCAGGGTAAAAATTATCGAAGAGAATCAAGCTAGAAGTATGTCAAATTCTCATACAAGAATAGATTCTGAAGGAGCATTGTATTCAAAGCATCGTTTCCGTCGACCACAAAATGACAACCGAAGTAACAAACCCAAAGACAAATAGGAAACAATTGAAGATTTGAGTTTCGATGCCACATATGCAATAAACCTGGACATATGATGCGAGATTGTAGAGCAAAAATGACAAATTATAAGAAGAAAAATGAATCTACATTCAAAGTTGAGCAATCATCAACTTGGACGAATGAAATACATCATGGAGCAATTCATTCATGGTGTGTAGATTCTGGAAGTACTTCTCATGTTTGTTCTGATGAGAAAGTATTTATAGAAATGAAAGAAAGTGAAAGTTCTTCATTGAAGTTAGCAGCCAAAAGTCAAGCAACACCCATAAATGGATCAGGAAAAGTTAAACTGGAAATTGACAAAGATAATCAGATAAATTTAACCAATACTCTGTATGTTCCATCAGTTACCACAAACTTGTTATCAGTTGCCAAAATAACTGATAATCAAATATTGTTCACATCTCTCCGATTGAAGAATGGCATAGGAAACTTGGTCATGTAAATTATCAGGATTTGAAAATTGCAAGACAACATGATTTATTACAAGGACTAGACTTCAACATCAACAGTAATATACCTGAATTAGTCCAGTCTATGACCATTTTCCCGTGTATTTATCCCATACAGCACCGATTCGCATGAAAATTTGGATTCAGGATCTACATACACTCTTTTTCAAAATCTACCCTGTGCCGAGGGTTGCTTTCTCCCTGGGGGTGGATGCCACCCCTTCTTGGGGGTGAAAAAATTTTTATTGAAAATAAGTGCGGAAATCAATAGATTGACTAATTCTAAGCACTTTTTGTTCAATAAAGTTTTTTCTGAAAAGCAATACTTTTCGACTTATTCGCGAGTGAAATTGTCGGTTTTCAGGCAAAAAAAAAACACGTTTTCAGATCCATTTTCGCGAATAACTGAAAAATAAGGCATCTAATCGAAAAACCTGCGGAGGGCAAAATTATAGCTTTTGAAAGGACAAAGGCGATTGTTTATTTTTGATGTATGCAAACCCACTACAAACTGAATAATTGCTTGTTGAAAGTTGATTGGTATTTTCAAACGCCAAAATGGAAAGTTTCTACGTACAATAACCAAAAAACAATGCATCTTTCGGAAAAAACTAATTCGACCTTTTTTGAAGTCCTTCAAAATTCCTTCATTTTTGTTATTTATAAAAGTTTCTGGCATCAAAACTGACCGAGGTATGAAGGAAATAATGTTGAATCCTATTTTTTCCTTGAAAAAAAATTGTGAATTACTCATCCTCTCTTTTCCCCCTCTTTGGAAAAAATCGTTGCCTAGTGAAACTATATTTATATATACTTATATAATATACATATAGTTCCACTAGGCCTAAAATATAGTTACTATGTGTATTCTTCAATATACTAATGTACACACTCTAATTTCTACAAAAATTGTTTTTGGTTTTTTCCCATAACTCGCTTAGTCTTCAAGCAATCAAGTACACCAAAGGAGTATTTTGTAGCTTTTTTCATGAGTTATAAGCTCATTCACATTATTTTTCGTTTCAGATTATATTTTTGAAAAGGTTCATGCTGAAAGGGCTCAAAAAAGGTAATTTGCGCGAACCCTCACAATATTTAACTGGCCATATCTTACTCTATTTTCATCCTGCAGAAAAAAATTAAACACCGAAATTTTCAGAGAAGAATAGCCATCAATTTTGAACTCTAGGGAATTTTGCATGTGATCAATAGTTTTCGAGTTATTTCGAAGAAATTGTGATTTTTCGCTGAATTACGTATATGATTTTTTCTCTTCAATCTCAATTTTTTTCAAAACTACGTACTTTCGATTGATGAAAAACTCAAAACTCATCGGAAGAATATGAATGAAGTGAATTATGAAGTAACAACAATTTTTTTCAAAGGTGGGAGAAGAGAGGATGAGTTATTCACATTTTTTTTTCAACGAAAAAATATGATTCAACATTATTTCCTTCATACCTCGGTCAGTTTTGATGCTAGAAACTTTTGAAAATAACAAAAATGAAGGATTTTCGAAGGACTTCAGAAAAGGTTCAATAAGTTTTTCCCGAAAAATGCATTGGTTTTTGGTTATTGTACGTAGAAACTTTTCATTTTGGCGTTTGAAAATACCAATCAACTTTCAACAAGCAATTATTCAGTTTGTAGTGGGTTTGCATACATCACAGATAAACGATAGCCTTTGTCTTTTCTAAAGCTATAATTTTGCCCTCCGCAGATTTTTCGATTAGATGCCTTATTTTCCAGTTATTCGCGAAAAAGGATCTGAAAACGTGTTTTTTTTTGCTTGAAAACCGACAATTTCACTCGCGAATAAGTCGAAAAGTATTGCTTTTCAGAAAAAACTTCATTGAACAAGAAGTGCTTAGAATTGGTCAATCTATCGATTTCCGCACTTATTTCCAAAAAAAAAATTTTCACCCCCAAGAAGGGGTGGCATCCACCCCCAGGGAGAAAGCAACCCTCGGCACGGGGTAGATTTTGGAATAGAGGGTAAGTTGAACCTATACCCAAATTTTCATACGAATCGGTGCTGTATGGGATAAATACACAGTTTACACTTTTTTCACCGTCATAGACTGGAGTAAATGTGAAGTATGTATCCAAGGAAAAATGACCAGACTTCCATTTCCAAAACGAGACCATGAAAGATCAACAGAAAGACTAAATATTATACATAGTGATGTATTTGGTCCTGTACAAACTGAGTCGAATGAAGGTGCAAGATATTTCGTTACATTTATAGACGATTTTTCGAGATATTGTCAAGTTTATTTTCTCACACAGAAAAATGAAGTTTTTGAAAAATTCAAAGAATTTAAAAACGAAGTGGAAGAATCTGCAGGAAAGAAAATAAAATATCTACAATCTGACAATGAAGTTTCTGAATACTGTAATCGGAAGTTTGATAAATACCTGAAAGAAAATGGAATTCAAAGAAGACTATCAGTCAAGTACACGCCTCAACAAAATGGTCTTGCTGAGCGCAAAAATCGTACCTTAGTCGAAAAAGCCAGATGTCTTCTCATCGAAGCTAACCTACCACTAAAATTTTGGGCCGAAGCAATAAACACTTCAAACTATCTATGTAATCGACTTCCTTCATCTTCAATTGATGGCGAAATTCCTTTGAAAAAATGGTCAGGAAGAATACCCTCTGTGAGACATCTTCATATATTTGGTTCTAAAACCTATGTTTTGAACAAAAGACCTAAGAGAGAATCGAAATTTGCACCTGAAACGATGGTTGGAATCTTCCTTGGTTATGCAAGTATACTTTGTTCAACCATCCTTTGCCGTTACGTCATACGTTGTCCAACTTTATCTCTCATTCATGAAATGGATGAGACGGAATTATGACGTCATTAACGTATGTCTAATGTCGATGTGAATTCTATTTGTCATTTTTGACAGTTCAGTTGTCATTGTTTGATTTTTTTGGTATTTCTGGTCATTTTTGCCTTTTTCAGTTAATTTTTCATTGTCAAAATGCCTTTCCGGTATAATGAGAAAGAGCAAAGCTTGAATTCGAAGTTAATTGACTACTAAAGAGAAAGAGATGCTGGAGTGCCGCTTTTACCGTTAAATGCAGTCTACAACGTATGTATCTACCTTTGTTATGCAAAATGTAAGTCTTTATTGATTTTATTTTATTTAATTCTATACCGTGTTGCTGATGCTCCAGAAATATCTATTAGAACTAATCAAAAACTAGCTACCAGTGAAATGGAAACAGATAAAGACTACAAAATCAAAGTTCATGCCGGACATGTTTCTGCTCGAGGATCATCGATTTATATCATACCTACATCAATATGCAATAGGAACAGTGTATGCGATGTATTCTGCAGATAGGTACAAACTAATAATAATTTTGAGGTTGAGTGTAGAATAATATTCAACTAATATAAGACAAACGTAAAACAGCAGAATACGTCACCGATTATGACGTAACGGCAAAGGATGGTTGAACAAAGTATACTTCAAAAGCATATCGTGTTTGGATACCTTCAATGAACAAAGTATATATCGTAAGAGATGTACGTGTACTAAATAAAATGTACATGAGTGAGACGAGCAATGTTGACTACAGATTTGAACATGACTTACAAAATGGAAATGAAAATGAGTATGTAGAAAATGAATTCGACAGAAAACCACAAAATGAGGAAACTCTGAGAAACCCTCAACCTGAGTCTCACATAACTCCAGATAGAGATGAAGACAGAAGTGAAATGGATGCAGAAATAATAGAACTGGATGAACATGATTCTAATGAAATCGAATATTTTCCCGAAGAAATAGAAGCATCTAAAGAAGAAAGAATAGAAGAAATACCATCACTTCACAATGAAGCATTCAACGAACAATTTTCAGATCGCCCCTTGAGATCAAAACGACCTCCCTCATGGACGAATGATTATTACATGAATGATGATTACACATTTCTATCATCTGTAGACGAGGAAATGCAAAAAGTATGTACCAAGAAATGGAATGATGCAGTAAAGAATGAAATAAAAGCACATTTGAAAAATGAAACTTGGAAAATAGTGGACAAAAACCAAGGAAAACATGTTATTTATTTATTTATTTATTCACCCTAACAGACCATAGGTCTAATTACAAGGATGACCTTATTAATTACAATTTAGTATTTTCAAACAGAAAAAAATATACATATATAAAAAAAATATATGTCAGATATTGCCGGGGTCGACCCAAGTGCTGTGATCCTACAAAGACATTGCCACTAACTGTGTTATAACTTTTTTCCTTAAATTTGTTAGAGTATCAGTCCAATCTATGTCAATTATTACATTCAATTCATTTGCGAGACGTAACATACCTGCAAGCGGGGCACCTAGGGAACAGAAATTTTGTATATAAAACATTGTATTTAGTCTCGTCCTTCTAGCTGGAATGTGAAAATTAACCAACGATAATAAATGAGGTGAGCTTATTCTATTATTAATGAGCCGGTAGAGAAATGATATTACACATATTTTGCGCCTATTTTGTAGAGATAGTATCTTGAATTCATTCCTCAAATGAGATGTTCTCACTAAACGGTAGTCTGGCCATACGTGATATTTTTTGAAGTAAAGATATCTTAAAAATTTATTCTGAATTTTTTCCAATTCATGTAATGTGGAGTGATACTCGCCGAACCATATATTTGATCCGAATTCCAATTTACTTCTAACCAATGTATAGTACAATAGCTTGATCGAATGGTTATTCTTGAAATTTCTAGTTTGTCTGATAATAAATCCTAACATTTTATTTGCATTTCTTGTTATATTCCTTATATGAGTCTTGAATGATAATGTATTATTATATGTAATTCCTAGGTCTTTAGGTTATAGATACGAGAATGGTTTTATCAGAGAAATATAAATCGAATGGTGAATTAGAAAGGAGAAAGGCGAGACTAGTTGCGAGAGGATTTGCTCAACGACCTGGCTTGGATTACTTTGACACATATTCTCCTGTAGCCAAACTCAGTTCCATCAGATTTATTATCGGAATGGCAGTTGAAGAAAATTTAATCCTAAATCAAATGGATGTTACTACTGCATTCCTCAATGGTGAAATAGAAGAAGAAATTTACATAGAAAAACCCGAAAATCTTGAGAAATTCCTTCTAGAAATTATTTTAGATGAAAGCAAAAATGAAGACAATACTATATTCCTGAAAGCAAAAACAATGTTGGAAGATATAAGAAAATCTAAAACAGAACAAATTTGTAAGCTGCAGAAATCAATTTATGGTCTCAAACAGGCAAGTCGACAATGGTTCAGCAAACTGGATGAGAAATTAAGAGAATGGGGATTCAAACCCTCATATGCCGATCCTTGCATCTACAATATGCATTTAAATAAAGCAAAAATCTTGATCGGAGTTTATGTTGACGACTTTATTATTGCCTGTTCAAATCAACATAGGCGCCGGAACTTCAAAATTACTACGGGGGCTCGGTCTCCAAAAATAAACATATAAGAATAATATATATATATATATATATATAAATAAATAAAAACACACACATATATATATATATATATATATATATATATATATATATATATATATATATATATATATATATTTATCACAATAAAATAGGTAAAATAAAGCCAGTGTATTATAACATCATATATTCAGGTGATGTTCACATACATACAAAAAACACAAAGTGAATACTAATCCAAAACGACCCAAGTACAACATGTTTAAAATAATAAAAATAATTTCCAAACTCTTCGGTGAAGTATAGAAAAAACAAAAAAACTGATAATCACAGCCAGTTTCAAACCTCAAATGCCAAATGGCGTCTGAGTACTACAAAATCGTTGTTGTTAAGAATTGTTGAAGAAACAAATATCCAATTTCCGCATGAACTATATATATATATATATATATATCCGCCCCCATAGCCAATTCTCTATGGGGGCTCGAGCCCCCATTGCCCCTATGGTTCCGGCGCCCCTGCAGATCAAAATGACCTCGACTCGTTCAAAAGAAAAATCCAAAATACATTCGAAACAAGGGACTCGGGAGAATTAAATTACTGTCTTGGAATTAAATTTGAACAGAAAGATGGAGTTATTTATGCATCTCAAACAAAATACACCGAAGACATCCTGAAAAAATTCAATATGGATCAGTGCAGATCTGTTGTTTATCCCATGGAAGTAGGAAGTAACCTGAAAAAGAGAGAAGAAAGCAGAGCAACAGAATATCCTTATCAGAATTTAATTGGATCGCTTATGTATCTCGCTCTTGCTACTAGACCAGATATTTCATATGCAGTGAGTTATCTGAGCCAATTCAATTCCTGTTACGGCCAAGAACACTGGGTGGCAGCAAAACGCGTATTGAGATATCTAAAAGGAACCAAGAATTTAGCATTGAAATTTTACCGAACTGGCAAGACACTCATTGGAATGGCTGACGCAGATTGGGCTAATGATAAAACTAACTACCATTCATATTCAGGATACTGCTTCAAATATGGAGGAGCAGCAATCAGCTGGGAATCGAAGAAGCAAAAATCAGTTGCACTTTCTTCATGTGAAGCTGAATATATGTCTCTAACACATGCAGCGAAAGAGGCAATCCATTTGAAACAACTAGCTAATGATAGCGGTTTGAATATAAAAACTGTTCCGATTTTGAATAACAATCAATCAGCCAAAAACATGTCAGAAAATCCAATCATCAGCTCGAAATCAAAACATATTCATATCAGAGAACATTTCATTAGAGAAGCAGTTACCAATGGAAGTGTGAAAATAGAATATCTATCTATCATGAAGTTAAAAAAAAAATTGAGTCTATGCTCGTGCGGGGGAGTGTTGGAAGTACCCTGTATTCAAGATACCACTTCGCTAGACTTAATCAAGTTGTTGCTGTAATGAAATCAGTTGTTGTTGTTGTTTATATATATATATATATATATATATATATATATATATATATATATATATATATAAACATTATATTATATATATATATATATATATATATATATATATATATAAACATTATATTATATATTATATATATATATATATATATATATTTGTAATTCTGTCAATGTCGTACATGTTAAAAATAAAGTTATATATTTTCACCAACGAGTAAATATTCATTAAAAGTCTAAAAAAGACTGTCAATTTGCAATTACTTCATCGGAACTTCCACTGTGACATAGAAGTACATAAATAAGAGTTCTATGTTCGTCCTGTTCTGTGTCTAGGAAGCGGTGACAATAAAAGCAGTTTTCATCCAGCCTTCTGGTCAACGAGACGTCCCGTCCTCAACTCACTCCCACTACACGATACATGGCGCAGTCTGAGGATTTTAGAGGTTAGAAAGTTGTCAAAATTTTTTTGGCACAGATGCAAACGACGAGAAGCGTTATGACCATGCATGCACTCAATGGACTAGAACTATAAGAGATCTAGACAGCTATGTGAGTTTTCAAAGAATCTTCTCACATATATACCTATTTTGTCAAAATATAATCACTTTTATAGATAACATAGAAGATGCTTTAACGTTCGCCAAACTCAATACCTTGCACCTTGCATAATTCAATAATGTCCAGCAGCGAACTTGAAATGATAAATTATTCAAGGAATCTCTTTACTAATGACTAATGACAATATTCGAAATTTTCAGAATATTTTGACTCATTACAAAGTCCTAGGAACTCTAGTAACGTTTTCGGATACCAAACTTATTTTCGCTATACATGTTCCGATAATTCGAACTGAAATTCTGAGCTTTCACCGCCTATATCCTATAATCCAAAACAACCAAATTTTCATCCCTAAATACCGATACTTGGCACGAACGACTTCGAAAACCCAATTCCGAGAAGAGTCTTGTCCAGTATTGGAAAATACCTACTACTGCACAGAGGAGTTCCGTCTCGAAGACAATTGTATCTTATGACTGATAGAGAAAAATTGGAAATGAAGAAACTAAGCCTGGAAGGATTACGCCAAATGATTGAAACAGATAAACAACTCATGCCCTTAAAAATCAATCATTAGCCACAACACTCAACAGCTGTTTTGAGTATTTTCTTCGCCATAATAGCCAGTCTTCATTTGGCTATTTTTGAAAAGGAACCAAAAGTTTCCAAAAATGATTATACCATGTTGCAGCCAAAAAAACAAGGATAAACCAAGAATCGAAGATGAAAGAAAAGGAGATACCAGCTCCATCGAAAACGGACTCAGTTATTTTCTCAGCTTAAGGAGGGAGGAGTTACGTGGGGCCATTTCTGCTGGATCGACAAAAGCCGGTGGACTTTGCTGATACTAGCGGATATCACATTACAAGATAAACGAACATCATTTCTCATTGTAAAAATGATATCAGTCTTAGCTTGATCTCGTTTGGAATAAGTTGTGTGTATTTTTTTTATAAATCTCTATTTTTTAAAAAGTCGTAAGTTCGTTCGAAAAACATAATTCGAGTTAGGTAGTTACGTTTCGAATCTCGCAGTCGTTTGGTTCGGAGATTCGAACACGTGTGAGATGATGATAACCTCTGATGAATTGTTGAATTACCAAGTCACACAGAAATAAATGAATCCACTTTGATAACTTCTGTTTCAACTAATGATCTTTATTTCCGAAAGCTTATAGCAACAACAGTATCAAAAGAATAGTTAAACATCAACTGAGTCTTGATCTAATCCAAACAAGTATTTATATGAATCTTAAAACGTATCATCAGCAATATGATCGTTCATGATAAAGTCCGGTGAGAAAAGATAACTTGTACACGAAGTGGGTCCATCGGCAGGAACTCCGTCAGCGGTATTTCTCCGGTAGGTATTCCAGGCACGGCTTGGCTATGTGGTTCGGTGGGAACACCGTCAGCGTTATTTCTCCGGTAGATATTCCAGGCGCGGCTTAGCTATGTGGCCCGGTGGAAATATATGGTCCGGCGTCAGGAGGGTGTAAAGGCGGTCATGCATATGTAACTCCTCCCTCCTTAGAGACAAACCTAGGGCTGGTTTGGTTGGCTAGGTGCGGCAGTTTCTAAGATGATCCCTCGTTGTGGAGCAAGGTGGTAAGGATAGCAGAGGCGGTAGTAGCATACTACGCCGGCTATTAGAATAATGCATACTGTGATGCAAATAAGGATGATAGCCCAAAGGGGAAAGGTATCATCCGAAACAGGATAGGCAGGTAGCCGAAAAATTTTCTGGGAATGAATAGTGGCTGTAAGATGAGATAGCTCATTCAAATGTAAGCTGTTCAGCTGTATAGGTGCAGTATGGTTGAGAATCAATGAAAGATTCAAAGAAGGAAGTTGAAGTAGGGTAAAAGGTTGGAGTGTTTCCTCTTCATGGTGGAACAACTCGTGTTGAATTCGAAGAAAACATTGGTCAGACAATGTTATCATATAACTTCCGGGCTGCAGAGAGTGATGCGTTTCCACAGAACAATGCTCGGTTACAGGTATAGTTGTAGGTGTGGTAAGTAGAACAATGTCAGGAGTGACCTGATGTGTGAGCGCTGTTTCCATGACAACTGGGTATAAGGTACAATTTGATGCTTGATTGTTGGAGATTATGTTCTGGATACAGCTGCTTCCTTGTTGTAGGTTGTCTGGACAAAAGTAGACATTCTCCAGGAGATCACATGGTACATCCAGGAATTGATGCAGTTCATTTTTCTCATTTAGGAGTAGGTAAGGTTTATCGGGTATAATTATTTGATTTTGAATAGGAATTGGAAATATGAAATAGGTATGGAATGTTATTGGTTTTAGGATTGGAAAATGTAGTAAAAATATAATTTTCTCATCTGAAAAGATTAATTGAATGCCTAAAAATGCATAATAACTATGTTGGTTTTGAAATTGAGGTAATTGATCTGAGGGATATAAAGTATTAACGGTATCAATCAACATATACAAGTTGTCAAGTGAGAGAAATGTGGAATGGACTTTATTCATATATGCAAAGGTAATTGCATTCACAATTTGGTTTAATTGAAGGTGAAAGGAAGTGAGCGAATTAATCAATATGGACATCAAATTATGCCATGTTTGTTCTTTTGAATTTTGTTCCAAGGCTAAAGAGAGTGTTCGCAGGTTGTCTCTGATTGAAAAAAGTGTTCGGTTTGTCAAAGACATAAATTGTTGCATCATCATAGTATGTTCATTAATTTGAGATTCTATCAAATGGTGATCATTCTGAATATGAGTCAGGATAGAATTAATTTTTTTGCCATCATTATCATCTAAAGTACCGAATAACCATTTACTCGTTGTACCAATGAAATTGAACAGTCCTCGTTTATGAATTTTATGTGGAACAATTATTTTAAGTAAACTCTCTGAGAGGGAATGTATTATTTTGGCTTGTTGAATAAGTATACCAAGAGAGCAGGATTCATTGATTGATTTAATTTGGGCACCAAAATTGTTGTGAATATGAATTAGTTCAGTTATGTTGAGGAAACTAACGAAGGTGTGTTTTGAGTCAATTATTCGTGCTTGCTGCAGTTCTATAGGTATGAGGGGGTTTGTTAGTTTGTGAATGGAACATGTATTGAGTGATAGGTGTAAGAGGAATGAGAAAAGTAGAAGTCTCATACTGCAAAAAAAGGGAACGTTAATTGTTCACTTTTCGTTTTTTGATTCCATGTTTGGAATATTCCGTTTGATCAGTTTTGATTTTATTTTTGGTTTGAGCTATGGCTCGTATTTTCGTGTATCTATTTGCTAATTTATCTCTCGGTTGTTCTTTAAGATACAATTGATCATTTTTTGAGAACAAGGGTGGTATATCTCGTTTGTTGTTAATTTTTTCAAGTTGACTTGCTTTTTGTTTATCTAGGTTTTGTTTTACCGATTTATAAGTTTGTTCAAGTTTTTGTTGATGGTCATCAACGTATTTACTAATAATATCTTTTTCTTGCAGATCAAATGGATCTTTGGAGCCAAGGTGACCAGTTACAATTTCGAAAGGGGTGAATTTTGTTGTAGAATGGATAGAATTATTGTAATGCAATATTGCATACTTCAATAAATTCTGTAAAGATTCTTCGGGTGTTTGATTTTTTTTGAGTGCGAATTTGTTCTAAAAGGGTAGAATGAAATCGTTCAATGTATGAGTTGGAATTTGGGTTTCTTGGGGTCGTAAAATGGAGTTGTATTTTATGAAGTTTGCAAAATTCTTGAAAAGTTTTATTATTGAATTCTGATCCACCATCACAAGTGATCATGTGAGGAATTCCGTAGTGGGAAATAAATGACAACAATCCGTCTAGGATGTTAATTCCGTTTATACCTGGAATTTGATATCCTTGTCCAAATTTGGAAAAAGTGTCAATTATTGTTAAAAATTTCTCCTTTGCAATAGACAATGTGTCAATATGGATTTTTTCAAAAGGTTTGGATCCTATAGGTATTGCTTGAAATTGTAGATTAGGTGGTGATCTGTCATATTTGTTTTTTTTGACAAATATTGCAATCATTAATAAAGTTTGTTACGTCTTGGGTTGAATTAGGCCAAAAGTAATTTTTTCTAAGTGAGTCAACAGTGGTTTGGATACCTCTATGACCAGTTTTGTATATGTGATGATATTGAATTTTATCCAGTCTGTCCTTTTCTTTGACATCGGTCAAAAGTTGGGTACACAATATTAGTTTTGATGTTAATGTATCAATTTTATTCTGCATGAATGAGATAAATATTTTTTCGTGATTCTTATCATGGAAATACAGAAAGTATGTTCCTGATAAGGTAAGATTAAGTAAAAGTTCTTCAATATCCTCTTCCAGGTGATTTTTTCGTAAAGTTATATAAAAGCGTTTATTGCCAAAAATATTTTCTTGTGAACATAATATTGCTTTATTAGAATCAACAATTTTCATAACCATTTGTTTTTTATGATAGTTCAGGGGTTTGTCGGAGTAGGGAAATGTCAGTAATGGGGCCTCTTGGGCTGAATGTATTGTGGTAGTATAACATTCTAATTGGTTGTTTTCAGCGTTTTCAATAAATTCTTTTATAGTTTCATCAATATCACCGGCTTGTCCGGAATTCGATATGTTGTCGTCATTTGGAGGATTTCTTGATAAAGCGTCAGCTACGACATTTTCCTTGCCTTTTATGTGTTCTATTTCAAAGTCATATTCGGACAACAAAAGTTTCCAACGATGTAATTTAGAAGCAGGATCTTTCAAATTTGCAAGCCATTTCAAAGGTTTGTGATCTGATCGAATTTTGAATTTATTTCCGAAAATATAGGGTCGAAAATATTTAATACACCATACGATAGATAGCAATTCTTTTTCAATAGTCGAGTAATTGATTTCTTGTGGATTTAAAGTTCGACTTGCATAGCATATTGGCTTATTATTTTGACATAAGACTCCTCCTATGGCGTATTGTGAAGCGTCTGTTGTCAATGTAAAAGGTTTCGTGAAGTCAGGGTGTTGTAGTATGGGTTCATTACTGAGTAAATTCTTGCATAAGTTGAATGCGTTTATAAATTCAGGTGTATGTTCAACTCGTTTACCTTTTCTTAAACAATTTGTTAGTGGTTTTGTAATTTTTGCGAGGTTATTTATAAATTTTCTGTAAAACCCGATAAGGCCAAGGAAGCTTTTTACTTGTTTATGTGTTTTAGGAATCGGAAAATTATGAATTGCATATATTTTTCTTGGGTTTGGTTTTATACCATCAGCTGTTATGATATGTCCCAAAAACTCAACGGATTTTTTCAAAAATTCACTTTTGTCAGGCTGGATTTTCAAATTGTGTTGAAGCAATTTCTGAAATATCACTTTCAAATTGTGTAAATGTTCATCCAATGTTGAGGAAAAAATGATAATGTCATCCATATAAACAAGACATATCTGGTTTATATATTCCTTTAGAACTTCATTAATCATTTTTTGGAATGTACAGGGTGCGTTTTTCAATCCGAATGGCATACGGAGATATTCATAATGTCCGCGGTCAGTTGAAAAAGCAGTTTTGGAAATACTGTCTTGATGCATTCTTATTTGGTGAAAGCCGCTGGCTAAGTCCAAGGTAGTAAAATATTGGGCTTTACCAAGTTTATCGAGAATATCATCAATGTTTGGGATCGGGAAGCGTTCTGTAATTGTTTTTTCATTCAGTTTCCTGTAGTCAATAACGATTCTCCATTTTGTTGTGCCACTAGCATCCAATTTTTTTGGTACTACCCAAATTGGGCTGGACCATGGTGAGGTGCTATCTTGAATAATACCGTCGTTTAACATTTGAGAAATTTGTTTATCTACTTCGCGTTTATGAATTTGGGGAAATCGATATGTTTTAGAATAAACTGGTTCTTCGTCTGTCGTATTAATTTTATGAGTTGTTTGAGTTGTGGAAGATAGAGGTTGGTCTGGCTTTTGAAAAACAGAATGGAATTGTTTACATAAACGTAGTAGTCTAGTTTTTTCGTCAGAATTTAGATGATCTAGTCGAAGTAAATGTTCTAGTTGTATAGAGTCAGGACAGTTGTTGAAATTATTTAACTCGTAATCACAGACAATCAAATTTTCTATTGAATACACCTCGAGAGGTGTTTGTAATGAAAAATGCACATCAGAAGCATTATAATTGTGTATTTCGACACTCGCGTAACAATTTTTTATTGTGGCAATGCATTCTGGAATGAAACAATTATCGATAATTTTTGTTTCAGGGATATAATAAGTTCCATCTGTAGTTACATTAACTGGTACCTGAGTGGAATATATTTCATGACTTCCAATTGTAAGATTGTAGGCTGTGTATTCACTAGGTGAACATTGATTAACCTTAATGGAAATATTATCGCGATATAATATTCCTTGTTGAATACTCCAATCAAATCCCATGGTTTTCAAATCTTTAAAACTTATTATACCATCAAAGAATCTATGAAAATCGAATAGTGTAAACGAAATCTGTTGTTTTGAATGAAATTCTGCAAAAGCTGGTAAAATTGCAACATATTTCGTAAATTTTTCTCCGCAAGATGTTTTTAGAGTGTTTGGTTTAATGACAATATATTCGGGAAAGTATTTATTAGTTATGGCTGGATTTATTATAGAGCGGGCGCTGCGAAACATTCCGTTTGAAAAAACCGATGACCTCATTCTGATTGATGATTTGAGTTGAGGAAGACTTAATGAATAATAATCTGGAGGTTGCCGGGAGGAATTATGGTCCAATTTTTTTTTTCGGCCCTATAAAAGGAGTTTTCGATTCCATCACTGTAGTTGTTGAAAAAAAATGTTGTATCGAATGCAAAAACCATTGACCGCTATTTCTCGACTGGAATGTTTTTGCAAGATCCTTCCAAACCTGGAACTGAAAGTTGCCAGAAAAGCCCGTTGTCAGTTTTATTATAAATCTCCTTCCCAGCGTCACATACCTTCTCTCGAGTTTTGAAGCGAGCCGCGCTTTTCTCAACAGTTTTTGTGACTTCAGTTATAGCTGAACTTCATCCGTTATTATAACAGATACATTTTCCAATATTTAAAATATCAGTGCTTCGAATTTTGTGATAACTTTCTTTAAAGTGAATAAATATCGCTACAATCATTAGATTAAAAAAAAGGCGAACGAAAAATCATGCTGAACTGGTGAATGAACCGAAAGAAACTATTCAAATGCAGCAAGACGACGCAAAGACGAAATTTCAGACAAATTTGAGAAGTTGTTTGATCCGAATGTTGATGAAGAACACTTCTCGTGGTATAAAAGTTGCATGGCCAGCTGTATCAGCGAAGAAAAAATTCGTCGTCGTCATTACATAGGGAGCTGGAAGAAAGAGCTTCATCAACAACACAGGGCGTAGCTGGATCATCAACTGACCTGCAAATCAAAAAGAAGCAACAGCGATTCGTCGAGTGACTCATGATGTTCCATTTGTGGTATACGACGAAAACCATAATAAAAAAAAAGTAATCTTTCAACTGAGATTTCAGCAGCTTTGCTGTTTTTCAATGCGTTGATAATACTATGAAATTTCCACAAAAATTTGTTATACAAAACACCGGAAGATTTGTTTGCAGAAACTTCCAATATCATACGTTGTGTTGAAGAAATTACGTTTCATTACCAATATCTTCTAGTAACGAAAGAGGTCGACCAACAACAAATATCACAAAAACAGTTACTGGCTGCTTTTGACAAATTAATGGCGGATATAAGACGGTGTTTCGACGACCGCTTTTGAATTGACATACTCGGCTCAACGCATGACTGTACTCGGTGAAGTAGAGGATGTAGTTCTAATCGTGATCCCAAAGTGATGCTGATCGATAAATTTGGTGACAAGGTTTCATTCTCATATCTTACTGAGAGGAAGCAATCTTCTTTGGTTTTCATGGCAGGAAGTTCATTAAGGAAATAGCTGAACGTGTACGTCGGCTAGACTGTAGCAAAATCGTCATGTGTGCTAAGGAATTACGGAAGGAACCATCCACTACTGTACTTATACCAGAGGAAAAGTTGTGTGATGAAATTCTTATAGAAGATGCTGCGAAGAATTGTACATTCACGCCGAAATGGAAGACTTTCATACAAGCCTCATTCAGCAATCGAAATCTAAAATTGTCAGGCAATACACTCCATGAAGCATTAGCGGTGTTTAGTTATATATATCAGTGTAACGAACAGAAAGACACCGCAACATACAGCTCTAGCCGAATTCATTCACCACCTACCTAACTAAATCGAAACATATTCCACACTGTTGAACAATCTTAGACACTGTGACAACGACTTTCAAGGGAACATCAAGTGGCAAAAATTCTATGTACGTTACAATCATGATAGTTAATCAACAAAAGAATGATGAAAAGAATACCTCACGGGCATGGCCTAGCTCTCCATGTTGACTGGTCATTCGATATCTGAAGCTAAGCAGCAGGGAAAGACCGCGTCGAAAGCTCATAAAACTGCAGCAAAGTATAATATCATAGCTCGCAGGCAATATATCAATGAACACAAGATATATTGAGGAATTGCTGTCCTTCGGAGGAGAAGTAAAGCCGGCGGTCCTGAGTCCATGGTTGTTGGACTCGTAAAGGATCCCTACCTCTGGTTGGAATACCAGAGTGTTCGGCAAAATTTCCGGTTGGGGGAAATGTGGTCACCGGAGTCGATGATTGGCCTTGGTAGGGAAAACAGGCCGACGTTGAATAAATCATTTAAAAAAAAGAACACCTCAGACACTGCTAAACCGAAACTAACTGAAACTGACTACAAATATTGATATCAAGTCCTTCAACCAAAATCCCAGCTGGCCATTACAGGTGGATATAAAGACTCCAAAAAATCTTCAAGCTCCAAGGTAATAGGTCTTTTGAATTGTTAGATTCATATTATTCTGCGTTTACGAGCGACAAGGCCGGCACTAGAAAATTTCGTAACATTATTAATGAACTATTACATTAATATTTAAAAACGAAACCTTTTTCCGTCGAAATATAGCCATTCTTCTCTCCAGAAGCAGATTGAAGGATTTTCAGCCATATTTTTGTTGCTGTTCGTGAAGGAATTGAACAAGTTTTTATAAATTGTGCAGATTCCGATGTTTTCGTACTCAACATCTACTTTTAGCATGAGCTATCGAATAGTAGTTTTTGAGGGATTTGGTTTGAAGGATCAGCCAAAAAACTCTTTTGAGCTGGGATTCAATTCAAATGTATCTGAAATTATTAGAACCTTTGATGTTTTGTATTTACATTGCTTAAGGGTTGCAATACATGGGCCTCCGAACTTACTTCAATTCGGTTATGAAAGACAAGATGGAAAGTTGTACCCGGTGCAAATGGCAAAACCACCTATGACAAATTCTTTGATCAGGCTTTGCAAATATAATGCTGAATGCCTTGCACTTGTAGAAAAAGCGAAATCAATTGTATTTTCCTTTGCAAATGCATCGGCAATAATTGTCAAAACTTACCTGAATGAATTTTTCACTACTTATTATAGTGAACCACTTTTTTTATTAAATTTGTATTGAATTAATCATCCGTTTTTCTCCATACCTTACCTAAACCGGTGTTAATAGTCAATAAATTTTTTTTTCGCAGCTACAGCGATGGAAGCGAAAACTATTATAGGACCGAAAAAACTGGACCATATTCCGTCCGGCAACCTCCACAATATCATTAATAAGTCTTTCTTCTCAATATATCGGGGTATGTTTTTGTGTGCGGCTTCTATAAGAAATATGACTTCCTGAGTCTAATAAAAGGTGCAGGGGTTTTCCGTCAGGTAATGCTATAGTAATGAAGGGTAAAATTCTATTATCCATTACGTTGACTTCTAAGTTGCCTGTCTTGAAGAGGCTTGTATCGAAAAATTTATATTTTCTGGACTTTCTGAATCCTCTTGCTCTGTTACTCTTTCTTGAAAATCAGTAAGATCTTGGTCATATGAAATATTATCAAAATTTTGACTGGTTTGGTCTTGATATTCATCATAGAAAAGATACTGATATTCAGGATTTACAAGATTTTGAAAATCATTATTCTGGTCAAAAGTTTCATTTTCATTTAAGGGGTTATTTATCTGATGTACTTCCTCGGATTTGAATGTGGGTTTAGATTGAGGCGTAAAATAATTATTCATTCTTTGTGGTCTTTGTTGTTGTAGTCTGGTTGTTATGGACATCGGAGTCGGTTGGTTTTGAGGTTGAAAATTATTTTTCGGTTTCCAAACATTTTGATTTTGCGGTGGTTTACCAAATACTTGTTGATTGGTAAATGCTTTTTGTTGTGGTATTTGGCGTGGTTGAATATTTATAGGTTGACTTGGAAATTTTGGTTGAGTGTTAAGATTTTGGAGTTGTCTTGGCTGATTAAACTGTGATGGAAATGAGGAATAATTTTGATTTTGGAAACTTGCATAGTTCGGTAGTTGTGGCTGTATCTGATTTTGAGAACGCGCAAAATTTTGTTGAAACGCTGGAGCTTTAATATTGGAATTTGGAATTGGTTGTAAACCAGTATTACCTCGATTTTTATTTTCGTTTATTAGAGAATAAAAATTTTCTTCTTCAATGAGATATTGTAGTGCAGTTTCTAGTGAGTCGGGATTTTTTAATCGAACTCCTGTTTGTAAGTGAGGGGGTAAAGATTTCAAAAAGGTAATTAATACAAGTTGGTCGATATTAGAAATTTGTGCGATTTTTTGATCTCGGGTAATTTGATCATTATTTATTGACGTAAATAAGAGGCTCCGTAAATATTGACAGCGCACACCAAAATTGTACGATGTTTCCTTCAAATAGGGTTTCATGCTATGCAATTCTTGTAATAGACATGAAAACGATCTTTGGTCAGAGAAAGACAATTTTAAAAGATTCTTAACATCTTCCCATTCAGTGAGTTCAGTTCTGCTAGATACTAAAATCAAAGCCTTGCCTTTCAATTTTGAAATAATAGCTCTAAATATCAGTTTTTTGATTGTAGCATCCGCGTTTATGTAATTTCTCAAAATTTCATCACATGACGCACAAAAATTGTTCAATTCACAAGGTTCTCCTGAGAATGTTGGAATTATATCCAAAAATAATCTAAGTTCTTGATAATTGACAGCCATATCTGAATTTGAAGTTGTTATGTTTGAATTTTCACCAAGTGAGAGATTTTCTATAGCTTGAGAAAGGTTATCTAAATCGATATTTTGAGGTTCTGTATCAGAATCTGAATCTGAATTGTTTAAAATGTCTCTTATGTGATTTCTGGCAATTCTATTACTTGCTGCAAGATCTCTTAAGTTACGAAACATAAATCAAATATACTGAGAAAATTATATTATGGGTATATGAAATGAAATGGGAAAAGGAAACGTTGAGAGGAATGAGAAAAATGCCTTACGTTATAGTTGGCTGATTTTCGGTTTGGTCCTTAACTGCTACGTTGTGGTTTTTTGGTCCTTAACTGCTACGGTGTGGTTTTTGGTCCTTAACTGCTACGTTGTGGTTGTTGGTCCTTAACTGCTAAAGGTGTCTTCAAGATATTCGTTCCTGAAGGCTCCTGTTCCAGCTCCCAGAACTCCAGGAATCACTTTCCAAGGGTTTGGCACGATGACTCTGGTTTCCTGAAGGCCAGCTTTGTTCCTTAACTGCTAAAGGTGTCTTCAAGATATTCGTTCCTGAAGGCTCCCGTTCCAGCTCCCAGAACTCCAGGAATCACTTTCCAAGGGTTTGGCACGATGACTCTGGTTTCCTGAAGGCCAGCTTTGTTCTTCGGATTATCCACAAGTCCTTTCGTGATATGCGAATAATCCTACCGACTGCGCCAGTTACGTTTCGAATCTCGCAGTCGTTTGGTTCGGAGATTCGAACACGTGTGAGATGATGATAACCTCTGATGAATTAGCATATGTAACTAGGTAGTCACCTACCACGAGTACTGCGGACGAAGTGGTCATCGCTCTCTGAACTGGAGATAAGAAGAATCGCAAACTGCAACTATTCATTTTCTCTCCCAACGAATTAAATGTAATTTTCTCATTCTTTGTCACAACTCAGTCGAGTAAAGTTGTCTGTTATTTAGAAATAAATCTTTTTAAAAAGTCTTCCCGTCATTCGAAGTTCTTAAGTGGCGCAGTCAGTAGGATCGCTACAACAGGGCAATTACTACCTTAGAAACTAATCAAAATAATTTATTGAAAAATTTCAATATGCAAATATCTCTATCAAAAGGTTTAATTGAAAATTATAATAAAACAATCACCGCCTTAGGCACAAACCAGGAAAAAATTCAACTTGTCTTGAGAAAATTTCAAATTTCAGTTCAACAAACAGTCAATAATATACAAGACTACATAAGTTTTCAGGGAATAACGACACAGTTGAACCTTGACTGTCAAAATTTAATTATGTTCTTAGATAATCTAGAGGACGCAATTACATTCTCAAAATTGAACGCACTTCATAACAGCATACTCTCGAGTTCAGAATTGAAAAAAATGCTCGAAGATCTTTCGGAAATGTATAACCAAAACGAAATTCCATCTTTTCGAAATGTTTTATCATACTATCAATTTTTCGGGACACAGGTTAGTTTTTCAGATACCAAAATTATTTTCGCCATTCATGTACCTATACTGAGGCCGGAAACATTATCCTTTTATCATATATATCCTACCATCCAAAACCAAACCATATTCGTCCCGAGATACACCTTCCTGGCACGAACGCAATCAAAAATGCAATTTGTAACCGACCCATGCCCAGCCGTCGAGGGAACATATTTCTGCCCTGACGAATATCATCCCCACGACCAGTGTGTGGACAAGCCGTTGAACATCTCGAAGATAGAGAACTGCCCCACCTCCAGAGTCAACTTCGAGGAACCAATTGCCGAGCAAATCACCAGAGAAATGGTCCTTATACTTCCCACAAAACCTGAAAGACTTCTCTCAAAATGTAAAACTGATCGATACCTTGAAATCAACAAATCTGTATTGATCACCATTCCGGAAACATGGAAGAAATTTATCGACTAAAGGACTACGCAAATTTGATACCGCCCATCCAGGAAAAAGAGACTCAGATACAATCGCCAGTTTATTTCACAGCCTTCGGAGTGTGTACATTCATAATTGTGCTGGCAGTTATTTATAGAAAACGACTCTTTTCTCTTTGGAAACGCACCGACCGGAGAAAATCAGAAGAAAATCAAGCCGAAGAAGATGAAGAAAATGGGAAATCGAAAAAACGTTCCGTTATTTTCGATTATTGACGGGGGACGAGTTAGGTAATCACCTACCACGAGTACTGCTGACGAAGTGGTCATCGCTCTCTGAACTGGAGATAAGAAGAATCGCAAACTGCAACTATTCATTTTCTCTCCCAACGAATTTAATGTAATTTTCTCATTCTTTGTCACAACTCAGTCGAGTAAAGTTGCCTGTTATTTAGAAATGAATCTTTTTAAAAAGTATTTCCGTCATTCGAAGTTCTTAAGTTTCGGGTAGTGTGGGAATTTCATTATGGAAAAACACATTGGAAAGAATAATAAAGCGTTTAAAACGAAAAGACATATGCAGAGATTGAATAAGAATGAAATTAGTAAAGAAAAAGCTTCAATGAGTACAAATAATGTATGTGAAATTCCAGTTAACGCAGCATGTGAAAAACCAGTTACCTATAATGATTTGATGAGGGAGGTCAAGATTTCAGAAATGATACAAACAATAAAGATTTGAATGATGACCTGTTTTTCCATAAAAATGTTGGTTCTGAAATACAGATATTCATTATCTCAACAGGCAATAAATGAAGTATTGAAAATTTGTAAAAATGAGGGATTTGCCATGCCAAAAGACACCAGAACATTTCTGGAGACACCTACGAAATATGACACAATTCAAATTAATTATGGAAATTATTGTCGCTTGGAAATCAAGAACATTAAAACATTGTCGAAACACGAAAACTCTGGTTCAAATGTGATGATATTATTAATGACAGCTTGAACATGAATGATTTGTCGCTTGCAAAAAGTTCAAACAGTCAACTGTTGTCAATTTTATCAATAGATTCAAAAGGTAAAAACTTCAAGAATAAAATAGATGAATATGGGTATTAGTCCATTTGAAACTGTTGAGTGTAGTTTGTATCACAGGTTCCTTTAGATTATATGCGCACCTTGTGTGTTCGGGAATTATGAAAACACTTCTGATTTTTTGGGTTGAAGGAAAAAATGCTAGAATGAATAATGAGAATTTAAAAAACTTAGCAATGAATAATTATGCACAAATCATAGGTATATTGCAAAAGAATTTGCAAGATCACCCCGAACTTTCCAAGAATTAGATCGTTTTAAAGCAACAGAATTCAGACAAATACTTTTATATACTGGGTCAATTATTTTCAGAAATAAAATTATTTCTAATGAGCAGTGTACCCACTTCATGACCTTGCATTGTGGAATACGATTGTTATAAGATTGTTGTCTTTGGAAACAATAAAGCTATTATTATTATTATTATATTGTGTTCTCCCGATTTATTTTTGAAATATAATAGTTATGCAAAGAAACTGCTGGAATATTGTGTAAAAAACTGTGGTTCTCTGAACAGATTTCAATACATTTTTCATAACGTTCATAATTTTATTCATTTACCTGACGATTGTAAATCGTAATCGTAAACTTGATAAATTATTAGCTTAAGATAATGACATAAAAAATCAGAAGTAAACGACAATTACTAATTAATTCGATAATTATATTATACTTCATTGATATTGTATGTGAAACATTGTTTTATATGTGTGGAGGAAAAGACTGTAAAGGATCCCTAGGAAGGGAATTAGCCAAAATGATGTCTCCTAATTTTAATAGAAAATGTTTTCAAACTGGGCGAAGGGCAATCACCCTTTGTAAAATTTGATGGTAATGTCTGTTTTGAAAGGACAGTTGATATTTTCCATTGTAAATCTGATATTACATATTTGATGAAATATTCTAGATGCAACAAGGAAACACTACGGAAATGTATCTAAGAAGGAATTTGAAAAACATATTAGTTCTTAGCTACGCCAAAGTTAGTTGCGGTATGACCGTCAAATAATCGAAAACAACAAGCAAGAAGTCACTTATATTGAAGAAAACAATTAATCCAATGTTATTTTATTTTTTTCGTAATATTTATTATCTATAGATTATATGTTTAATGTTTTTATATTTTATTATTATTTCAGAGGAATAAATCAGTAGGAATTATTTCTCCGAGTTTTCTGTAGGAGAAATCAAATTCACTAGTGAAGTTGATCACAGAAGATTTGTTTCCGTGCCTTGATTATGGTTTCACGGTCACGGTACGATTATTTGATATTATTTCTTGACTGCTAGGTTATATAAGTGTTCTTTGATTATGATTGTAGAAATGATAACTAACATACAAAGTTAATAATCGCATTGTGATCACATAGGTACATAGGAGTCGATTATTGATATGTATTTACTAAGTACTCACACTTTTGAAAATATCGTGAGAATCATATGTTGAGAAATAATGGAAAATGCAATGAGGATGTAAACAACTGGCTAGGTATTCAATACATGTGTCAGGCCCTTTCTTGATTCCACCAAATAGGAGATCTGCTGTTAGCAAAAAAAATGGAGGTGAAATTATAAAACTCAGTAAATGCTTAAATATATATACTTGAATATTTTTTTTAGGTTTTAATAACGTTGAACTTTGCAACTACAGGAAGTTATCAAACCATTGTGGAAAACAATTTACTGTGAAGAGTTAGCCAATTTCACTGTGAGTAGGTGTGTGGATGAAGTGTGCTCTAAATAACCCTGATATATACAATGAATGAATTGACTTCCCTAATTCTATTGGAGAATTAAAAGCACTTCGCCTCAGGTGAGTGAAAGCGTGTTGTCTGATTGAATGTTGTAATGGGCTTCTAAAAATGTGATTCAGGTGTTTGTTTTCTATGTACTATTTTTATTGATTCGTACCTATAAATTGTTTGTGTACCGGGATTTCAATTAAATTTCATCAATTCATTCAACAAGCAGAATTTATTGATTTTTACAATACATTTGTTTATTCGATCACAAGATACCTATAACTACCTACCTAAGAAATAAACGTTTTATAAAATCTCCAAAGAATTATAAAAACTTATTGACAAAGCTTCTATGTTGAAGATAATATTAAAATCATTCTTAATTGGAATATAAAGTATAAATGTGAAACTCTCTATGTGAAACTCTCTATCACCCGCACATCATTCCAGATGATGGGGGAATATCACCACTATATGCGCTCCGGGGCGATTTAACAAAAAAAAGTGGCGCATTTGCTATTTCAACTGCAGGAGAAACCCACAGTACCACCGTACGAGTGCATGGAGGAAACAAAAAACAATAATTAAACAAGAATACATGCTCATTCATCAAAGACTTCAACTGTCTAAAAACACTCATCATTCACTTTTACTTCACTTACAACATTGACATGGGAAAAACATTGTCATTTCTTAGTTCAAACGTTAACTATTGTATTATTTATCTACTCATCGTTACTCTAGGTATTTGTAAATTTTGAACTGATATTGTGCTACTCATCCAGTAGATGATGCAGCAATTGAATAATTTCTTAAATTTTGTAATGACTATCTACGATCAGCTGATATAAATTCATTGTGAAATGAACCAACAAAACTTCGAAACTTAAGTGAACCAGTTGATTCTGATCCCATTAAATAAAGTAAGTTGCAGTTAGTAATCGCTTCCGTTATAATTTGCAAAAATAATTAACGTAGATTTCGTTTAATTTTTTAATTTGTCCTGATACCTATCCTTTCTAAGGTTATTTTTGACATTATTCAATGTTGAACCAATAATGAAAATTGGCATGACAATGTTGAATCCGTATTAAAAATTGACGTGGCAATATTAGCGAACATCTTAATATTTCAGTTGATAAAGATAAGAAAGTAGGTTCTTATTCCGTTTTCAGATGCCTAGAGCAAAGAAACCGAAACGTCTTGAGGCCAGAAATTATAAAAATTATGATTCTGAGAGAATGTGAAAGGCAATAGAGGACTGTCGAAATGGTGGAAGTTATCTGAGTGTGACCAAACATTATGTAATTAACAGAACCACTTTGATGAAGGGTTACAAATGCAAGAAATTTGTCCGTCCAACAGTCCTAACTCCCGAGGAAGAGGAGATGCTTGTACTCTCTCTAGTTAAATTAGATGAATGGGGATTCGATAGACTTTAGTTTCAAAGATGTGTTCAAGACTATGTACGCAGACTAGATAGATCAAACCCATTTCAAAATCGACTGCCTGGTTTGGATTGGCGTCTTATGTTCGAAAATCGTTGGAAATCTCAAATCAGCCTTAGAGTAACGCAAAACTTACCAAGAAATTGTGCTGTGGCTGGAAGGAAAGGAGTGATAGAGGATATGTATGGGAAATTAGAGAGTGTTATGAGCCGTCTCTACTTACAGAACGAGGCTCAAAATATTCTTAACACTTATGAAATTGACTTTCAAACTGATGCTGGTTTTCAAAAAGTACTTTTGCAATGGTGTATCAATGCTTCTGATAATGTCCTTTACAATTCTTCTCTATCTGGTTGGATGGAAGTAGCTCAATTTCTGTACTGGTTAGCAAAATGTTTCGTTAAAGAAACTTACCACTTGAAAGCGAAATGCTTATTTCGGATGGACACAATTTTCATATTTCACTGAAGTTGGGGTATACAAATCGGTGAAAAATTCTTGGCGGGTCAAACTTTATTCAGAAACTGGAATCTGGGTATTTGTCAAGATCTAACGCTGTGGGGGCGCCGAAAGGAGTGGAATATTTCCTGTATCTGAAGAAAAAATGCTTCGAAAAGTGGAAATGTCTGTAATTGTTATTGTCCAAACACATCATCAACGTCTCACTTTGTTGGTGAAAGCATAAGAGCATTTCTGACATCTTGGGTTGCTGACGAAGGTATAAACGACCCATCAGCATTTCCGTTAATTGGTGTTGTGAGTACACGTTAGTATGCAACAAAGATTTGAATGAATCAGGTTCTACTGATGATCCAGAGGGAAACGATAGCATGAACGGGTCTTCAATATCATTAGAAAAGTCCAATACTGCAAATGAAATGACTCGGGCACTCATTTCCATTTTGAATGTTCAGAATAAAGAAGGCAACCACTACTGGCAAAGTATTCGGGTGGACAGAAAGTATGGGGAATGTAGTATCGGACGATCCTAGAGTGGCAACACTGAGGTTGATAGGTACCTAGTGCACATGCGCTGAGTAGGGGAGCAGCAACGAGTCAGTCAGTTAGAAGCGTTAGATTGGAATGAACGTTTGGTACTTGGTTCTAGATAAGAAGTGTGACCCCAATGATAATAAAGTACATTTATGTGATATTAATTATCGTTAATCGTATCATACATTTCCACCTCCCATCCCAGACATTACAGTGGCGACAAGGAAAAGTAATCGGCGGTAGTGCGTCGAAAGTATTTTTCGCGGTGGGCGTGCACGTGGTCAGTGGCAAGAAAATGGCGAAGTTCAGAGAATTTAATCCTTCCCAGGATTGTTGGATTATATATATGCCGAACAAATGGAACAGTTTTTCGATGCACAATCGATGCACAACAAAATAAAAGTGGCTACTGTTATCCAACTTAACTTCCAATACGTATAAGTTACTTCGAGACCTGTGCGATCCAGACCCTCCAAAGTCTAAAACTTACGAGTTTTCAACAGAAACTTTAGCCAAGCAATTCAATCGGCAAGTAAGCATATGGCGAGAAAGGAGGAAGTTCTACGAGGCGCAGCAGAATGGACAAGAACCAGTAGTAGAGTGGTATGCCAGAATTAAAAGCTTGGCAGCAAATTGTAAATTTGGGAATTCTTTGACGCCCATTATCAAAGATAAATTCGTAAGCGGCCTGATCAAAGGTCCGGTATGGCTACCCCGGAAGAGGAAATGCGGGTAGAAATGTCACTAATGTCAGTGAGAGGATGGCGCACCAGAACAGGAAAAGCGCGGCGTACGGAGATAAATCGTACCACACAGACGATCGGAACGTCAGAAAGAGAAAAAGAGATGTCAGCCATAACCCCCAAAAACAATGTCAAACCTGTTGCAGTAAACACGGCAATTTTCGATGCAGGTACGAAAACTACAAGTGCCGAAGATGCAATGGACCCCATTTGGAGAGGATATGCCCCAGAATGAGGAAGACTCATAATTATTTGGCGGACGAAGAGGAAGAAAACTCAACGGAAGTCGAAGAAGTAGGACCACTGTCCCCACTGGAAGTAGTACAGAAGACTCGCAGCGAACAGAAGGTAATTGGGGAGTCACATTTTCATATTGATAATATAAATTTTCATGACAATATAAATAATTTTTTGGTAGAAGTGGACATTCTTTCGAATGTTGATGGACTCAGGAGCAGAATGTTCCGCAGTAAGTAATACCATGTTTGAGAAAAATTTCAAGGGTACTAGCTAATGACTTAGTATTGAAAAGTTATAACAACAGTACCTTCGCTCCTGAAGGATATTTTTTTTTGTCCATTAACATACACCAAGGTTAAAAAGATGCAGAAATTTCATGTTGTGACGAACGGGGGACCCAATCTTCTAGGGAGAGATTGGCTGAAAAATGTCAGCATGCGATTGCAAATGTGCAATATAATAGAAAAGGAGGGGGGAAAACTGGGAAATGTAATTTCAAAGTTCAGTTCAGTTTTCAATAATAAATTGGGTTGTTTCAGATTTGCCAAGGTGGCTCTACGACTGCAGCCCCAGGCAGTACCAGTATTCTGCAGACCCAGACCCGTTCCCCTAGCATATAAAGAGAAGGTAGAAAGCGAACTGTCCAGATTAGAGGAGCTTGGAATCATCACACCCACCGAAACGTCAGAATGGGCAACACCAATTGTACCCGTCCCAAAGAAAGACATGACACTCAGGATATGCGGTGACTATAAATCAACTATCAACCGATTTTTAATTGATGTGAAATACCCGTTACCCAGGGTAGAAGATTTATTTGCAAAGTTGAGCGGTGGAAAAAAAATTAGCAAGATTGACTTGACACAAGCTTATACCCAGTTTGAATTGACTGAAGAGTCGAAGGAATTGTTGACATTGAGCACACACCGAGGATTGTATAAAGTAAACCGTATGATGTTTGGAATCAAGGTGGCAAGCGGAATTTTCCAAAAATATATGGAACAAACATTTATGAGGATGGAAAATGTGATGGTCTTTCTAGATGACATTTTGATCACGGGGAAAAATGATGAAGAACACTTGAAATTCTTGGAGAGAGTTCTGAGGAAACTCGAAGAATGTGGCCTGACAGTGAAAAGAGAAAAATGCAAATTTTTTGAGGAGAAAGTGGAATACCTTGGACATATTATAAGCGCACAGGGATTGAGCAAGTCAGATAGCAAAGTAAAGGCGATTGTTGATGCACCAAGGCCAGAAGATGCGACTCAGGTGAGAGCGTTTGTAGGAATGGTGCAGTATTATTCGAAATTCGTGAAGAATTTGGCAGATCTATTGAAGCCCATATACGAGTTACTGAAACACAACCGACTATTCAACCGGACATCGGAGTGTAGCAGGTCATTCAAAATCATCAAAGAAAGAATAGCATCAGAAGTTATTTTGGCTCATTTCGATCCAGGATTAGAAATAATCCTCACAAGAGATGCATCGGAAAAAAGAATATCAGGAGTTTTGTCTCATAGAATGCCAGACAAAGAAGAAAGAGTCATAAGCTGTGTTTCACGTACACTAGGGAAAGCAGAAGAGAAGTATTCTGTGGTCCATAAGGAGGCTTTGGCAATATATTTTGCTACAAGGAAATTTAAGCAATTTCTCTATGGACATCACTCCACTTTGAGAACAGACCACAAGCCATTATTGACCATATTTGGAGAGAACAAGGGGTTACCATTGATGTACAACAACCGCTTAGTAAGATGGGCGATATACTTATCAAGCTTCAGCTATAAAATTGAGTATATCAATGGAAGCCGCAACATACTTGCAGATTATCACTCAAGAGCACCCTCAACACAGCAAAATGAAGGAGAAACAGATGATAACATCTTGTATGTGAATTTCACCGGGAGTGACGATTGGCCTATTGACAACCAAAGGATTAGAGAAGAAACAAACAAAGACGAAGAGCTAAAGAAGGTGGCTGAATTCATCATAAGTGACAACTGGCCTAATGATAAATCTTAATTAAACCCTGATGTTATACCCTATTTCAACAGAAGAGGAGAGCTGGCCCTAGAAAAGGGAATAGTCATGTTAGGATACAGGGTTGTCATACCAAAGAGTTTGAGATCACAGCTACCCAGGTAACACAGAAGTCTCCGCGTGCTCGTTGAGAAGTTTTAATCTGATCAAAATGGGAAGTCCGAGTGCGATGTGGTAAAGATTACTATAGGCGGTAACCATGCGAAGTTCACAGTGGAGTCCTCAAAAGATATCTTGAGCACTTCACTGCCAACACAAAACTAAGATTATCACTGCGATTTCCCCAGGATATCTCAAACGTAACATAAATAGTAACTGCCGGAATAGTTCATCTCAAAGTAATCTTAGATAAGACACAATTGCTACCATTCAGAATGTGATATCACAAAGAACTCTTCAATCAAAATTATTGCAATTATCCTTATTAGAGCAATAAAAGTATATAACGAATACATTTTTTCAGGTAGTTACATATATGGACTACATGTTTTCAATCGGGCGACATGATATGAGACTATATAGGGCCAATTAATATGCCCTCTGCATCTCTCTTTCATTCATATATGAACCGATTCGGAAGAATTTCACTTACCTACCTACAATGATTTTTGAAACGTGATTTGGATTGACAGGCATTAACATTCCACAATATATTGGTCCAGAACAGAAATTCTTTCTTTTCTAACCACATTTTCTCCAAGTCACCAACTATAATCGATCAATCAATAAAGATTGAAATTAACGACGTAATTCGTGTCAAAGAAGTTCTGGTTCAGATTTCATATACCATATCTTGTCTTTTTTGTAAACAAGAATTTTTTCATATACTCCATCCATACGTTGCGTAAACTCTGTTCAAATCACCCGCGCAAATTTATATCGCCAAAAAGCGTTGGCCTTTTTGCGACGTTGCCACTGAAAAGGTTCTGCCAAATGAATACAGGAATTTCTCAACAACAGTGCTTGTCCTGGAATTAGTTATACCTCTCTACACTATATTTCCGATTGTTTTCACAGTTTTCATGCTGCCTGATAAGAATGTTAGAAATGAAAAGAATACGTATTGGGTTATTTCATCATTTGTGACATTTTCAAATCCGCACCACTTCGAAATAAGTCATACCAATATTTTCCTAGGTAGATTGAAATTATTATTTTTTTATTTTTCAATTCCATATACCTATTAACCACTATGGCATCATGATCAATCTAGAGGGAAATGAGGCGGAGGTACATTATTTTCCTGAAAAATACACATTTTTTTCTTCATTTTGTACCTTTTACTTGTTGGATGATTCAATAATTACCTCTATATATCTGTTTCATCTGAATCTAAATAATATTAAGATTTGCTCTAAACATGGCAACATGCAGTACTACGATGAAGCCCAAAACATTTACTAGTCAGTAGAGTTACTTTCCGTTATTTGTTTTTATCGACAACGGTTATCTTTTACTATATTTTATATAACTATTATCTCGTAATGAACAGCAATATATTTATTGATACTTGGTACCTATTTTCCAATAAGTTGTACATGCTTATGAAAAGTTGTTAGTGTTTGTACTGTGCAGCCCGGTACCTGACAGACTACCGCGCGCACTGCGCAGTGAGTTTTTCTTTTTGTAACCGACAAGCGACAAGACATCAAGACAACCGACTGAGATTGACGATTGACCGTGGTGACCACCATTTTGTGTTTTAAAGAGGTGATGGTGCAACAGGTGATAGTTTTTCCATCTATTTTTGTGCATTTCAAATTTCAACGTGAGTACATTTCGAAAGATAAGTATATGATTTTATTATTGATTTACCTAGGAAGTAGGTATATTCATTAGTTTTAGCAAACGATATTATTTTGTGCTGACAATATGAAGCCGGGTTACAAGTCTGTTCGTTACCTCACTAATCGGCAAAAAAGGCGCCGAATTAGTATGATTCCTAATGAGAATACAGATATTTGTGGTAATACTACGGCTTATTCTAACTGTGATTTTAGAAATGATGCTGGCGTTGCTAATAGTTATAATGATGATTCTCCAGAGGTATTAGAGTTGCCTGGGGAATCATCAGGTGGTATACATTCATCAGATAGTAGCCTCAGAAATATTTCTGGCATTGAGAATCAGAAATGTCAGCCAACGCCTGATATCAATATTAGAATAGATTTTTTAAATAATGTGGAGTCCAGTCAATCAAGTGATAGCGATTCATCATATGAGAATGATATCGAAAATGTACCTGAAAGTACCCTTCAGCAGGATATTCAAGAATGGTTGATTGAGTCAAATATTTCTAAACTTCAAGCAAATAAGTTATTGTTGATTTTAAATAAACATGGTTTACAAGTTCCCAAGGACTCGCGAACCATTCTAGGAACTCCAAGAGCAGTACCAGTTATAAATATGTCACCAGGCAGTTATATTCATTTTGGTGTGAAACCAGCATTATTTAGATCTATCGAGAGATATTATGGCAATGACCCTCCCAAAGAAATATTACTCAATTTTAATATAGATGGAATTCCAGTTTCAAAGAGCAGTTCAAGTCAATTTTGGCCAATTTTAGGAGCTATTGTTGATAAAAAGATTTATACTGAACCTTTTGAAATTGGTATCTACCATGGAAATACAAAGCCTGATTCAACAAATGACCTCTTGAAGCTTTTTGTACAAGATATGACCGATATTCAGGATCATGGAATATTATAGAAACACCTTAAACTCACAGTGAAAATCAATGCTTTCTGTTGTGATGCTCCTGCTCGGGCGTTTATAACTTGCACAAAAAATCACACTGGCTATTCGGGCTGTAGCAGATATTTTATTATCTTGAACTACTCATATCTGTTGATCCTTCAAACTGAAGTTGCATGAATAATTGTATTTTTAAAGGTATCATATTTCAATGGAATTGGGGGTTCTGGCCCCAAGGACCACCATGGACGAATTTTCAAAACCGTTTTATCCAACGAATTGGGAATCAAGTGTTCATGGAAGGGACAACGGGGGAATATAAGGCTGGAAAATTCGAAGCTCATTGAGGCATGCATGAGTAAGTAGGCTATGGTCTCTGATAAATTTTATTGTATTGTCATGATTAGTCATTAATTGAATCCTTGATTAATTTGATACAGTTGGAATCCCTTATTTAGAATTGGAGATTTTAATTTTCTTTTGAAGAATATCAATTTTGTTTACAATTTTAGTCATCAAATAAAATACACCAGTAAGTGAACTAAAAATTTTTCAGTAATTTATTTACTGTATAGGCTGTAGTATCTATTTCCTCATCTAAATTTTAAAAAAGGACTTGCAATTTACAATGTATACAAGAGTATCTCATATATGGAATGCTCACAGTAATTCATATAATTTGAAAATATATTAATTCTTGCTCAATAATATAAGGGTCCATGAAGTCATACATATTTCATGCCTGAATATTTACTGTCTTTTTCAAAAAAAATAATCACAGATTGGGCCTAAATTCATATTGGGTTGAGAAAAATGCTAAATTTGAAGTTTGGATTTTTACGAGGGATAAATAAAATATATAGTTTAGCTTTTATTGGCATTTTTGACCATCCTGTATAAATACAATGTGTTCCTTCAATTATAATTTCACGAGCTATATCAAACTCATACAGCCAATCAGAGTGGTGTGCCTCGATAGTATGCAGCTCTTTCCTTTAGTGTCTATAAGACCACGTCTTCGTGGCAACCATTAAACTAAATAAATCATGTTGTTACCTGCTATGCCATAAATGTCAGTCAGACAGGCATTATTATTCCCAACATTTTCTCTCCGTGACATTATCCCAAATTGTGCTCACAATACTATCGAAAATTCTGTCTAAAATCTTGAACTTGTTTGACTCGCGGTGTTACCAAGCAATTCGATCTCATTGATTTCTGACAGAATTACTATCGATAGTATTGCGAGCACTCATGCGGTATCACCTCATAAGGATGGTGTCATTACTTCATCATGAATAATTCTGTAGACTGATATCTCTATTGAAAAATTAATAGATCATAATGACGACTTAACCTGTTTCAGGGTTTTTCATGAAAATGATTTGTTAGCCAAAATAAGTTCTCGCATGACTTTATGGGGAGACCATAAAGCTTGTGAAATTATCCTTCTATACAGGGTGTCCCAAACTCGGATGGTTTAATCCTCACTTCTTTTTAATGCTGAAAGTAAACACACATCCTCTAAAATGAGTATTAACTGGGCTACGGGGTGTTGAGTGTTAATAAAAAATTTATGTTTTCCAGAAAAACTCCATAACGGCTTAACTTTAAAAAAGCTTAACAATAAAAGTGTTGTTAATTTCAAAAAGGGCTTATGGCAGATGGGTACTCCTAATCACCCCTTGCAACTTTCATGTTTCTGAATATAGATTTTAATATAGATTTTGTTTTCTTTTTCTCATTTCAAAATATTTTCATCTGTATAAAAAAGGGATAAATTTCATTATTGAAAATGTCAATGAATTGAAGTTAAATGAGTGAGTGCTTAAATGATTTGGAGACTTTAATTAATTGTTGATTATTTTTTCTAGGACACCCTGTATATCGCATTATATAGTTAGGAACAATATTTTGCAATTTCCATATTATATTAAAATTTTTATCACTTCAAATTTTTCTGTGTTAGTCCGGTTAATTATTGTTTTTGAAAATGTCTGAGGAATATGGAAATGAAATATATTTTCAAAGTAGTTCTAAGGGTATACCGGGTAATAATGAGACTAAGGCCACGCCGGTTTTTTCTTCATTCATGAACCGACTTTAATGAAATTTTGCACAATTTTATAAAACTTGTTCTCGGATTGATAGACACAAAGACAAAATAGCTAACTTCCGGTATGGCCGTACGTGCAAATAATTTCAATTTTTCAAATGAATTACTATCAATATTCGATTTTCGGATTCTACGAATTAATACATACAACAATGTGCTATAATATATAGGGTGGTCTACTTGGGAAATCGAAGTTATTCGCACTTCCAGCGAAACGAATCTTGTCAATACGAAATTATATCATATATAATTGTACCAAATTTCATTCAAATTGGTTCATGAAGAAAGTCGCTGGTATGGACCTAGTCTCGTCACTCGTATGCTACACAGTTTTTGTCATTCAGCAAAAATTTTGTAATAGTTCACATTACTTCCATTTATTGGCTTTTTTGTAGATGTGCTGAAGCAAACTTGGAAGACCACCAACAAAGAGTTCGAAGTATTTTCACAAGAATGGCTACGGCACTGTCCCCAAAGAAAAAAAAGGGAAGATGAAAAAAGGGAGAAAGATTGATGAAATCAATTTAATCAAAACAGTTTAGTTGATCTTAGTGATCTAGTCTGTTGCTAGTTTGATGAAAATGTAATCGAAACAGTTGAGTTGAATTTATTGTATATACCTTACAAAGCAGTAGATATTTAGTAATTTTACTGTATACAGGGTGTTTCATAATAAATGCGCAGGACTTCAGAATATGAAAAAAAGTTCCTATTAACTTATCCTCTAAAATGCACCATTTTCGACATACAGGATGTTGAATTAAGAAAAAAAAAACGTTTTTTGCGAATATCTCTGGAACCGTTTATCGCACAGAAAATAGATTTTGTAGGCATTTTCTACTCATAATGAGCTATGTTTTGTGCTGATTTTTTTGTTTTTTTAAATTCATAATTGGTGAAGATTTTTGAAGGGGTAGTGGGTGTTTTTTCCTCCAACTTCTACGCTACTGGAAAAAGTGCAGTTTTGAGCTACCTATTTGAACCGCCAATGTTTTCTACAGAAAAAAGGTACTCATGATCATAAGCTCTATAGTTGACCGTTTTCAAGAAAAATCAATGTTCATGTTGAAAAACATGGTCAATTTTTTAAAATAATTTTTTCCTAATTGTACAAAATTTATTTAAACGTTAAAACAAGTAACAAAACCAAACGTTAACTTCATCATTAACTTCATAACTTCAATTATGAAGTTAACGTTTGGTTTTGTTACTTGTTCTAACGTTCAAATAAATTTTGTATAATTAGGAAAAAATTATTTAAAAAAATTGTCCATGTTTTTCAACATGAACCTTAATTTTTCTTGAAAACGGTCAACTTTAGAGCTTATGATCATGAGTACCTTTTTTCTGTAGAAAACATTGGCGGTTCAAATAGGCGGCTCAAAACTGCACTTTTTCCAGTGGCGTAGAAGTTGGAGGAAAAAACACCCACTACCCCTTCAAAATCTTCACCATTTATGAATTTAAAAAAACAAAAAATCAGCACAAAACATAGCTCATTATGAGTAGAAAATGCCTACAAAATCTATTTTCTGTGCGATAAACGGTTCCAGAGATATTCTTAATTCAACACCCTGTATGTCGAAAATGGTGCATTTTAGAGGGTAAGTTAATAGGAACTTTTTTTCATATTCTTAAAAATATCCTGAAGTCCTGCGCATTTATTATGAAACACCCTGTATAATATGTACCTTACACAAAAGTTTATTAAAATTTCAAATTATTATTTTTAGTCTGTTGTTTGATGAAAACGTAATCCAAACAGTTTAGTTGATTTTAGTATATATACCTTACACAAAAGTTTCATTAAAATTTAAAATTTTGTTTCTATTCTGTTGTTTGATTGATGAAAACAATTCAAAATGTTTTGTTTAGTTAATTTTAGGTTATATACCTTACACAAAAGGTTATTAAAATTCAAAATGTTGTTTCTAGTCTGTTTAATGAAAATGTAATCGAAACAGTTGAGTTGAATTTATTGTATATATCTTACAAAGCAGTAGATATTTATAGTAATTTTAGTGTATGTAATATGTACCTTACACAAGTTCATTAAAATTTCAAAATATTATTTCTAGTCTGTTATTTGATGAAAACGTTATCCAAACAGTTTAGTTGATTTTAGTATATATACCTCACAAAGCAGTAGAGGTATTTAGTTGAATTTTAGTGTATATAATATATACCTCTCACAAAAGTTTCATTAAAATTCAAAAAATTACTAGTCTGTTTTGTTATTACTTTACACACACTGAGGTGGAATATTTTGCATAACTTCGTTTCCTGGAATGGCTATTCTGCCGTGCTAAGCCCATTGGCGGTAACTGACATTTGACTTTAATGTAAAAAAAAAGTTTTGATATTTAAGTACATGTTATATTTTCACCCTCACTTGGGATGATGCTTTAACTGTTAATAAATTAAAGCATCCCAAGTGAAGGACAAATTCAACATTACTGAAATATCAAAATAAAAATTCAAAACTTTTCCCACAATATAGTCGAATGTCAGTTACCGCTAATGGGCTTAGCATAGCAGCATTTTGTTTTATAATTTATTTATAATAATGAAAATAAAATTCAAGCAACTGGACTATATCTTTGGGACTTCTTTTATCGATCTCTCAGAGTTGTGCTATTCTCAACTGCTCGGCGAAATGATACTAAAATATCTCTAAGAAGTCTCTGGGTGGCTCCTAATGTGAATTTCTTAAACAACTCGCATTTGGCGACTCTTAAATACCTCGCCAAAAGCAGTTTGTGCGATTTGCTTGAGTAACTCGCAGTGTGACTACTTAGGAATCTCGCCAGAAGTTCTCTTTGCGAATATCTTGATTAGTTCCAACTGTGATCTCTTAAAGTTATCGCCACAAAATGTTAATGTGAATTTCCTGAAAGAGTCGCCAAAGGCGCTGTATGTGAATTGCCTGAAAGAGTCTCCAAAGGCACTCTATGTGAATTTCGACATGTTCATATCTTTTAAACGTCACTGGGCTTATCCTGTGTGGCGGACATTTGGAGGCGTTTGAGCACACTTAGCGTCCTCTTAGAGAGGTTACAAAAGTCGTCACAATTTCCTCAAAGGAAGTATCTAGGATTTCTTTAGGATATCTTTGTGCTGCCTGGGTATTAGAAGACTTGCACGAGTCACTTCAACATGGTGAAAACCAAAAATTTAGCAAGGTCGTTACTGTGGTGGCCCAAGTTGGATAGGGATATCGAGGAAGTGGTGATAGCTGGCAGAGTGTGCCTAGAAAGCAGAGATGATCCGCAAAAAGTGAAGCTATCATCATGGCCTGCGGCTAGGAGAGTATGGAGCAGAATCCATATAGATTACCTGGAATACAAACACAAAAATTTTCTAATTGTGACTGATGCTTATTCTAAATGGGTATCCGTGTACATGGTGGTGAATATGTCAATGAACAGCACTATTGAAAAGTTGAGAGAATGCTTTTCGATATTCGGATTACCGGAAGTTTTAGTAAGCGACAACGCCAGACAATTCTTAGGACAAGAGATCCAGGATTTTTTCAGAAGGAATGGAATACAGCACATAACCTCTCCGCCAGTGCACCCTATGTCTAACGGAGCAGCAGAGAACGCTGTTCGCACCTTCAAGTCGAAGATGAAACGGGCTCTGGCTGATCCAAGAAACAAAAATTGTTCTACACAGACAATAATATCAAGAGTTCTAGCGGCATACAGGACAACCCCACACAGCTCTACAAAGGCCACACCTGCAAGTGTTATGTTCAACAGAACAATAAGGACACGTCTGACACAGTTGGGGGAATCCAACCACACTGATGGGGACAGTATAAGGAAGCAAGAGAACTGTCTTGGAGGAAGGAACCGAATGTTTCACGAAAAAGAAAAGGTAATGGTCCGAGACTATCGTTCCACAAACGAGAAGAAGTGGGCAGATGCTGAAGTGATGGAAAAATGCGGCAGAAACGCATACTTGGTCCGAACACCTTCAGGAGAGATATGGAAGCGTCACGCCAACCAGATGGGAAGACGGTCATCATTTGCTAGAGGACCTGGGGAGGGGTCTCCGGAAAAATCTGTTGAGGCGCAGGGTGGAAGTCCACATGTTAAAGTAAATAGAGTACCGTTGATCAATGAGATTTTTGAATCAGTTTTGCCAGATTGCAATGAACAAAATGCAAGTGAAGTTACACCACAGCTTGGTGCAAGTCAAGTTATGATACAGATCATGACAGGGTGATGTCAGGAACCCAAGGAAATTCACCAATCCTACTAGACAAATTAAACAGATTACAGAATAAGAAAAGTGACTCGCCAACACCTTCAGAGATAATTAGATTAAGAGAATGTAAAGAACCAAGTAAAGAAACAAATAGAACTTATTCAGGAAAGAAAAGCAGAATACCAAAAAAATTTGAGGATTTTGTATTGGATTGAAGTAGTTAGGTATGTGAGTTGCTGAATTAATGTATTGTAATGTGTTCAGTATGTTGATAGTAGTTGGGTATGTTAGTTGCCGAATTAATGTATTGTAATGTGTTCAGTATGTTGATAATTGTTAGTGTGTATAAGTTTTTTTATATAATGAAATGTTCTAGTCAAAAAGAATGAACTGATGAGGATAGTTTACAAAAAACTAGGAATGGGGGTGTAGTATCGGACGATCCTAGAGTGGCAACACTGAGGTTGATACGTACCTAGTGCACATGCGCTGAGTAGGGGAGCAACAACGAGTCAGTCAGTTAGAAGCGTTAGATTGGAACGAACGTTTGGTACATGGTTCTAGATAAGAAGTGTGACCCCGATGATAATAAAGTACATTTATCTGATATTAATTATCATTAATCGTATCATACATTTCCACCTCCCATTCCAGACATTACAGGGAAAAAGCGCAGAAATAGTTGAACAGCTTCGTCATGATAAGGCAAAAACAGACAAAAAAGAAAGGGGAATAAGAAATGCACCACAAGACATACTGTTGAAGAGAGTTCAAGTTCACTGTAAGAAAGTGAATACGATATTCCCGAGAATGATCTAGTAACTGTTGAAAACGAAATTTCATCCAGTGATGAAGCGGAAGCAAATGATAGAGAAATTGAAATTGACGCATACGCCAAGCTTAATGGTAAAGTGCAATATTCAGAGATATTGGAAGAAAGATTCAAGAAAGGTTCTTGGGTTCAGCTGAATATGGAAATGTCAGTTATGTTGGCAAAATTGTTGACATAAAGGGAAATATGACGGGAACAATGTTTTTGCCTAAAAATGGACTGTATTTTGTTTACCCTCACGTTCCTGATCGGAATATATTGAATTTGAAACAAATCAACAAATATTGAAAGAACCCCACAAATGTTCAGTGAATTGTCAGCAAGTTGCCAACGCTGTTCGATCAGGGTTCCCGGGAGGTTGTTGTGTGTGCGAGATCCAAGATGGCTGTAACGCTTGGAGAAGCTAATAAAATTTCTTATAGAAAATCATCGTCTCTTGAACTTCATTAACTAAGAACCCAGTAGTAACTAACAGCGGTAATAGTGTTGTTCGAGAGAAACAGTGAACAGTAATAAAACATCGCGGAAAAACCGGTGTTACTGTGAACATACGACTAGTAAAGGTATTTCAGTTGATCCAGAGAAAATCTCCTCAATAAAACAATTTCCAGCACCCAAAAATAAAACAGAGTTATTACAATTTTTGGGTTTGATAAATTTTTCAAGTCGTTTCATTCCTAATCGTTCAGAAATTCTGGAACCATTATTATATTATTCTTTATTGAAGAAAAATGTTAGTTTTATGTGTGGTATTGCACACGACGAAGCTAAACAAGGACTACAAAGTAGTGGAACTACAATGTATCGAACACCGAAGTAATCCTAAAGAACCATTTTTTGAAGATGAATTCCCAGACCGGCCCTGGCAGAAAATTTCTATAGATTCATTTAAAAGCGACCAATGGTATTTGATAGTCAATGATAACTATTCAAGGTTTTTTAAAATTTTTAAATTAAATAAAATGAGAGAAACCGATATTATTACCAAGTTGAAGGAACTATTCAGTCGCTATGGAATCCCTGAGATCATTAGGTCATATAATGGTCCACAATTTCAAAGCCAATTTAAACACTTTGCTAATAAGTTTGATTTCCATCATATAACAAGTAGTCCCCGTTTTCCGCAATCTAATGGCTGTATCAAAGCAGCAGTGAAAATTGCAAAATCCCTTATTGAAAAGAATGAGAATATTTACTTAGCTTTGTTAGCTTACCGTACTCCACTGCTTGAATGTGGGTATAGTTCTGCGGAATTACTAATGAGTAGAAAATGTCGATTCTAAGCTTGTTTTGGAAAGACAGAGTGTGGCCAAAGAAAAATCTGCTCTCCAATTGAATAAAAGACACAAGGCCCGAAAATTACCAGAACTGTCAATAGGAGACAATGTTTGGGTAATAGATCTTAGACAATATGGCAAAATTATTTCTATTTCAGATGAACCTAGGTCACATAAGGTTGAGACTAACTTTGGTATCTATCGATGAAACCGTTGGCATATAATTCCTTTCGCCATATTATGTTCAACCCAAGTTTCCTCCAACATTGCCTACTATACCAAATGATCAGGGTTATTCAGGTGACCATTGCAATCTAGGCAACATTGATTAGTTAGCTAGTGCCTACCAATGCATGTTTTCAACATTGAGCAAAAAACCTATTCAGGTGACTACTCATCTTCAACGATCATTTCGGTTCAACGTTGAATCAACAAATACGATGAAGTTGTTTGTTTTTGTCGCGGTACATTCATAAATTTGGTGCGGCCCTAACTTCATGTTGATTTGATAACGTCTGTCAATTATCATTATTTCTAGTTTTCATTTTTTCAACCTGACATCAGTTTTATTCCTAAAACTTGGAATGGAAAAGAAAGAGCGCACTTCCAAGCAGCAATTCACTATTTATGCGAAGTATCTAGAGGAAAATGACGTTCTCAGAACAGGAAAATGAAACCCATGGGATAATCCAAAAAGTATTACAAAAGTTTGGGAAAATATGAGCCTAGAATTGAATGCCACTGGCGATGGTCCCACTCGCAGCAGTCATGAGTGGAAAAAGGTGGGTGATTTATAATTTTCTGTGAGGTATGGAGTCAAATAGGTTGCTCATTCTCATTATAGGTATTTCGAGAATGGAAAAGTGCTGTGAGGAAAAGAGCTAGAGAGAAAAAGAACTGACTGGTCTGGAAAAAAGTTCATAGAACTTATTGGACCATTGGCAGTAACAGGACTTGAACTGCCTGAAGTTGGTCTTGAAGAAATCGGGGAAGCTTGTAGAGCAGAAACTGAAGAATTTGTTCCTGAATTTTAACATGCAGGTCAGGCAATGATTGAGGCAGCTGAGAATGTAACATTTCAAAATGAAGTTCTGGTCATTGAAGTGGAAGATGACTCAGCATCGTTTTCTCAAGAAGATAAACGGAAAAAGAAAGTACTCCATAATACTCTCCTCACTGCCTATCAAGATGGACAGGAGTCAGAGAGGAAAGGTCGGAAAGGTCTGGAAAATATAGCTCAACTTTCGTTTAGCTGAAATCAGTTACGGAAAAACTGTTGTCATGGCAACCGTTGCTATGGTAACGAGAATACAAAAACCTGGTTCCCATGGTGCGGAAATGCGTGGTTGCCAAGTTGCCCGATTTAGTTTAGCTGAAATCAGTTATGGAAAAATTGTTGTCATAGCGACAGTTGCTATAATCACAAATAAACAAAAACTCGTTTTCCATACTGCGGAAATGCGTGGGTGCCAAATTGTCTGCATTAGTTTGGTTGAAATCAGTTAAGAAAAAGTTGATGTCATGGCAACCGTTGCTAGTATTAGTGACAAAGAGACACCCCATTTCCGTTGTGCAGAAATGCGCGGTTGCCAAATTATCAACTAGAAAATGAATTGAAAATGATTCTAGAAATTTATTGGGTAACAATAAAACCGAATCAGATTGTTTTATGCATTTTAACACAACCCATATTCTAATCTGATAGCACTGAGTAGATATAACATAGGATCTATTTTGTGTTTTTTACAATATCGCCTCCATAAATATTCACAGATTCTGTCTGCGAAGTCATCTTGAGGGACGTGCTGGCCCTTGAATTTTTTTTTGCAGCACGCCACTGAGACTCGATTCATTTTTTCAGAAGCCACAAATTGAACACTGTGATTAACAGTACTATGACGGTACCCACACTGAGAAAGTTTCGAGTAACCCTTCCACATATCGGTGTAAATTATCGACCCACGTTCTACGTGCTGCTGAATAATCGGTATCAATGTATCGGCGTTCCTTTGATTTGCAGGACAAACAATCAACCTCAAATCATCTGAGTCGTCAGCAATCAAACCCAGAACCCAGTGTCCCTCCACAATTTTTCCTCGGTTGTATTTCCTTTTCCCAAATTTGGATTCATCGATCTGAAATAGTATACAAATACATAACAAAGCAATTCAAGGAATCAAAAATTTACTGAAAAAAAAACTGGAAATATGTTTTACCTGGACAACAATCCCGGGTCCACCGATTTTAGGCAAAGATAATTGCATTTGGGTGAATGCACCAGTTATCATTTCCCGATAGTACCTCATCCTGGCGGCAAGTGTTGCAGTTGATAGTTTTTCCCCCACTCCCAACGATATTCGTTCATATGTATCGTTGTGAGCGAAACCAAAAAGGACCCTGTGATATGAACTTTTTGATATTGAAAAACCTACATGATAAAAAATAATTGCCTCAATTCTTTCTGAGGGGTCAATCGGCTATTTTCAAACCATGTCCCTTTAGCCACTGTTACGCCCGGTCTACATTTATTCTTTTTGTAACAATGGCAGATTCCTAAATCCGTTTTCCCAAAGTGATGAGAAAACGGTTCCGCTGGGTCTTTGTGGCCTTTGCATTTTCGTCTACAAATAGGTGCCGGTGCTATCAAACCATGGAGAATCGCAAATTCATACGCTTCTTGTCGATTTCTTGGTAGAGACAACTCGCTGATGGTTGACATTTTCAAAATGATTAGGTATAGTTAAAATCATCTAAACTAAACTAAACTAATGATTTCAGACAACAGAATTAATGGTTAACTCTCCTTTACAAAATCATGTACTATTAAATATGTTGGAAGTTGTATCATATGTTCGTTGTTTAGTTTTGCTTATGTTAACGAAACTTCTTTTCAATTTTGAAGATGTCAGAAACAGGTATATTTACAGATTCGCTCAACAACACATGAATGAAACTTTCAAGAATTCATTTTGTGAACTCATTCAATGACACATCCCCTAATTGTATATTTTGAGTGTATATGGTTGTGATTCTTCTCGTTTATATTCGTTCATGTGGAATTTCATCTATCTGCATTTGCCGTGAAATATTTTTGTATTTGAATATTAGATTGAACTGACTGAGAAGTTATTAAAATCATGACTCTTCTATGATAGGAAACGTTCAAATTTATTTTTATTCAAAACGAGTTCAACATTAGAATTTTCAACTGCTGACCTTGCAAATTAGATTCTGACTATTCTCATGGTGGATATATGCAACAGTAATCTTTACTTCAGATCTCACTTTACCATGAAAGATAAACCTTCCATTTTCATTAAACCATTTTATGCATTATATGTTCAATTTAACTTCAAATCCAGAAAATCCAATTTTTCGAAATGAATGTATACTTTGCTTTTGCGCATATGCTAATTATAGAACCAATGACAAAACCTGACTAATACATCAAATTTGTGTGTGATTCACAGTTCTAAATTGTTTCCATGCATTATTTTGTTTTTTATATTTTCTGATCTATTTTTCGTTCAGTTCCTATTTTTATTTTTTTGCTAATATACTGCTTAAAATTATCAGAGAATGTCATTTTCCAACAAGCCGCCTTATTTCAGAGTACAGAGTTAGAAAGCAGAAAAACCTAAGTTTCTCACTAAAGACCCTTTCCTGGTGCAGAGGGCCAAATTCATGCTCCTTTCGGAAATTGCCTTAACATCCAAAATTTGACTTGGAGAAATCTACGTCTGGTGACAGCAGCTGCCGTCAATGGAAATAATAACCTTTTGCACTAGTGACGTGCGGAGGGATTGTTATCTGTTTTGATTTTTTTTTGTGGACACGAGGTTCACGTAAAGCGAAGGAAAATATAAGGAAGTTCATACAGAATAACATTAACTCTCGCAGCCGTTACATCTGGTGATCTAGCGTTGAGATTATTTTTGCTAAAGTCTGAACTAGTTGAGAAGTGTTGATAAGCAAATGATAATGTAGAAATAATACAAAAATAATATCATTTCAGCAATTACTACAGTAGTAAAAGAGCGGTGGGATTGTAAATTATAAAGTTGTCTATTCTGTAAACATAATTGATACAGATAGGTTGAAAGGTACAGTGTTTGAAGGAAAATATTGTGGGATTCTTGTAGGTACCAAGCAGAGCAAGAAGATTAAAACAACAATTACAATAACCTACCGTTCGTCAACACTGCACAAACATAATCATTTGTTTCGAAAAGTGCCATTCCAAAATATTGTAACGAAATGTGCTGGCGCCGGCCCTGCCGACTATGGATGCGAATTGGTGCGACAGTTCCAGGAAAGATTATACCTGCGTGATCGTGGCTCACCCAGAATATTCGATTGTCAAGATTTGTCTGGATGATTCTCCACTGTATGACCGCCTATATAAGCAGGAGCCGCTCACGCCGACGGCAGAATTTGTATAAAAGAGAGTTTGTATTAGATTAAGTTTATCAGAGTGTTTAGTGAGCGGAGCAGTTTAAGGGATTGTATTGTGTTGTGATAGAGAGTTATAATAAAAGAAGTTCAGTTTGTTTGGTGTTTTTATATCGAACCCAAGGTAAAATCGTAACAGTGGTATCGGAAGTGAAATTTTGCTGATAAATAAAAACAATTTATGGTGAATACGAGAAGTACATCTTACGATACGAGGACATGATGAAATTTATCCAAAACCAATTTGCGGATTAGGAAACTGGACGACTGGAAGATGAAAAGCGACGGCTGGAGGAAAAAGAAATTGAAGAGAAAGAACGAGAAAAAGTACTCCGGAAGATTCTCGAAAATTAAAAGAAATTGAAGAGAAAGAACGAGAAAAAGTACTCCGGAAGATTCTCGAAAATTAAAAGAAAGAACGAGAATTAGAACGAGAAAAGGAAAAGAAAGAGCGAGAAGTTGAAAAGAAAGAACGAGAAAAAGAACTCCAGAAAATCCTCGATAATGAAAAGAAAGAACGGGAAGAAGCACTCCAGATAATTCTCGAAGAACAGAGGAAAGAACGAGAGGACCTCCAGAAAATTCTAGAACAAAAAAATGAATTAGAGCAAATAGAAAAAAACCGAAAGGAGATTTCCAGAAAATTCTAGAAAATCAGGACAAGTTCTTCGAGAATGTTTCACATGAAACTAAAGTACAAATGGAAGAACTGAAGGGAGAACCAAGAGTAGATCTGAAAGAGAAACTAAAAGAAGGCCTAAAGGGAGACGTAGAGAAAATCGACGAAGAATTCAATAAGAAAGTGGATATAGTGCGAGAGGAGATGAAAAATGAAATGAGAAGGCTAGAAAAACAGATAGCTCTTATCAAGAACCAAGATCGCCGAGACAGGGTTGCCACATCAACAATTTCCGTAAAACCACCGACTTTTGACGGACCGTCGTCTTGGGCTATGTATCGTAGACAGTTTGAGGCTGCGGCAGAGACTAATGGATGAGGCGAAGAAGAAAAAGCTACGGCACTCATAGTAGCTTTGAGAGGGCCAGCTTTGGGTATATTGCAGACGATACCCATAGAACGGCAAAAAAAATATGAGGACCTGATTTCTGCATTAGAGTTGAGGTATGGCGATCAACACCGAGAACAGCTGTACCGGGCACAAATGAAGACACGCACACAAAAATCAGGTAAGTGTTTGCAGGAATTTGAGGCAGATGTTAGACGTCTAATCCAGCTGGCGTCTCCAGAAGCGCCCGGGGATTTCAAGGAGCAGTTGGCTGTGGAGATATTTATAGACGGATTGAGAGACCCAGAAATACAAAAAACTTTAAGATTGACGAGTTTCAAGAGAAGTAGCGATGCTTTGGTTAGCTCTTTGGAAGTGGAGGCGGCCTTCAACACGTCGAGGCCGAAAGTGCGTGCAGTTTCAATAGAAGAACCGGAACAACGATTTGGCACAGCGAATAGTTCAGTCGAGAAGGTTCTGGAAGAAATCAAATTAATGATAAGTGGAATTACACTCAGAAGAAGAGGACATGCTATAGATGTGGAAAACCCGGACTGTAGAGTGAGAATGCCATCAAGACCTAGCTCACCTGCAAGGGTTCCATCTCGTACGCAATCACCTGTGAGGACAAGGTCATCCAGCGAGTCCTCAAATTGGCGGCAGGAAAACGAGAATTAGCCAGCATATCGGGGCGCATGCTGGCTAGCAATAGGGTCGTCCATGTTAACAGACTAAAAATAACATCTGAGAGCCTTACCATTACAGGAAAATTGAATGAAATGGACGTTATATGCACCATGGACACCGGTGCTGCAGTTTCCTTGGTAGGCAGCGATATCCTTCGGCCTGGAAACGTGAAGCCTATTTCATCTAACGTCGTGCTTCGGACAGTCACTGGTGAAAACGCACCTATTCGAGGAGAGGCTGCAATTACGTTGATTCTTGGGCGACTCACCATCACAGATACAGTTTACGTCGCAGATATAGAAGATTGATTCATACTCGGAATGGACTTGATCAGTGACTATGGATTTTCATTCTACAATGAGGAGAAGATTATGAGGTTCGGAGGAGAAGAATTTGTCCTTACAACTCCAGCAGAAAGGGCAATGCCTGTGAAACTGCGTTTAATGGAAACTGCGAGAATTCCTGGATTTTCGGAGAAAGTAGTTTGTGCTGCAGTTGATGAAGACCCTGGGTGCTGCGCTGGAGTAGTCCAGCCATGTGATGAATCCCCCAGCAATTTGGTGTTCGCACGAGCCTTAGTTAAAACGATCCCTGTGAGAGTCGCCAACGTGTTTCCTGGGAAAATAACTGTTGAGGCAGGCGATTACTAATGTGGTCAAACACAGAATCGATAATGGCCAAGCTCATCCCATTCGACAACCACCAAGAAGAATTCCATTCGCCTACTCTTCCAGTAGGTGGAAGAGCTTGTCGACAAGATGATGAGGGACTGTGTGATTGAAGAGTCATCGAGCCCTTGGTCTGCACCTGTTGTGTTGGTTTCCAAGAAGGATGGATCTAAGAGATTCTCTGTCGATTACAGGAAATTAAATGATATCACCAAGAAGGACAGCTACCCTCTACCAAAAATAGATGACACATTAACAACTTTGGCAGGTTCCCGTTGGTTCTCAACATTAGATCTGAAGAGCGGATACTGGCAAGTGGGCATACATGAAGACGACAAGGAGAAAACTGCATTCTCGACTGGGAGTGGACTTTACCAGTGTGGATTGTGCAATGCTCCAGCAACATTTGAGAGACTAATGGAGTTGGTCCTTTGTGGGCTCACTTGGAAAACTTGTCGTGTATACCTTGACGACGTTTTGGTCACGGAAAAGATATTCGAAGAACATCTGCACAATCTGCAAGAGGGACGCTAACCTCAAACTGAATCTTCAGAGATATTCATTGTTCCAGAAAGAAGTGGATTTTCTAGGTCACACAGTTTCATCAGACGGTATCCGAACAGACCAAAAGAAGATACAGGCGATAAGAGACTGGCCGAGACAAAGAGACAAACATGAAGTGAGGAGTGTCCTAGGCCTCTGCACCTACTACCGTCGTTTCGTACAAGGATTTGCTGATATTGCGCCACCCCTACATAAGTTGACCGAGTCAAATTCGTCTGGTCCAACGAAAGTGAACGAGCATTTGGTAAACTGAAAGTTGCACTATGTTCCAGCCCCATTTTCAGTTTCCCACGTCAACGAGGCCTGTTTGTTTTGGACACAGATGCCAGTAATAATGGTATTGGAGCCGTACTATCACAGGATGAAGATGGTCAGGAAACATTAATTGAGTTCTTCAGCAAAGTACTCACTAAACCAGAAAGAAATTATTGCGTAACGAGAAAAGAGCTACTGGCAATAATCAAGGCTGTAGACCACTTCCACAAATATCTGTACGGAAGAGAGTTCCTCATCAGAACAGAAGACTCCTGAAGGACAAGAAGCAAGGTGGATCGAGAAGTTGAACCAGTATCACTTCAGTATAAAACATCGACCAGGACGATTGCATAACAACGCAGATGCCTTGTCTAGAAGACCTTGTTCGGATACTTGTAAACACTGTAAGCGAATTAAACGTCGCAAAGGAATCAACCAAGTGAGATTTATAGTAGACGACAATTGGACGATGGCAAAAATGCGACAAGACCAGGAGAATGATCCAAACGTTGCAGAATTTTTGAAATGGAAAGAAGATGGAGCGGAAAGACCCACTTGGAAAGACATCTCAGATCGATCACCAACGTTCAAAGCATTTTGGGCACAATGTAATTCCTTGATTGTGGAGAATGGCCTACTGAAGAGGGAGTCAGCCGATGGCAAGAAAGTGTGTTCCCAACTGGTTGTGCCCATGTCGAGAATAGAGGATGTTTTGTTAGAGATCCATGGTGGTAAATCAGGTGGACATCTAGGAGACCTTGAATAAAATACGGCAAAGGTTCTACTGGGTCCAATGTATAGCCTGGGATCGACACCTTCAATTATTATTCTTGATGACTCACCGGGCAGCTGTGCACGATTCCACAAAGCTCACCCCAGCCAGTATCATCTTCGGGAGAGATCTTCGTTTGCCCTGTGACTTGGTGTTCGGATCCCCAAGTACTGAGGAAAAAGAGGTACAGGATTGTGCAGATGAACTGCGAGACAGCTTGATAAGGATTCACGAAATTGCGAGAAGAAGATTGAAGATTACTAGTGACAGGATGAAGGTTCGATACGATATCAAGGCAAATACTGGTGGATTCAAAGAAGGAGATCGAGTGTGGCTGTACAATCCTCGTCGTAGAAAAAGAATTTCTCCCAAACTAACACCATGCTGGGAAGGACCCTATTCGACAGTCAAGAGAATAAATGACGTGGTGTACAGGATTCAATGTAGCCCCAGAGCAAAAATGAAGGTCGTTCACCTAGAAAGACTTAAACGTTACAATGGCGATAATGACGTATTGTTTGATCGGGACGATCAAAATTGAGAGGGGGATAATGTAACGAAATGTGCTGGCGCCGGCCCTGCCGACTATGGATGCGAATTGGTGCGACAGTTCCAGGAAAGATTATACCTGCGTGATCGCGGCTAACCCAGAATATTCGATTGTCAAGATTTGTCTGGATGATTCTCCACTGTATGAGCGCCTATATAAGCGGGAGCCGCTCACCGACGGCAGAATTTGTATAACAGAGAGTTTGTATTAGATTGAGTTTATCAGAGTGTTTAGTGAGCGGAGCAGTTTAAGTGATTGTATTGTGTTGTGATAGAGAGTTATGATAAAAGAAGTTGAGTTCGTTTGGTGTTTTTATCATCGAACCTAAGGTAAAATCGTAACAATATTACTAGAGAGATATATCCATTCATTTTTTGCATTATTATACAGGTGCAACTATAGCATAGAACTGAAGTAGTTCAAGAAACAGTTCATAGCAAATACTTACTTGACTTTTTCAATGAATATCAGTATTCAATGAATGAAAAAAACTCAGAAGTATTGTCAATCAACTTGTAGCAGTGGAAAGGTATGGAGAAATCCCTCTTGCAATAACCAAGATTCAGGTTCATTCAATTTCATTTATTTCAATTTTTTCACATATTTCGATTCCATGTTTTCTAGAGATATCATTCAATTAGAACTGTTATGCTTATTGTAACAACTTTGATATGATTAAATAGAGATTACATTATGAAAGTTAGAACCACTCTTATTTTCTAGTCATATTTTTGCAAAAAATTCAATTCAATATAAAGTTAGTGGAGAGGCTTGTGTCAAGGTCGAAAAGATCTAAGATAAATTCTAGTAAAATATTACTCTGAGAAACAGAAACTCCTTACACTAAAGAACATTGAACAAACGGCTTAAAATACTCGAATGATCTGCAAGATTGAAATGCTTGCAATAAAAGACTGATAGATTGTATAATTATTAGGTAAATGATTCATTTAAGTTATTCCAACAAATTAATTTTAGGTGATGGCAAATTCAGACACTTGCAGAACCTAGATGATCAAAGAGGCACCTGTACCAAAGGATGTTCCCACACCTGAAAAATTGATTACATCTAGAAATAATAGAGTAACAGGAACTCCTATAAAACTCGACTTCAAATGAATTAACTAACAATAACGAAAAGATTTGTGAAGCACTTGCTAAGTTAAGTAGTGCCAATATGATTTATCAAAATTTTTTCATAAGATTTTGGAAAAGTAGGCAGATTAGCTTCTGAAACGACCCCAAGGAAAAGATGCATTTTATCAATAAATTTTTTTATTATATCTCCAAATTAATAAAAACACGTAACTGACAAAACATTCACTCAATTTTGCATCTTTTTAATATTGCAGTTACATATCGGGGCAAATATACCAAATTGCCCAAAAAAATGACATTACAAGAACTAAGAGCTTTTTTTCTTCCATTTCTAGAGGAGAAAAACCCAAAGAAATCGATTGCATGAACCATTTCTTCATCCCTCATAATACTATTCTGTTGGCATGGATTTCAGACTGTTTTGCACTGATGATAGCATCAGCCAGTGTCAGAGCAGCCTGTAACTGTCTCCGCTCAAAAGTCTTCCAATCTACCAGGCCTACTACAATACGATCTCTTATGAGTTGATCCTTGAGAACACCAAAGTCGCAGTGTTCTGCAAGAGCATGCAGAGATGTACTTCAACCGTAAATGTTTTTTTTTTCTGGTCTTTAAGTGCGAGAATTCAATTAATATCTCGTGAAGATTACATTTCGGCTAGGTATAAAATAATCATCAAATGATTTCACCATATATTCGTATGTAGTTGGTAGTTTCACAAAAGTCAGTGACACCTCTTCGCTTTCTTCACCCATCACATTTCATTTTATTCTTATTCAAAAGCACTCACAATCTGCCCAGTTGCAGCAGCGGTCGAGCGCAGAGAGAGAGAGAGAGTGAAGTGCAAAGAACGCTTTTTTGACAGGTCCCCTTTCGTCGAGTCTCAATCCCCTAAAAATATCACATCATGAGTGATAGAACACATACCACTCGGGCGTTGCATACCTCTATCTGATTGATACTGATACAGATGGTGTAAACTTCCAAGAGGCAACGTCATCTGCTGGGTGACGACCAAAGTCTCAAACTCTTACTGTCCAAGGCAGAGGAGACCTCTTACAGCGGGCCATCGTACGGCGAAGCCGCAACAAACAGTCGAAACAGCTGTCTGGCATTGGCTTTGTGAATGCAATCATTTCGAACATAGAAATTCCGATTTCCTATCTGTTATAGCAAACAGCCCCAGGGTGAATTTCATTATTCTCCGGAGGATCAATAATTGCAATATGAGTAAAATTTATGCATCCATATTATGACTCCAGGGAAATTGACTAAGTTTTGAATTCCTTGACAGTTATTCGAACTTCACCTTCAATATTTGGATATATTATTTCTCTGGGAACAATATGTTCAGTGACCAATGTTACAATTCTTCTAACGGATGCTTGGCTTGCTGGAAAATGTGAAGTTGTACCAACGCTGGCCTGGTAGCATCCATGGGCCTAAAAATTTAAAGTAACACTTTCAAATGATTGGGATTATATGTCGTCGTTGTCCATCTGGTAGAAAGTGATTTAAATCATTTATAAGTTCCGAAGACGTCTCTTTATTTGGTTTAAACAAATTTTTGAACGTGTTATTAGGCAATTCGAGAGGATTACTAGAATCTCTAATACGCTTTCCGTTGTTTGATTTTCCCAAAAGAGGAACCATTTTCATTTTAAAACTTCACAAAGCGACTTTACCTAAATAGTAAATACCAATTTCGCGCTTGGCAACTGACCCCTATCATAACGACAATTTTTAGTTTCTATCCATAACAACTCTGCTTAGTGAATAGCCCTGATTTTTATTATTAGAACTGAAACTAGGGTTTACCTGCCAAGTCACATTTGAATGATTATTGGGGAAACTCAAAACATCACCATAAAACATCTATTTCACCAATATTTATTAATTTTTTCTGACGAATTAAATATGAAAAAAAAGTGTAAACTAGTTGCGATATATACATTCAACAGCTGGTTCTAGGAGTAGTTTCTAAATTAATGTCAAATGTGGAAAGTGAATTTGTTACTTGCGATTCATTTTTGCGGAGAATTCATCTCAGCTCAAGCGGAATTGTACTTTCAAAACAAAACTAGACTAGTTTTGCTATCACATGGCGAATCCGAATTGGATAATGTTGGTCGGGTGCAAGTGAATTGTTATCAATTTTTGTTTAATGTCAATATTGACTAGAGATAAATTGTGGATTTCCATCAAGAATCGACCAGTTCTATTCAATCATTATTTACTTGTATAAAAGGTATAAATGTCATCATTACTGTAGTAATCACTGAAATTTCAATACCTATTCACTAATTAGAAAATTGTTCTAAAATTGTTCGTTTTCGTTAACCAGCTGACGAACGTCAACCCTCAGAAGTCGAAACTTGTGCGAGCAATGGATCAACGAGGCCTTACCTTTTAACGTGCGATTACCCAGAAATGGAAAAACTAATTTGTCATTCATTATACGTGCTTTCTGCTTGTCATAAGATTTCTGAAGGAACACTTATTTATGTTTGTTACTCACAACTTGTGAGCTACTCCGCAGATCGTTGAAGACTGATATTTTTGGTAAGTTCATCCAAAGCTACGTTGACTTCTACCATAGTTGGCCTCTTTCTTTTCTCTTTCAAACAACTTTGTGCTACTTCAAAAAGTTTTGTAGCATAATTCAAATTACTATCTTCCCAGCTACCTGCTCTATGATCAACTAGAGGTAGTATGTTGTCATCATCAACAGTTTCTTCAATATGTGTTACCTAGAATAGAAACAAAAATGCAGTTTCAGGGGACTTGGGTTGCAAAAGTATTTGAATTTCCAACACGTTTCAGAAAGAAACGATTCCTATTCATGATTATAACTTACCAAATCATTTCCTTTTCTGTTCTCATCTAAAGGAGGCAAAGATGTAATCAGTTCCAAAAGAACCACCCCAAAACTAAATGTATCCAGTTTCACTGATATATCTCCTCCAAATGCTTCTCGTGCCATATAGGCAGATGTTCCGTAAACCATAGTTGCAATAGCATTATTCTGATTGGGAATGAGCTTGATCAATCCAAAATCACTCAACTGAAAAATTCAAAATTGTTGTCACAAAGAATACCAATTGCTTTCAAATATTGAAATATTTTTCAAAATAATTACCTACCTTTGGATTGTTTTCTGAATCGAGTAAAATGTTTGAAGAGTTGATATCTCTGTGAATCAGTGGGGTGTCGAAGGCGGTATGCAGATAAGACACAGCTTTTGATGTACCAATGGCTATGTTGAGTCTTGATTTCCATTGAAGTACATTTGTTGTCTCCTAAGATAAATAAAAAAATCTAGTAGTATTGAACTGATGGACAGGAAAATGAAATGCATGCACTATAAGAGATATCTGATAGATCTTCTCATAGACCGGAAGGCAGTGGCAGATTTTTTGGAAAAATTTTTAATTCTGCCTTCAAAAGAAGAAATACTTGAAGCTAAAACGATTTGTAATCTGCAAAAAATGTACGCGCTGCGGGGTACTTCATGTAAAACCCAAAATTTGTGCCGCAAAAATCCACAATAAATTTGATGAAAGACTTTTTACGAAAGCCTTGAATCTGCTAAACAATAAAAAAACGCCCGAATTACAAAAAACATGGAGACACACTATTTCAAATGATTCAAGGTGACTTACAACTTGCACGAATGTACGCGAGACTAGACCAATAGTGATAAATTTCTCATTTTGATACATATCACTCGTTTCCTCATTCATTGGAGAACACGGAATGGCGCTGCTGCTTGCATAGACCAAACAACGTGTGGAGCAACAATTTAAAAAAATGTGTCAAGTTACTTTAAACTTCACGAATTCATATTCATATAGGGGAGGGATAGGGCTATTTGCACAACCCTTACCTGTGGCAGCAGGGAGAGAAAACCCCCAAAATTACGAGAATCAAAAAAAACACTAGATTGAGGAAGGTAGGTGGTAAGAAGAGATGAGAAGGACGAACAACAAAAAAACAAGAGCAGGTTAGCTGCCTCGGGGTATTTAAAAATAAGAGAGAAGAAGATTTTTTTTTAAGATTCAAGAGGTGCCATAGAAAAGGTCAGGCAATGGTCAGAAATGGCGAAAAGGGTCTAGGCCTGTTTACTGACACAAAGGGTTGATAGGGCACAAGGTAGAAAAGAGTTAAAATTCAGTGCCAAATCTTAATGACTGTCATTGTGTACTCCTCTTCGTATCGGCACGTTTCTTGGTGTTTTCACTGAATTAGGACTCTACGATGGAAATCCATCAGGATATTAGGGCCAAGAAGAGACCAAAAACAGGAAAGGTCAGAAATAACACCCAAATGAATAAAAGAGCAGGAAATCCATACCTAGCCTTAAATAAAGCAAAGTTTTAACAAGGATATGCAGCTTAACATTTCTGATATTTTCTTAAGTCAATGAGTATAGTGTAAATTTTGTTTTATTGTCGTTTTTCTTCAGTACTTCAATTGAATAATACATTCGAACTTGATAATGTGCAACTGGAATGGCACATAGACCGTTTTGAACTTGTGGGGCCTGATTCTGCCTATCATGGATCGATCAAACCCAAATCTTCTCTAAAATATATCAATTGACTGTTGAACTATCATTAGTATGAATATCAATCATTTGTGCCAAACGGTTTTGAGTTCAACGCAATTTTTATCTTTCCTGTAATTTATTCAAATTTGGACTTAGACCCTTTTGCATATGGCACGCTTCATTTCTGTTTTCAACTGTATTCTAGGAGTGAAATATCTTTGTGTTTGGTATGAAAGATTGGTACTTATTTCATTCCAAATAATTACATAAAGTAGCGCCGCCAAGGGGGCTCTATTATTTCAGGCCAATACAACACGGATTTTTATTCATCATTCGCAAAAAAAAGGTTCGTTTTCGAAAAATGAAACGGGAGTATATCCACCAATACTAATAGTCCAAGAGCTACTGACGCGCGTTTCATGAAGTGTTCCATGCACCTTGAAATTTTGCTATAATGCATCTCTTGGGTAGATAGGAAGGTGAGTATGTGTTGGCTGGATCTACTTTGAGACACCAAGTACTACGCATAAAGGACAGGTGCAAAACAATATGAGCCAAAAAAATTTTTTTATTCAGAAGCCAACAATCTTTAATGTGAAATTGAAGTAATTTTACAATGAATAATGAATGAGGCAGACAGTTTCAAGGGGGGGAAATAAATGAAAATGAAAGAATCTAAATATGTTCTTTTTTCTAAATTGAACAAAGTATTTCATTCCTAAGCCAACAATCTTCAATGTAAACATTAGGTAATTTTACAGTGAATAATTAATGGTGCGGACACTTTCAAGGAGCTCAACATGAAAAAAAAGAATCTTTTTTTTATATTAAATTAAGTGTTTTATTCAGAAGCCACCAATCTTCAATTTATTATTGATTGAATTTTGTTTCGACAATCTCGCCAGACTATACCCAAATTAAAAAGAAACAATTAAACGTGCTCATATCAACATAGCATAAAACTATTATAGTGCATTCACGTTGAAGATTGAGTGCGCGTAAACAATGCATCTAGCATTATCAGCGCATGATGAGCACGTGGACAATTAGTCCTCGCGTTTCGATTGGTCGGCTGTGATATCGAAGAACGCACAGAGTTGTATTAGGCTGCCACAGTCTACTACTACACACACACACACACGGGAAAAACGATGAATGTCCAAAAACCATGAATATTCAGGAAAACCAAGTCACTCATGATTCTTTGCTAGTAAGAAAAACTAATGTATTTTCTTATGTAAAGACGTTTATAGCTATCAGAACTACCTTTCAGAAGATATAGAAAAGCAACATTTATTTTCATGTTTGCTGATGTTTAAAGCCCACAGGAAGTGTCTGACTTTTTGTAATCATTTTCAATTAGGTTAGTTGAAGATGCTGTTCAAATGGCAGCGCGAATAAAACAATTCATTCGATATGGAAAAAATAACAACTTGGTTTCTGTTTTCTACATGTTAGCCCCCTCGAAAGTGTCTTTCTCATTTATTTTTCATTGTAAAATAACCTCAATTTGACATTAAAAGATTTTTGGCTTCTGAATAAAACACTTCTCATGAATGATTCAGCTTTCAGACATTTTAATTTGTCTGAAATTTTTGAAATATTGTTCCTGATTTTTTCTTCTTCTTATCACCTTGTTATTGCGTTAGGTTTACAGAGTAATCTCAATTTATTACATCTGAATGTAAGGTCTCTTTCATATGGATTCAACACTTTGCGTAACTATATACTGAACCATGATGTTGATGTTGTTGCCTTGGGCGAAACGTGGCTCTGCGAATCTCTGGATTCAGAGTTTTGAAATCTTTTTTTTTTATATGCAGATTCACACCAGAGGGAAGCCCTGTAATTTTCAAAGACAGGAAATACGAATTAACATTCACTTTGAATTTTTGAAGTTTGTAAACCTCAGGAAAAACCTCTTTCGGCAAAAAGTTCCAAAAATCAGCTGTTCTATTGAAAAAAGATCCCTGAGCGAGAGAGGTTTAACAGGTCTCCAAATTCACAATAAAGGGGTGGGAATTCTGTACTCTTCGAGTCATCCGTGTAGATATTGCCAAAGATGGAACGATTGATAACAATTCAGAAGAGCACCGACCGTGAAGATATCTATAGAATAGAGACAAGTCTCCGACCATTCTACGATGTTTCAATGAAGTGAGTGTGTTTGTGAGTGAAGAATCACCAACAAGACGGATTGCCTTTCTTTGAATAGAATCGAGAAGCCCCAATGAATGTTTTGGTGCCGAACTCCACACATGGGAACTTTATTCCAAGACAGGTCGTATCTGAACCTTGGGATCATTAGAAGCTGACGAGAAGTGAAGTATTTCTTCGCATCAAATAGAAATCCAAGTTCCTGGGAAGCACCTTTAGCGATCGATCTCACATGGTTTTCCCATGAGAGATTATCACTGGTCGTAATTCCTAGCATCGAGATACTTGACTCTGAAGGAATAGTTAATCCTGACATCTGAATACTAGATGATGATAGATCGGCTTTCCTTGAGATGAGACATGCCTGGGTTTTCCTAGCATTGAATTTCACAAAGTTCAAGTTACCCCATTCTATTATTTATTAGTACTGAACAAGATGTTTTCACGAGCAAATCATTGATAAGAAGCAGAAACAAAGTGGGCGCCAGAACTGAACCCTGTGGAACACCTGCATTTATTGGGAAAATATCAGGTAATACTCCAACAACAACCACATACAGAGATCTATCAGACAAGAAACTCTTCAATAAAGCACACAACTGGGGCAACCATAAGACGGCAGTTTAGAAAGGAGACCCCGATGCCAAACTCGATCAAACGCTTTTGAAATGTCGAGTGCAACAGCTATTATGAAAGGTTGAATAATTCGCAAAGTACTGGTGTCAATTATGGGGCACATGCTTTCAGAACAATTGCTGGAAGTCCATCAGATCCGCAAGCCTTATTCGTCTTCAGGTCCATTTATCTGAGGCATATGACTTTCGATAAGTGTGATATTCGGAGGATCTTTTTCCGATGAGTCCAGAGTAGAATTTCCAGCAAACATACTTGCAAATTTATTTGCTTTTAGTTGGGCAGTGGTAGCTTGTGATCCATCTTTTTTGGTTAAATGGGGAAATGAACTGAAGTGAAATTTTTTGCGACAGCTTTAGCAAATGACCAAAACGAAGGAGAACTGTTTGGACATGTTTTGAACGAATTTTATGATATTGTATCACACTGAAATTAATTGAATGAAATAAAACAATTTCTCACCTGTAATCTATTTTTGAGTGCTCCTCCAGGCATATATTCATACAATAAACAATATGTAAAACCATCACATGAAAACCCAAGCAAATGTAGCAAATTCTCATGTTTATACTTTGTCAAAACTTCCACTTCATTGCGGAATTGTTTGGTTACCTCATCATCAATACTGACAACTTCTGCGTTTCCTAAAAATATTTTTTTTACAGCTACAGGTTTTTCCAATAATCCGAAAGCGAGAAAGACAGATCCAAATTCTCCAGATCCCAACAATCTTCCATTTTCATTTTCTCCTCTATAGGGACCAACATCGAAATTATTCGTGGCTGTCAAAAGACTTGAATAGTTAAAATGAGGAAGTCTGGTATCCAGCGAGAGAGCTGGTAATGGTGATGAACATGGAGGGGAATGTAAAGAAGTGTCTGAAGATCCTTGGGAAGAAATATTTATTGTGATACTGCCCAGATTGCTGTTCATTCCCAAGCCAGAAAAATCTGGCAAAAACTGTTGGTCCAATCCATATTCATTCTGTAATAGGGAGATGGCTGGTAATGGAATATTATCTTCTGAAGACAATGGTGTTTCAGGATTTGGTTCTGTTCCTGTAAAAATATGAAGGTTACACAAATTCTCAAAAGCAATGAGATTGACAATAGTTGAAATACATGAAAGTGAACCATTACAGAAATTGTAATTATAAACGACCAAGAAGGCTGAATTGCTAAATATGCACGATACATACATTTCACAAATAGGCTCGTTAAATGGATCAGTTTCTACACCAACCTTGTTAAATTTCTCACACACTGCATATATCGATGATTTGTCAAAAACATTTGTTGTCTTCAGGGGCACAAATAGGATTTTACTATGTTAAGCAAATTCTTATTAGAAACGAATTGGTTGAGTTTTGTCAACAGAACAGTGTGGTCCATCTTGTCGAAGGTTTTTGAAAAGTCTATGTAGATATTGTCAAATAGCAGATGGTGATCCATCGCATTGCTTATTGTTTACGTGGAGCACATTAGGTTCGTGATCGTTGATCTTTTCGATATGAATCCGTGTTGTTCGATCCGTATAATGTTTTTACGATTTGAAAATAAGGTAAATGATAGAAAGTTTCCATGCATGCGTTTGATTTGAGTGCAAGATTGGAAATCAATTGGAGTGGCTCAGAAAATATATAGGCACAGTTCCTAACCAAGTCGCTGGGAATTTCACCAATACCGCTTGCTTGTTTTGGCTTTGATCTCTTCAGTGCTGTTAATACTTGATTTTTATTGAAAATTTTCAGTGAAATCAGAGGATTGTTTTCGAAGGTTTATCCGTGATGTCATCATTAGTTGGTGGCAAGTATATGCTTTCCAAAGAAAATCAATCCAATTTGGAATTTGGATGTTCTTCAGGACAACCTCGAACCCACTTCTCACTGCTTGTTTGATGAAATCAGAAAGAGCGTTTTTGTACTCACTAGAGTTCAAGTATCATTGATAGCTGCTAATATCGCTGGATAGAGAACCTTTTGAGGATTTTTTTCTCCTACTTTTTTGCTTTTTTTTATTATATGTTAACCCTAGTGTTACACTATGTCGAATTTTGAATTTCACAGTATTCAAAAGTCAGATATTATATCAATATATTGCAAGAGCTACTACTACGACAAGTACTCACTATGCGCCATTTATATGTATATACTATGGAAGTTATGGTCAATCTCGAATTGTCTTCAAATTTTTGGGAATTATCGTCCGGTAACAGTTCCTTGTAGTTCCTCCAAAGTTTTCGAGTACAGTTATGCATACAGACTTTTATCATATATTGATAAAAATAATTTAATATCAGACAACCCACATGAATTTCCAAACAAGAAATCGACAACCACAGTACTCTACTCCTATTATCAGAAATTAGTGTATCACATTGAGGCAGCGCTCGGATAGGTTTCTGCCAACTTGGTGTCGAGGTCTAAGGCTGGATTCAGACAGATCCGAAATTTGATCGTACGACGATCAGATGGCTTTCTAATTGGCCTAAATTTAAATTCAGACCAATTTAGACCAATCAGAAAGCTGTCCGATCGTCGTACGATCGGATTTCGGATCTGTCTGAATCCAGCCTAAGTCTCCTTAACCCCAACTGCCATCTTGACAAAGTGAAGACTGTGGTTTTGTGAATAGAGGAATGGTGATGTTAAATACGTAGTCGGACCCAATGAAGGTCTGGTTTGAAAAGCATTAATCAAAGGATTTGTTCGATGGGATAGTAATGGTTTCCAGGAATTGGGTAGTCTTTGTGAGTCGTCTCGTTTGTTGAGACATTGAGGACGTTTTTCAATTTCTATTGCTACGCGATTTATTCTAGAATGGGGTGTTTTTGCAGTGGCGATGGTCTTCGTGTTTTGAAGTCAATTTTGTGTCCGGTTTCATGGTGATGTTTGAAGAGAGTCGAGGTCATCCAAATTGCGTACTGCTAGTTCGTGCCCGTGGGACCTGTTGGATATCTTTAGGTGAGCGCACGGCATTCAGCCAGATCTTCCGGTGGTTTGGGAGAAGCGGGTTTGTTGGCATTGAGTGGTTCTCTGGATCTGGGAGTAGGAATGATCGTTTTAAAGAAGGGCGGATGTGAGCTATTTCATCTCACTGGGTCTATTGTGGTCATCTGTGAGTTTGATGGATCTGTTGATGATGAGAGTTCAGTACGGAGCTCACCTGGGCTGGATGATGATATCTCAATGCCAACTCCCACCATCATCCAGCCCAGGTGGCCTACTTAAATTTTTTTTTCAAGGTCAAAATCCAAAAAACATACTAGCGATTTTATTCAAAAAAAATTGACGACGCCACTGGATTTGTAATGCTTTCAAAAGGGTGTGACCAAAATTTCACGATAATTTTTTTTATACCAAGAGAAATATAGCATGAGTAAAATTCATATCACTTTACAAAATATTTTGAACAGTCGTCAAATAAATCACAATCTTGTTGAAAATATCGTTTAAATGCTCGTTCAGGTCATTAGCATTCGAGTTTGTGAACAGCAGTTATTCAAAATGGCGTCAATTTTTTTTTCAAACGTAACTCCGTATGGCAGATAGTTATGTCCATAAACAGTTTTTTGCCAAATGAATCAAATGTACATCTTTACATCAAATAGTAATCAATAATTAATAACCAATATTGATAATATAAATGAACAACAAAAGAATGGATTGAATTGAGAGTGCCTACGTACTCACCAACCCAATCCCTATTTGATTCGATACATTAATTCTACTATTCTCTAATGCTAACAACTTATCATGAGATTCGATCAACATGCAGTCATTGGTTTGGGGTAAAATCTCTGCAGTGTTGTAATGAACATAACTATATCCCGCATGGAGTTGTTATGTTCTGAAGGAGTATTTCAAATCACATTATTTACAAGATTATGATTTTAATGACAACTATTTGAATTATTTCAATAGTAATAAGAATATTATACTTATGCTATATTTCTGTTGAAAAAAAAATTATCGTGAAATTTTGGTCACACCCATTTGAGAGCATCAAAAATCCAGTGGCGTCGTCAAATTTTATTGAACAAAATCGCCAGTATGTTTTTTGGATTCTTGACCTTGAAAAAAATTCGAAGTAGGCCGTGAACATTTTATTTTTATTTCGAATTAATGACATTCAACTAGAACTATTGATGCTCTAGCTAATGGAAAATGAATAAATAATAATTTCAATATAATTAGTGTATCACATTGAGGCAGGTGAATGCCCTGTTGGGATTGTGTATGTATGTACAGCTTATCCAATCCATCTTGGCACAAACTTAGATACTCTTCCAGTTGCACACTGGTAGTGTAGACCATGACGAAAGAAGACTTGCCTTCTAGGAATGAATTTCAACACAGTGAACACAGGTGATACGTGTTATTTTATCCTAGAATACTTCACAGAGATTGCTCGGCGTATAAGTTATTAGTTCTGTGCCAAGATAAGCTGTATATATATATATATATATATATATATATATATATATATATATATATATATATATATATATATATATATATATATATATATAAAATATGATGTTTATTTCCGAAAAGTTCACAAGTAAGTCATTTTATAAAAAAATGAGAAAATAATCATGATAATCACTGAAGCTTATAGAGCTTGTGCGTGATTTTCAATACAAAAAAAATATATGAAATATGCATAATGGACTCAAAATAGATTAAAAAGTACAATTAATTAAATGATAGAAGTAGAAATGATAATGATCAATTTTATGCTCTCATTTCATTAAAGCTTATTTCAAAATTTCATAGTTTGATATTGTCATAGCAGGTTTGTATATTGTCATATCGGTTTTGTTTTTATCTTGTCTGGTGTTAGTCTCAAATTGTTGGGTGAAGTCTTAGTCTGTGGGTTACTCTATATTATAATCATGTATTTGCTATCTCAAGAATTTAAGGTCAATTAGATCATTGATTATCTTTCTGTCAGTGATGTTCAACCATATTTTGACATTGAATTTGAAGGATGTGTATGATTTCATTTTCTGTATGTTATCCGGTAGTAGATTGTATACTTTTGGCATTTTGGAGTCAAATACTCTACTACCGAACGTTGACCAATAGTTTTCAAATTTCATTCTTGTTCGAGTTTTGTATGAGTGTTCAATGTCTTCCAATGTGATTTTATATTTGTGTATATTCATCAGCATTCTTTGACAAAAGATTTGTCTGATGTCGAAGATATCACATATAACATTGAAGTTATGAAAATTATTCGAGGATACACATCCCATCCTAAAAATCCATATGTTAATTGGGATTGTACTAATGCAGAGTACAATGTTTTCAACTTAGCTACGCTCAAGAAGTCAGTGATGTATCTGAACTTGGTGAGCAAACCTCTAAGTTTATTCTTCACATAATCAACGTAAAGGTCCCATCTCAGGTGTCTATCAATTATTATACCTAGGGTACTTCGATCGGTCTTTTTCCAAGATAAATGTTTTATTATCCACCATGAGAGGTCCAAGATTTGGTAGATGATTGGAATATGATGTGAAGGGTGAGTAGTGGGTCTTTTCACTATTCTTTGTTAATTTATTGAACTTAAACCAATCACATATGAACTTTAAACCTTGTTCAGCTTTATCCTTCACATCGGCCCGAGTTTTCTTCTCTTATGATATTGCCATATCGTCACCAAAACCAATGATTTTACCTGCAGATCGAAATGTCATGAGACTATTCGTATACATTATGAACAATAGTGGTCCAAGTACTGTCCCCTGGGGGACTCCATAGGTTACCACCCTTGAACAACTTCTTATGCCTTCAATTTCTACAACTTGTTTCCTAACTGACAAATAACTTTGCACTAGTTGGTAGGCGGGTCCTCTTATTCCATAGGTTTCTAGTTTTTGTAATAGACGTTTGCGGCACACCGTATCGAATGCCTTCGATAGGTCGACAAATATACATATGAGGTATTTTTCCATCTATCGCCCTGTATATATCAGTGGTTAACCTATATATATATAGCATCTTCTGTGCTACGACCAATCCAAATTTTCCGAAAACCAAACTGGTTTTGATAATAAATTTATTTTATTTGAAATAGGCAATCCTAATCTACATTTACAAAAAATAATAACGATTATACATGAAGCAATCATATGTATATGTAGTGTATGTAGCAGCTCCTTCGATAGTATTATTATATAAGCTATAAATTTCAATGTTCTCATTATTTACATTGTACTCTTGGTCTGTCAAGTCATAATTAAAAACATATGAGCTGCAATCGCCTTGATTGCCATTTTTCAAAAAAAAGTGATCAATACAAGTTTTGCTGTTTGGTCTTGTTATTCTGTTTATAAATGATATGTAGATGAACGAATTCATTATGTTTTTGTAGTCTTCTACGTCCGTGGAGATTTCATTCAGTAAATCTATATTTAAGCCACCAGTTATGATGTGAAGTTTGTGAGTTTTCCTTGTGTCCACATAGTTATTCAGTTGGATGTTGTATAGTTTTTTACCTGTACTAGGTGATCTATAGAGCGCTGTCAATAATAAATTAGTTTGATGGATGTTGACTTTCAATTCTATAGCAGTACTCAAAGCAATTTGAATATTTCTTGCTTCATATTTGACATCATCACTAACATAAATGAGCATGCCATCGTTTTTATTCTGTGAACCTTCACTGTATACACTGTTGTATCCCTGCATTTGGAATTGTTGTTGTTGTTGTTTTTTTAACTGTCCTGGTTCTACTGCGACACGTGTTTCTCTATTCAAAAAAACAATTAGTGAAAATCGAAAAGGAAACTGTGACACTTTGTCTTGAATATGGTGTTTTCACATATCAGCCAGTTCAATTCGATGTAAGAAATCGCTGTAATGGAAGCACTAATCAGGAAATGAGGAGAGGTAATCAACAATGTAATGCACCCGATATTTTTGGAATTGGTTCTGGAGAATTGTCACTTACCATTTTCTGAATTGAGATTCAATCCCGGTATATCCGGAAATGGGATACTCGGGATTGCAGCAGAAGTGTTCATTGCAGAATTCGAACTAGAAACATCTATCTCCACTGGACAAGCCATTTCTTCGACATTTAAAGGAATCAAACCATCAGAAAATTCAATCATATCAGTAACAGATATTTCAGCTGTTTCTGAAATAGCAGCCGCACTTAAATCTGGCATATCTCCCTGGTCTACATCGGTTATCACAATGTCAGGAATCTGTTGTTCTATGTTTCTTATCTCTTCGATAGAATTCGAATATAACAGATCATCTGTAAAATCCGAAATGCTAGCTTCTGGACCATTGCAAGGCCTATTTGGCTTTTCCTGATGCAGCAAATCAACTGCAACATAATCTGCTGCTCTGAATAGTTTTGCCTTCACTAAAAGGTACAGTAGATGACCGACAGTTGGTCTTATTTTGCCAGAGGTTCCCCATTCAGATAATAATATTTCCGTACATTTTCTTCTGCCTTTTACTGATTCATCTTCAAGGAGCCTGAAAATGTTACAATGGTCACATGAGTATATAGGTAATAGTTTAAATCAAGTTAGCAATGTTTCTTATTGAACGATAGTAGCTTGTACCACCATTATTCAAGTAACAAGCCCGGATTCAAAAACCTAGATATCAGATTGGACATGGTTCAAGGATTTTTCGATGGAAAAATATTCGCTTGATGTCCCTAGAAGGGAGTAAGAACTTATTTCCTCGAATAAAAAAGGAAAGTCTTGTGACAACTGAAAAATTGTTCGTTTCCGTTAACCAGCTGACGAACGACAACCCTCAGAAGTCGAAACTTGTGCGAGCAATGGATCAACGAGGCCTTACCTTTAAACGTGCGATTACCCAGCACGGTGGCCCGGCGGGGAATCGAACTCCGGTCTTCCGCTTGAAAGGCGAATGTGCTAACCTCTACACTAACGAGAACCACAAACTTGTTCTCTAACCAATAGTGATGGACTCACGAAACTAGAATGGGGCGCTTCTCAATGACTAACAACTTAATTAATTAAAAAATTAAATAAATTAAAAATATAATCAAAACTCTCCAAATATCAAATAGGATCAGTTTATGCCACAAAGTAAAAGAGAGAAAACCCTGGAAGTTTAAGACCAAGTATTCCTGAGGCCTATGGAGAGGAAAATGAGATGTGTAATAGCAATTTTTACGGCATGTTTGAACATTTTCGTACATGAGATTGTTTTTATAGGCTACTTGAATGAGATGAAAAAGCATGGTAACTACAAAAGACTGTTTCATCTTGAAACCAACTGTTTCATCGAGGCGCTCTTACCAGTGAAAGCGAACTTGTGACACGTGTGGAGAAAGTGTTCTTTGAGAAAAACCATTCTCATTTCTATTTTCGAAAAACAACCAGGTGAAGAGAAACTGTTTCACATTGTAGATGTTCATAATTCAATTACTCTTTTTCTCAAATAATCTAGATCTAGATGAACAATTCGTCCAGGCCAGCCTCAACTCACTTATTACACTGTAGGTTGACGGACTAACACCTATCAGAAAACAACTAATTTCCTGGCCAATACCACGAAGGGCATTGGATTAGATCCAACAGGTGTTAGACCTACTCCTCACCGTAGGCGAAGACGAAAATGACGCAGGAAAGTTGAAGAATGAGATTGTAACAAAGGTAATGGATGTAAAAGTACATACTAGGAAAGCGGATACCGACATCTACATCTCAGAGACTGAACGGAGCGATAGAGGAGGAAGAAATAAAGGCAGCAGTGGAGAAGGGGACAGACCTCGAACAAGGGATCAACGGGGGGGGGATTTTTTTTTCTCTGTGACTCATTGATGCCTATCATTTTTTTTTCAAACTCCACGAGTGAGTTCGGGTTGTTAACTCCTTTCGATTATCTCACTCCTTTTCCCCCCATGCCGTTTGAGTATGCTCATCAGAACGCAAAGAGTTGACTCCATTGTGTTCGGGTATGTTAGGAGTAGATCGAAAGGAGATAGACACCGTTGGCAGAGGGTGCGTGTTATGGATAGGGTGGTCATGAGATTCTCACTACTTGTCAGACTGTTCGAAAAACGTCTAATATAGACTTAGACAAATTTTGCGTTTTCTTCCGATTTGTTCAGTATGGCAGCAATTATATCTCTCGAAACCCATTCACTTATCAACGTGGATGGACAAGTATATGTAACAGATGGGAAATTAGTGTTGCAGGATAAAAAGAGTAGGTCTAACAGGCAATCATTGCCTTGTTATAATACTGGAGTATCCCTTTTGATTGTAGATGGGGAATTAATATGTGTCAGTTATGGTCCAGAAATTTGCAAGACTTTCGATATATCTGAAACGTCTATGGAAGAAAATGATGCCTTTGAGGATATTCGAAATGAATTCATCTATGAGGAAAATAATGCGCATCTTGATTCCCAAATTTGGAAGAATGATAATATAAATTTCCTCATTGAACAAATAGAAGAGCTGATTCAAAGAATGGATCCGGAAATGAAAAAAAATGTTTGGGAGGATATTGCTCAGATATGAAGCAGAGAATTCAAAAAAGTTGTCACATACAAGCAAGTGGAAGGTGTAATAAATCTAAGACTCCAATTCAGACTGACTTTATTCATCAAAAACCCAAGTTGATAAAAACATCAGAAATGGTAGGCACAAGAAATATACATGGTGGCTCACATACAATTAGGGATTATTTGAGCTCATTACATTTCCCTTACTTTTTTAAAAATTTTCACCTTTTATTATTTAAAAATGAAACTTAAAGCTAATCCAGAAATAGTCCCTTTTCATAATCACTTTTCTATTTCTTCTCACATAATAGCTAAGAATAGTTTAATCTACATGGAGCTCTTATTTCTCTACCAGATTTAGTACAGTAAGGAACAAATATAACATCATCAGAATCAGTTTCATTTGTTTTCCCTTCACAATCCAGAAATTTCCCATCACAATCCCTACTATTTATGTTCTGTTGCGGACTTACAATTTCTTCGCTTTCCTTTGAGCTGTTAAAAACCTTAATGAACTTCTTATTTCTATTCAGAATATTACCATTCGCCATTTCTACATCGTATGATCTAGGTTTCTCGATATTTTTTGACAAAATTGTGGCTTTGTTCCAAAATGTATCCGATAATTTTTTTTTCACAAAAACATTATCACCTTTTCGAAAGTTGTGACTATCTGTTTTTGATTGTTTGTCATAATATTTTTTTTGAATTACTTGCTCTTCTTCTAACAATTTTTTAACTTTTTCATAATCATTCGTACGTGGTTCAAATTCAGAAATTTCTCTTGGTAGGATATCTCTGAGATGCCTTGACATTAGGAGTTTAGCAGGAGAATCTATTTTAGACGATAAGGGTGTATTTCTATATTGCAATAGAACCATGTACAAGTCTTTATTATCATATAGAGCTTTTCTTAACATATTTTTTAATGTTTGAATTTGTCTCTCAACTAAACCATTTGATTGAGGATAGAAAGGACTTGATCTAATGTGTGTGAATTGCCACTCATTAGAAAATTGCTTGAAATACAAACTTGTAAATTGCGGACCTCCATCACTGATCAAAACTTTCGGAATACCATGCCTAGCGAAAATTGACTTTAAGTTTGTAATTATTTGAGTGGACGATGAGCCGTCCTCACATTTTGCTAGTTCAATATATTTTGAAAAATAGTCAACTACTAGCAAATATGTCTCGTTCTAAAAAAAATTGTTCTAAAATTGTTCGTTTTCATTAACCAGCTGACGAACGTCAACCCTCAGAAGTCGAAACTTGTGCGAGCAATGGATTAACGAGGCCTTACCTTTTAACGTGCGATTACCCAGCACGGTGGCCCGGCGAGGATTCGAACCCCGGCCTTCCGCTTGACAGGCAGATATGCTAACCACTACACTACCGAGATCGTTGTTGAAGAAGAATAAATCACAAGCCACTCTTTCCCATGGTAAATTTGGCATTTCGTGAGAAAGCATGTTGTCTTTCGGTTTATTCTTCCCAAATTTTGAACAAGTTTGACAGTTCTGAATGAAAGTTTCAATTTCTTTCGACATACCTGGCCAGAAAAATATACCCCTTGCTTTGTTTTTAGTTTTACTTATACCCATATGCTCATAATGGAGTCTTGAAAGCATTTCTTTGCGCATTTTTGAGGGAATTATCAATTTTCTACTTTTATACAGAAGTCCACCAGCCTCAGTTATTTCATGTTTGAATTTAAAATAAAATCTAACTTTACAATCCACCTTTTCAATTTTTTCTGGCCAGCCATGTCTGACATATCCCAACAATGTTATCAGTTCTGAATCACTTGCTGTGTTTTCCTTGAGTTCGGCAATTTTTTCATCAGTAGCGTTCAAATTCAACCGAAGCATACAAATTTGCGCTTCTATTTCTTTCTCAAACTCTTCAACACCTTCCGAGTCATTTACAAATGATCGGGATAACGTATCTGCGATGTGGAGTTCTTTACCAGGCTTATGTACAAGACGAATATCATATCGTTGAAGCCGTATAAACATCCTTTGAAGCCTAGGAGGACAATCATGCAATGGTTTATTGAAAATCTGGACAAGAGGTTTGTGGTCAGTTTCTAGGACAACCGTCTTACCGAAAATATACTGATGAAACCGTTCACATGCGAAACATAGGGCATATAATTCTTTTTCAATCTGTGCGTATTTTTTTTTGAGTTTCCGAAAAAGCTTTGGAAGCATATAAACAAGGTAAATTTTTTTGCAACAAAACCGCCCCCACTCCATTTTGAGATGAATCAGCTGATACGACAATTTGTTCATTTTGATTATAAAATTGTAAAATAGGTTTTTTGGTCAGTATTTCTTTCAATTTCCTAAAAGAACTTTCATGAGTTTCATCCCAAGACCAAGCAATATTTTTTTTGAGTAATTCTCTCAGACAAGATGTAATCTCTGAAAGATTGTCCACGAATTTTCCCACATACGTTACCATGCCTAAAAAACGCTGCAATTCAGTTTTATTTTTTGGCGCAGGCATATCTGTGATGGCCCTGATCTTGGAATCATCTGGACCAAAGCCATTTTGTGTTATTTTATGACCTAAATAATTAACTTCAGTTACTGCAAATTTGCATTTTTCTTTATTGAACCGGATATTGTTTAATTCTGCCATTTTCAATACTCTCTCAAGATTTTCATCATGTTCCTTTCTGTTTCTTCCCCATACAAGTACATCATCTATATAAATTTCTACTCCAGGTAAACTGAAAATTTCTCTAAATTTTTTATGGAAAACCTCTGGTGCACAACTAATCCCGTAGGGTAGTCTTAAGAACTTATATCTCCCGAAAGGAGTGGCAAAAGTGCAAAGATCTGAACTCTGGGGATCTAGTGCTATTTGCCAGAACCCAGACATCGCATCCAGAGTACTAAAATATTTTGCTCCCTCTAGCTTGGATGCAATTTCATCAAAAGTGGGCAAAGGAAAGTATTCCCGTATAATATTCTTATTTAAATCTCTAGGGTCGAGACAAATTCGAAGAGATCCATTGAATTTTTTCACTAAAACTACGGAATTTACCCATTCTGTAGGATAATCAACTTTACTGATGATGTTTTCCTTCTCCATGTTTGCAAGGCACCTCCGAAATTCGTCTAATAATGGAAATGGAATTTTTCTAGCAGAATGTATCACAGGTTTTGCGTTAGTATTAAGTGAAATATGATATGGATTTTCCAGACAACCTATGCCTTCGAAAAGATGAGAATATTTTCCCAATAAAGAATTACAATCACTGTTCAAAAAATCGATCTTTTTGATTAAATTCAATTCTATACAGGAGTTCAAACCTAGGATTGCAGAAGAATCAATATCTACTATGATAAATTTGAGCACATAATTCTTATTTTTCAGAGAACAATTCAATTCACACTCTCCTACGACGGGAATACTAACATTGGAGTAATTAGTTAATTTTACATTTGTTTCTTTTATATACTCAAATGGCAAGTGAATTTTCTTCAAATCTTTGATACTCAATACATTCATCATTGCTCCAGTATCTAATTTGAAAGTGATCGTGACTACATTATTTACAAAAATATCTACTTTCCATTGTTGACATCGAATGTCAGAACTATCATTTACCATTCCAATAAACACATTATGAGATAAATTTTCACTTGAGTCATCAAATACCTCATTATAATTTTCGGACACTGAGTGAATATTCCGTTGACGGCACATTCTCTGGAAATGGTTGAACTTACCGCAGAAACTGCATTGTTTACCTGTGGCCGGACATTGTTGGCCTCTGTGTTGTGAACCACACCTGAAGCAGGAACTTCTCAGCTGGTTCGGTTCACCCGATCTCTGTTTGGGTGGTGAACTCAGCGATCCTGTAATGTGATGTTGACTGGAAGATGTCGCTGGGTGCTGCCTTATCGGTTGCTGACGAGTATTAAAATTTTGTGTTCGTTGAAAACCTGTTGAATGTTTTTGTATACTGCACACCGTTCTTTCTCCTGCCATCTCTTTCTCCTGTTTTTTTGATTCCTCAACTGATAAACATATTCGAACCGCTTTCTTCAAATCCAAATCATCATCCTCCAACAGTCGTTGTTTCAACTCTACCGAACTTAACCCACTGATTAACACAGAACACGTTAGACTTTCTTCTATGTCTCCCAACTCACAATTTTTTGCCCTATTCTTGAGATCAGTTACATATTGTTGCACTGTTTCTCCCTCCAATTGCTTCCTATTAATGAATTTATACCTTTCATATGTGAGTTTCTTTTTCGGCTGGAAATAGTCTTGAAACTTTTTTATCAAGGGTTCAATTTTGTCTTCCTCTTCTTCCGTGAATTCGAAAGTATTATAAATGTGCAGTCCTTCATCGCCAATATACTGCAGTAACTGGGCACACTGTAGATCTTCTTTTTTCTTATCTAATTCAGTTGCTTTCAGATAATTCTTGAACTTTTTTATCCAAAAACTCCACTTCTCCGATACATTTCCACTCATGTCTAATGGCGCAATACCTCTATAATCTGCCATTATGTTTATTTGGTTACACTTCAATTCCACACAATGATTTGTTTTTCAGCACCTGTTCGCAGCGCCATGTAATAAATCTAAGACTCCAATTCAGACTGACTTTATTCATCAAAAACCCAAGTTGATAAAAACATCAGAAATGGTAGGCACAAGAAATATACATGGTGGCTCACATACAATTAGGGATTATTTGAGCTCATTACAGAAGGTACATGGAAAAGCCTCAAAAGAACATATAAAAGTCTGCTATTGCATAATAACACCAGTGGAAAGCAAAGAAGATACCGACCGTTTTTTGAAAAAATTCATTCAGAAATTATCCCTCAAGCTACCTGTAGCAGTTCCACGGGACTCGCGAAAAGTGACACAAGTGCATCAGAGTTGAAGAAAAAAATAATGATGCCGGATCCTGCAGCAACGCAGTTGAAAACTCCGGTGAAACCTCTTTCAATAGAGAGCGGAAACATAGAGAAAGTGCAGTTGCTAAAAGACACAATGAGAAAATGGCTTGTATGGACAAATTCAATGAATTGTTCGAAAAAATGATTGAGAAAATCTGATAAAAAAACATATGGTCCGAGGAGTTAAATGTATTACGTTTTTATTTGTACAAGTTGAGATTTTGTTTGTTGAAAAAATGATATTGATTAATATTCAGAACGCTTTCAAATTACTGTCTATTATTCAACATTGCCAGAGCATTAGAAATGCCATTTCTTTTCCTTATTGCATTAATATTTTCAACTTCTGGAGCGATATCAAAAACATTGTGGGGATTGTTACCACGCTCTTGCTCCACTTCATAATTTGGATTAACAATGTCATCTACAAAATCCCCATTCAGAATGCAGATATTGTGGAGTATACATGCTGTTAAAATCAAAATTGCTGATATGTCTAAGCAGTTTCTAAAAATTTCAATCTTCTGAATCTTCCCTTCAGAAAACCAAATGTTCTTTCAATTGTAACTCGGGCTTTACTTATAATAATATTAATTGGTCTCTCCGGCGGTAAGTTGTAGCCAGTTAATAAACATGTTGACAACCTGTATGCCAGATCGCCAATCATATGACTATCGTCGTAGAACATAAATTGGCCATCAGGAATACGACAATATAAATTTGATCTTTTGAACAGAGTGTAATCAGGTATGGACCCAGCTTCGCCTGCAGTAACAGCGAATGAAAGTTCTTTCGATTTACGTAAGAATTGGGATAGTCTTTAGGTGCATTAATCCGTATGTGACTTCCATCTATGCATCCAATTATTCCTGGAAAACCATTTCTTGCAAAATGCTGGCTAATTCGTTGCTCTTTCTCTGGAAGGCCACCGAATTACCATATTTGCATTCTGCACTTTAATGAGCAAATCACTTGTTCTATGTAGTACAGTATGCTCACTCCAAATCTTTCAGCCACAGATCTACAATAATGGTATTAATTCATTATGGTTTACCTACCCATGAATATTTTATAAGCACCTCGAACTTTCCATATTCCCGAGATACCAAATTGTTATCATCAATACTTTTCCGATTGTAGTAATAGGAAACCCAGAATGAAATATATTATTGTTCTGTAGAACCTGATTCTCTCTCAATAAATTTTTGAATGTGTCTGGGGTGAGACGAAAATTTCGCGTGATTTGCTAATCAGATATGTAAGGCACAGTTAGTTCCGCATAGTTTTCATCTTTCTCAATAATATCTTCATCGGATGAATCATCAAATATAATATTTCACGCGTATTCAATAACTACTAATCTAGGATCAATCATTATTTGAATTTTCAAATTTGAAATTTGCGCTTTTTTGTGTCTTTGCTTCGCGCTCTGACACGTTTGACTTCAATTTGACGCACGCCACTCCATGACCATGTGACGAAACTTTACTCTTTATCTGCTCCCTCACACTGCCAAGCCGAACTCACCCCAAAATGAATGAACAAAATCGTATTGAAATTTCAAGCTCAGCAATTTTTTTTTAATTTTTGTACTTTCAAATATGTAGGGGTTGATGACGTGCAGGGCCAATGCGTTCCAGGTATTTATTTATTTCGAGAAATTTATTTATTTGTTTACGGGCGAGCCCATTTAAGAAAAACAATTACATTGTATAAGCAAATAAAAATGTGAAATACAGTGGTAATATGTTATAGTATGAGAGCTTTACATTTTTTCAGAATAACTACTTAAGTGTTTAGAAGTTGATTTTTATTTTTAAGATGAGCCTTGAAACTATTTAATGATGTACCAAATAATGGAAGCTCCTTGAGAGAATTTGCTAATCTGAGTGTTCGTGAGATGAAGTTATTGAAAGTATAGTTGGACCTGTGGAAAGGTATGTGGAATGTTTGAGTTTGTCTAGTTGACCGAGAAGGTACCAAGAAATTAATTTTCAGAAGGAGATTGGGGCAATCGTATCTGCCATTTATAATGTTGAAGAGCACAATAAGATCTCTATGTTTTCTGCGGACCACCAGAGAGGGGATATTTAGATTGTATTCCAGTAGTGCATATTCACAGTGAAGACCTGATTTGAAAGCTACATATCTTAGGAAATTATTTTGAATCCTATCAATTTTAGCTATATAGGTTGTGTAGTATGGGGACCAGACTGTTGAACAGTAATCAAGATTAGTTCTAACTAAGGAGCAATAGAGGGCTTTTATTGCAGTTATGTCATTGAAATCACGGGTTGTTCTTTTGATAAAGCCTAACATTTTCATGGCTTTCTGCACTATATTTGTAATATGGGGATTGAAGCTGAGAGAAGAGTCTAGGATAACTCCGAGATCTTTAATTTGGTCAACTGGGTTTAGTAACTGCCTGTTGATGTCATAATCGAATAAAACTGGGTGGTGGGAACGGTAGAATCGCATAATGTGACACTTTTCGGGATTTAAGTCCATGCCGTTTGATAAGCACCAAGTTGATAGGTTATCCAGATCAGATTGAAGGAGGAAAGCATCTTCGAGATCATTTATAATTCTGAAGCATTTCAGATCATCCGCAAATAATAAGGCCTTGCTATTTGGAAAACAGGAAATAATGTCATCAATAAATAAATTGAACAAGAGAGGGCCCAAGTGTGACCCTTGGGGAACTCCAGATGTTACTTGGTATGCGTGGGAGTAGTAATGATTAACTCTGACTATTTGTGACCTGTTGGACAAATAGCTGTCTAAGCTGTGCTAAGCCATCCAAGCCATACAGGTTAAGTTTATGAATTAGGAGTTCATGATTCACTCTGTCGAAGGCCTTAGAGAAATCAGTATAAATAGAGTCAATCTGCTGACCCTTCTCTAGGGCCTCGGACATAAAATCGACAATATGTAATCAGACCCAATTCAGTGGACCTACCAGAACGAAAGCCAAATTGTTGTGTGGATATAATGCTGGAGCAGTCGAAAGTGAGAAATTCAGTTATAATATTCTCGAATACTTTAGGGATAGTGCTGAGTATAGATATGGGTCGATAATTCTTTATATCTGATTTCATACCAGACTTGTAAATTGGGGTGACATAAGAAAGTTTCCAATATTCAGGAAATTCACCAGAGTCAAGAGACTTGTTGAAAATATGGAAAAGTGGTCTGGATAATATGAAACAGCATTTTTTCAAGAGAAGTGCTGGAATGCCATCAGGTCCAGGTCCCTTATTGATGTCGAGCTTGGATAATTTATCATAAATTGTAGATATTTGGATGCGATAAGACGTTACATTCACTTTAGATTGGATATGGTCTTGTTGTAAAGTCAGGGACTTTTTAGTATAAACTGATGAAAAGTGCATTGCAAATAGATTTGCAATATCACTGCCGCAAGAAGCTTTTGAGTTATTTAGGAACATCATATTTGGTACAGCATTATTTTCTCTTTTACTACTTACAAAGCTCCAGAAAGACGTTATGTTATTCTTAACAGAAGTTTCAACAGAGTGAATATAATTGAAGCAGCACTGTCTTGAAAGAAGTTTACATTGTGATCGTAACTGGCTGAATTCTTCATAGCTTTGAGGTGTCCTTGTGCTTTTGTAAATCATGTGAGACATCTTCTTCTCATATATCAGCTTCCTGAGTTCTGTTGAGTACCAATGTGGAAATTTATTGGTACGTACCTTCTTAAGTGGAACAAACAGCTCAATGATGGAGTAGAGTGCGTCATAGAAAATGTGGATCATGTCGGAGAGGTCCTTTTTGACAAGGATTGCGTCCCAATCAATCGCTTCCAAACATTGGCGTATAGCTGTGAAGTTTGCATTGCGAAAATCATAATAAGATTCTTCTCCAGGAGTGTTGGTGTTATCGGCCTTAATCAGCAAGGAAGTTTCAAGTGGTGGGTGAAAGTCATCAGGAGTTTTTAGGATGTCTACTGCTTTAGATATTGTAAGTTCAATTGGCGAAAGAATGAGATCAAGAAGGGCACCCCTACTGTTGGTGATTGTATTGCATTGAAAGAGGTTGTGGAGAGCACATATGTTAGAAACAACTTCGATAGCTTCACGCAGAGTAGGTTGAGTGAGTGGTTGAAGAGATGCAGTTGAGCAGAAGTCTTCAGTTTCCCAGGTGACATTAGGGAGGTTGTAATCACCAAAAAGATAAAACTTAGTGTTAGGATATGTATCATTGATGTTTGTAAGTTGATCAGAATGAATTTGATACTGAATAAGTTGCGATTTGGGTGGAATATATAGGGCACCGAGAATGCACTTGCAATCGTTATTACTCAAGTGAACAAAAAGTTGCTCAACTGAGGGATCACTGGGAATAAGGTTAGTTGAAAATTTCTTTTTGACAGCAATTAATACACCACCTCCTCGATTGTATTTGCTAGAGTCTAGGGTACGATCCTTTCTGTAGATATTGTAATTAAACATTCCCAATTCGGAGTCTTCAATATCCGTAGTAAGCCATGTCTCAGTAAGAATTATGATGTCGTAGAAACAGTTAAGAGCACCTAAAGCAAGATCAGGTAATTTGGTACGAAGTCCTCGAACATTTTGGTAGTAAACTGACGGATTGCCCTGGTTGGAATATTTTAATGGTTTTTTTGGATGATTTTTGGAATATTGTTAATAAATTTTATGGTAAGGTTTTGTTCACCATTATTTAGTCGATTTGAGAGTTCTGTTCTGGCTACTTCAAGAGCTTTCCTTTGACTGGGAGTTTGATCGGGAGTGATGAAAATTTTATCTTCACGGCTAATCTTGTGTTTGTTCTTGATAACAGTAAAAACATCTTGAGAGGAGGACAAAGTTACTTTGAGGGGACGGTGCCCGTTCTTGTTCGCTTTACCAAATCGGAGAATTTTTGCACTGTTTAAATCTACAGTGGTTCCAACGGCGTTAGACAATAGTGCTTTAACACGACTTATGTCATTTGAGATAGCGGAGGGGAGTTGTTGAGTACTGGGCATTCCTGGATTGGATGTAGGTGTAGCAGCTAGTTCCGGTAGATTGAATATCAGTAGGTTATTGGAACGTTTTTGACGTTCGTGTAGTTCGGATATGATTTCTTCGGTTGAAGGAGGAGGTGTGCTGACGTTTTCACTAAGTTTTAGAACATCATTTTTCAGAGAATTAACTTCAGATCTGAGGTTTTCAATCTCTCTCAAGAGTTTGGGCACACTTTTGAATGCTAATCGGCAGTCATTACAAAAATAGAACAGAGTTCGTTTTTGTATAAAAACAGCACGTAATTCAGAGGCTGCTAGGCCGGTGCAGTTTTCAGTGGGGTGCACAGTTGCATGGCAACTATCACAGGCAATAAACTTATCTGTTAGAAGAGCATCACAGGTGGAACATTTATTGGTCATTCTAGTAATGTGAAACTCTAACAAGCTTGAATTGTTGGTGTAGGCTCATGGACTATGAATGCATTCCGAAAAAACAGTTCCCGACCTTTTTTGTGGTCTAGATTTTATTTGTTTTTATCACACTGGCACGAGGTCGCCGACACTTATATTGCACTATTATGAGCAAGCTAGCGAAATATTGGTAAAAAAAGCACTAAACACTTGCAGAAAATTATGTCAATAATTCACTGAGCGAAAAAGCGAATTTTTAATTCGAATTTTAACCACTGAAAAAGCTTTAAAACGCCGGAGCGATTTAAAGTGACTTGTTTTGCTTTCATTCAATTCACGTATGGTTACCATACTTATGTGATGACTCATCACTATGAATTTTAAGCTTTCAGACAATCCGTTACTGGGATGGGCCACTATCTCTTGGTCAAATTCCGACTTACAACTCGTTGACTCAACTTTTTCCATGACTGAATTCTGACTTTCGAATGCATAATTCTACCAAAGTTAAGCATTTGTCTGAATGCCCATGATCACTTTGTCGAAAAGACATTCATAATCATTTTACCCGAAATCAGAATCTTCTTAATACCCCACAAAATGGATTGAAACTAACCCAGAACTCTCCTCTTAGCATTGGAATTCAGATATACAATAAAATTCCTCAGGACATAAAAGATCAAGAGAATCATTTCAAATTCAAAAAATCACTAGTGAAACTTCTAAGGGGTGGCTTGTTCTATACTTTGGATGAGTATTTTATTGTGTAACATTTGTTGTTGTTTAATATGTAACTGTCTATCTGATATTTTAGCTAATCAATTTCATGTGCTGCATTGCATATTGGTATTCTAAATTTTGACGTGTTTTTATACCTATGTGGTCTTTTAAAATGAATAAATTTGACTTTGACAATCTTTCTGAACTGATATGTTAAGTTATTCACAAGTCGAGTTGGCTTGCTTGAATCCACATTGTGAATCCGTCGCTACTATCAATTCTAATAAGTCTTTTTCCAACTTACTCACCTGAAATGGTCAGAATTATACTTTTGGGGATTTTCAGGTGATACATCACATCTAAAGGTGGGCTCAAGAAATTTCGGGATAAGGCTCATCAAGTTTTTCCATTGGTCACTTTGATCCAAAATCGTAGATAGACTATTAACGTCTCTAGGTGTGAGTTTCCTTATTTCAGTTGAAGCATCCATTTGGTAAATTTGGTGTATCTGTGATTGTTATTGCTGTCACTTATCTATGAATCATACTGAAAATTGGTTTATGCTAAATACTTGGAAGACAGAAAAACACAAGTGGAAAAACCAACATTTCTTCTAGGTACAGGTAAACAAAAAACAAACAGGGTTTTGAGGTTATGATTGGTTTCTTCTTCTTTTTCTTCCTTGTTTGTTGACCCCAGCTTCCAGTGGTTGGCGCTATAATGGCCAGTACTCTTCTCCTTCTCATTGGTGTTGCCCAACAAGAACTTTGTCCAGGGAGTACAGGGAGTCTTGTTGTTTCACAATACTGCACTCCTTTTGTAGTGTATGCTCAATTTAGATTTTAGGATATCGTGTGTATGTAACGGTCCAATTCTTCGGTGCTGAGAGAGAAATTAGTATGATAATAAGGCTTTGAACACAAACAGAGGTATAACTTCTCTCGCTTCGGAGCAGCGGCAAAGCATTACACACCCTTAAAGCTGCTAACATATGGTTGGTTTGGTATGGGTTTGGTTGTTTGGTTGCTGAAATTATTTTTTTGCGAGTGACCGGGCTACAAATGGTAACGATTTTCAGTAACCGGTTGAATTTTAGCGATACGCGGTTGAAATGACGTCATCAATGATGTCACTATTTATTACCGTGTTATTGAAAACGTAACCTTGCTCGACAGCGGGGTTATATGCGGTTATATGAGATGATAAAAACGACAGAGACAGGGGAAGAGGATCACACAATTGAAGACAGTTCACAGTGCATTTAACATGCAAACTGGCTGAAAGGGTATTTTTTATTCGAAATAGTTGGAAAAACGAAAAACGTATTTTCATATCATTCTGATTCAACTTAATATTATGATCTACGCCGATGATACGTCCTTCTCAGTTCATGTGGACGAAATTCTTTACATCGATATATCATCAGGGATTATTTATTGGCCACACAAAACAGTGGTTTGACTCCAACGAATTATTTCTTAATGAAGCGAAAATGGAGGTACATTTGTTCTCGAATTATCACACTCTGCTCTTTGTGCAGCTCCTCGAACACAAGCAGTTAAATTCTTGGGGGTTCACTTTGACCCGTCTCTTACGTGGATAACACATATTGATATTACTTTTGGTAAACTAACTAAATCAATTTATGTCATTAGACGCATAGCTACTATTGTGAGCCAAGAAGCAGCTTTGTCAACATACCATGCTCTCTTCCACTCAGTGATGTCCTACGGGCTACTAAGTTGGAGCTATGTAAATTTCGTTCATCTTCAAAGAATTTTCGTTTTGCAGAAAGCGGCTGGACGTAGCGTACCTGAAGTAAAATATGACGAATATCGTAAACCCTTATTCCAAATTCTTAAAATCATGACTATTTTCTCTCAAATAATTTATGAAAACCTCATACATGTTAGAAAGAACATACATACATTTACCAAAGAGTAGGGGTAGGATGTTCGTAGAACATATTATCTTTGCATTTACTATGCATTCAGATATTCACTCCCACCCGACTCGGAGTGAACATAACATTATACCTCCCATGAAGAGATTAGAAAAAAGCAAATCAATAGGAATATCTTGCTTCCCAGAGGAGTACAAATATTGCCATTGGAGTTTTTCAAGAAAAAAATGAACAAAAATTCCAATCAACATGAGCCTCTATAATTCAACAGATTTTGGCCAGATGATTGGCGGTTCGCTTGCAGATAGCCAGTGACTTATATGTGTGTTTGTCAATGTATCTCAATTGTTTGTTTTTATAATTATTCTCAGTGTGTTTATGACCTCAGAACTTGACGTGTCCAGTTTCATTGTACTAAATGAATGTAATAAATTCTATTCTATTCTTTGCATGTAAAACACTGTTATGGGCATCAATGACTTCGCCAAATCCGTTGGCATCCGGCCGGTTACCGGCGTAGGGAGCCACCGATCCTCTTCTTCTTCAGATTCTTCGTCTAATATAATTGAATGCTTTTATTTTCGTCTTCTTCTTTGTCTAATTTTGTTTACTTCTTCCTAATCTTCTTATTATAGAGATAACCTTACATGTATTAGGCATTCCAGATCACGTGATGTCTGGGTGGCTAACAGAAGTTTTAACCAATCACAAACTCGTTTGCAGAAAACAAACGATAGTTTCTGGGGGGGCGCCGTATTGGTTTATTTCGATTCATTTGACATTTTTGACAAGTATCTGGAATGCCTAATTCCACGTGTTCTTTAACTTATGAGTAATTTAGTAATAAACCTTGCTATGCACGTTCTCGTAACGGCAGGTACACGAACGAACATAAATACACGTAAAACAGGTTCCGACCATTAACTAAACAGCCATACTGGCTTGGATCAGTGTGGAATCGCACCTCTTGGTACAGACAGACGTCCGTACACGGCCGCCATTTGCACCGAGCCTTTGAGATTGAGATTATGCCTATGCCAGTGTTCAGTCATCAGGGCCTTGATTCTAACTTCTCGATTTCGATTGTCGAGTAGCTTAGACTCGCTGTGGCTGTACTATGCGCTGTGCCGACAATATACTCATATTCTAAGCCACTCGACAGTCGAATTCGAGACAACAGAATTCCACCACAGATCACTCATAGAAAATGGCCACGTCTATCAGCTTAGACTGCTTAGAGCCCTCAAAGCCGCTGCATAAAATTTTACAGTTTTCCACGGTGAAATGTGAAGCGGCTTAAACTGCTGTACTCTGTTAGACATAACAAATGGGTATGTCTAACAGCTCAGAGCGCTCAAAGCCATGGTAAAATGTCAATTTTTGTTCAGCGACATTACCGCAGTCATTATTACTTCAACCAAAGAATATTTACGAATTGCGAGCAAGAAGCGACACTTGCCGCTACTCAGCAGTTAATCCTGTAGTCCCCACCACTACAAAATTTCATGACCTCCAAACTATTTTTCTTGCGACTACGCAAGACAACCAGCAAAAAGCAATAATCCAGTAAACTACTCGACAAGAAACACCAGTACTTGTTTCTTTGTATCACTGACCGACTGCTGAATGCCGACATCGCTGGTAGACATGCGCCTTCAAGGTGTATTTGTCGAATTTGTGAGTTGCGCTTCTTGTTCGTTATACGTATGTCATGTTCCGATATTGCTGGTATTACTGGCCACAGTAAGCATTTTCGGAACGCTTTTTGCAGTGATAGTAATCTACTGCTAATGATATCGGAACGGATCGCCATCGGACATCCGTCAAAGGAACAGTCAGCGGTGACAGGTGTGACGTACCCTATTTTATTTCAAAATGAATATTGGAAGAATTATTAAGCCATAGCGACACGGAAATAGAAAATTCAGAGAGCTCAAGCTCTGACGAGTCTTTAGAGAATAAAATGACTGAAATTATAATCATCGACAAAATTAGAGGTCCCATAGAAAAAATACCAAGAATAGAAAAGTACATTCAAAATGTAGTAGGTTTTTACACCCCTGAGATTTCTCAAACATCTCAGGTAAGTGGGTGCAATCTCGAAAAAAGGGGTTCCCGCAGATCGTATTGATCTGCTGGATTCATTTCAATTCAGCATCAACTTCTACGCAAATATCTTCCAGTACAACTCGAAACGTTTCTGATAATTTTGCAATTTCAATGATCTGACAACAAATTTAATGTTACCCGTTGACGTTTATTCGAACACAACCTAACCCAACTCATAGGGACTACAGGACCACTTCTGCAGCAGTAGCACCAGTAACTTTTTAGTCTCTAACAGGGTACCTCGAAAATTGGCGCGAAATAATTGCCAGTGAATGTCAGTAAAATCGGAACGACTGAATTAACTGGACAGTACTGTTCAGTAATATCGGAACATGACAGTAGTAATAGTAAATATTCTTTGCTTCAACTAATGGACTGACTGATATACTAGCCTACGTTCTTTTGTAAGTGACTGGAGCATAATCTAGAATGTTCAGAAGCCTGAAAGCTCTTTCTTTTCAGGGCTACTTCCCACTGCTTTTTCAGTTTTGTTTCTTTTGGGAATAAATGCGTACCTACATTTTTACATCCGAATGCACTACATAAGACCATTTTATGTCGATTTCAAATCTTCATATTCTTTATTATTGCAAAGAAGGGACGTTTAATGTTTTGAATTGTTGTCATTTGACTTAAGTTAGGAGGCTGTCAAAGGTACATGCAGTGGTGGCGCTCCTAGTGGTAGAGTTTTGCATACCCAATCCAATTTTTTTCATAATTTATTTAAAATTTTTGATTTGGCACACATTGATTCATAAAGTGTTGTGAATTAAGAGTGGAAAATTTCACAAGGTAAGAAAAAACGTCTAGCCTCAACGAGATGATTCTGATGCCTGATGAAAACAAACTTGGCCTTGAACAAGGAGTGGGGTTATTGTTATTATTTAAAGATACTATTTACTATTTTTTCCAATTACTCGAGTTTAAATTGTATTATTTGCGCGTGCAAATTATACTGATGATGTCTGTGACCTAATTGTTGAAACAAAACACAAGATCATATCTCAGAGAATTTATTCTATGTCGATAGACCCAGTACATTCAAGATTTTGAGGATTTATCTGGAATTTTCAAGACACTCTTGGTATCTATGTATAATAATAATAATTTATTGCACATATTACACAAATGGTATAGCAGCCAGTCAAAACAAGAGTCGGTTATTGTATGATATTCATCGGTTTACATATTTTGGAGGTTTGTATTTAGGTAGTCCTCCATAGAGTAGGGTTCCAATTCAATGAGGAGTTTCAGTATTGATTTTTCACTGCTTGAAAAGTTTCTTCGAATTTCATAGCTGGAGGTAAGAGATTGAATAATTTTATTGATGAATACAGGGTTCCTTTTTCTGTTAGGGATAGTTGATGAGATGGAACATTGAGGTTTTTAATGTGTCTGGTATTATATGGATGGGATATTTCATGTTCATCATAGTAATGTCTGTTATTGTATAGAAAATGTATGCATTCATATAAAGCGGGTATTGTGAGAAGCTGCATTGATCTACACGATTTTTGGTAAGGCAACTGTTCCAAAATCCTTTTGGCTCGTTTCTGTAAGGTAAATATTTCATTTGCACCACTGGTGCACCCCCATAGAATGATGCCATATCTGGCTCTAGAGTAGAAGCCAGCAAAATAGAATGTTCTAGCAATAGAATTGTTTGAATTTTTCATAAGAATTCTTAGCCCATAGCATGTTTGGCTAAGTTTACCAGCTAGATAATCAATGTGATATGTAAAAAGGGACCCAGAATGCTGCCCTGTGGTATACCCACATCAACATTCAGGGCCATTCGACTGAAACTGATGGCCTGTTTCAGAGTTTTTGATTTTGAGTGAATGAGTTCAGCTATAGTGATGTAAGATTCAAACCATTGGAGTTCAATGCCTCGAATTCCATAATGGTTCAGCTTTTTTAAAAGGATTTCAAAATTCATGCAGTCAAAAGCCCTGGACAAGTCCAGAAAAATACCACAAGAAATACTTCCTGTATCAAGACATTTATACTCGCATTTATATATATTATTTGTTAATTCAAATAATGCGGTTTCAATACTCCCCCCCCCCCCCCCCCAAGTCCATGCTGGCTTTTACTGAAGAGATTATGGTGTTTAAAAAAATATACTACTTGCTCGTACACAGATATAGTTCGAAAAATTTTGAAAATGAGCTAAGTAGGCTGATTGGTCTATAGTTTTCAAATGATTCGGGATTCCCTTTTTTGTAGCATGGTTGTATTAATGCAAATTTGAGATTTGAAGGAAAAAGTCCAGTTTTGAGTGACGCATTGATAATATGAGTCAGAGGCGCTATAATGTGTTCGAAACAGTTTTTTATCAGATATACCGATAATTCATGGTACCCTGAGCTTCTTTTGTTTTTCAACTTCTTCAACATTTTCAACATTTTGTTCATGTCTTGGTGGGTCACTGGTACAAAAAGCAAATAATTTTCATTTTGAGGTATGTTGCATATTTACTTAGTTTGGTCCGGGAGTTTTTCTGATATGAGATTGACTGCTTTTTCGTTAAAGAATTTGTTCATCTGATTTGTTCCCTGTTTGAAATCTATGAATGTTGGTGTGATACGATTATGCTTTCTGTTTGAGGTGAGTTCCTTAATAATTTGCCACGATGTTTTCTATTTATTTTTGGCGTTACTCAGCCTCTCTTCAAAATATTTCTTTCGTTTTTAAGTAGTTTATTGTAACGCTTCTGACTATCTTTAAAGATATTTTCAAACTGAGGAAGGTCGGCGGCTAACCGTTTATATTTTATCATTTCGTTTTTTGAATCTATAATTTCAGGGGTTTTAAAAGATGATTTTGATTTCGATTTCCCTTCAAATTTCAGAGGAAAGTGTTTGTTGAAATATGTTAAAAAGGTATTTATGAATCTGTTGTATTTAACATGAACCGATGTTTCTTTATATATATTCTGGAATAATTCACCCTCTAAATACTCTAAATCATGAATGAATTCTTCTGTTGCCTCATGAGAGAACATTTTTATTTCAGATTTAATTACATCGACTTTATTTTTAATCTGAAAACTCAAACACTGAGTCCAGTGGTCAGATATGCATGTATTCTCATTACTCACCTTGAATTCAGTTTTTCTTCTTCGTGATTATGTTGTCAAGACAACTGCCAGCCTTTTGCCTTCCACGTGTGACTTCTTTGACAGTTAGTTCAAAATCATAAGATGTAAGATTCAAAAATGCTCTGGAATATTTGGAAGGGAGTAGTGTGTCTATGTTAAAATCTCCAGCTATGAAAACCTGTGTGTTAGTTTCAAGCATCGAATCCATCATAAGACCGAGCTTTGTAAAAAATATTTTTTATCACTTCCAGATGGATGATAGATGCAAACTACAATAAATTCAAAAATTCCAACAGAAAATTCAGTTGCACAACATTAAAATTTTTTTTCTATGTTTAGTTCTGAAAAAATGTAAAATGGCTTCGCTTTGTAAGGATTCATGACAATAAATAGTGACTCCTTCATGTGCATTGAGTGGTCTACAAAGGGATGAGATAATAATAATAATAATAATAAATATACTTTAATGTCATTAAGAGTAAATCTTGTGGACAAAGCTTGTAAATAGCAGTAAGAATGTAGTTAGTAAATATACAATGCTGATAAAATATATATAAAAAACATAAAACTAAGAATAAAATAAGAGATGAACATATAAAGTAATAGGAACGACACCGTTCAGAGTCACAAAAACGCAGTTAAAATATCCTCTGTGTCGCTAAAAATATACAAACGTACACAAACACTTATTTATACACAACATGCATATACATATTTATTCCTATAATTACGCACATATACACACATACATATACACCCATACACACTTACATACTAGTAACGCAATGGGAAAAAATACCAGCGTGGTTCAAACAGAACTGGCTGGTATCTCAATCGCCACAAAAGAGCTAACCAGAAAAGGAATTTCTGGCAAAAACATAATAATCTGCACTGATAGTAGACAAGCCCTACTAACCTTGAATAGGCAACGTATTATCTCAAGGTTAGCACTAGAGTGCCACCAAGATTTAGCTAACGCCTCGGTAGATAATAATATCGTACTAAGGTGGGTGAAAGGGCACGACAGGAGCAAAGGTAACCGCATTGCTGTCTCTTTGGCCAGGATGGCGGCTGGACTGAAAATTTTGGGACCAGGTGACATGGCTTGACGACTTCGACAATTGCGGAACTAGCCAAACGTTACACCCATACTCAATCCCTTAAGAGATGGGATGAAACCAAAGGATGCAGTTTTGCCAGGATCACCCTGGGCGACCCTGAGAAGCTGGATCCGAATAAATATTTGGCAATGACCAGGAAGAACCTACGTTTAACAGTGGGATTTCTGACTGGACACTGTCAATTAAGGAAACACCTCCATATTATGGGGCTAGTGGACACACCTCTATGCAGGATGTGTGAACAGGAAGATGAAACTGTCAGGCATGTCTTATGTGAATGTCTGGAGCTATCGTCGATAAGAGGGTGTGTGTTCGGTGAGTCTTGGCCTACACCTGCCGATATTAAGGAGATGTGCCCTGGTGACCTGTCCTCCTTCCTGGATAAGGCAGGTTGGACAATGTCCTAGGAGGGCGACTCCTTGGGAGGATGTACAATGGGCCATATTGTGGCCTAAGTGCTGTGGGTCTATACTCACCCTCCCTACTCTACAGATACTAGTAACGCAACACTCAGAAACTTACATAGACCCGAATGTGCACCTTGTCATTCAAATTTATCATTGTAATTGTTATAATAGGGCCTGTCTGCCAGAAATTTCTTGATAGTTTTTCTAAAGTTTATATTGTTCATATTCGCCTCCCTTATGTCTGAGGGTAGGTGATTGTACATCTTAGCCCCATTATAATGAATCGAATCTCTGATCAAATTTGTTGAGGGGATTGGCAATTTCAACATATTTGAATGGGTGTTGTAATGACTGCGTGAAACCTCGAACAATGACACATTCTTGTATATGAGGCAAACTGATTCTAGAATGAATAACGCAATTACTGTTAATATTTTTTCTTCGATAAAAATGTTTCTGCATGAATCACGGGGTTTTAGTTTTACGCATATACCTTATAGCCCGTTTCTGCAGTACTAAGACTGATTGAAGTGCCGAAGCATTGCTGACTCCCCAGAAAGGTATTCCAGACCGTAGATGGGACTCTACCAGGGCTTAATACACAGTTTTCGCGGTTTTAGATCCCAAATTCGATGAAGATACTCTCACTGCGTAACATCCAGCAGAAATCTTACATTTGAGATGATTGATGTGTCCATCAAATTTGAGTTTACTATCAATATGGATGCCAAGAAATTTTGTTAGAGGCTTGTTCTCAATCAGTATATTATTACTGAATGTAAGGTCGTCAAGAGAACATCTGAATGATATGATGTTTGTTTTTGCTGTATTGAAAGATAACAAGTTTGCATCACACCATTCCTTAATTTTTTTCATGTCGGTAGATATTAAGTTGGGTAAGGTGTTAGAGGTCTTGCTGGTCCATAATATCGTGGTGTCATCCGCAAATAGGGCGAATCTCCCAGATATGGTCAGGTCATAAATGTATAATAAAAACAGAATGGGACCAAGAACCGATCCTTGAGGCACTCCAGACATAATTGCCTTTCTTCCAGAAAGTTCCGCTGTTAACATCATTTGGTTCCTTCCTGATGGGTATGATTCAAACCATTTATACGTGGTTCCTCTGCAGCCATACAGGTGAAGTTTTCTCAGTAAAATTTTATGGTCAACACAGTCGAATGCCTTTGATACATCGCAAATGACTGCAGCAGCTACATTACCGGCATTCAATTTTGAGTAAGTGTCATATAGAAATGAAAAAATGCATCATGCGTATTTTTATTATTTGAAAACCAAACTGATTTTCACCTAAAATAATGTGGCGTTTTTGGAAAGCGGTTAAACGTATTTTCACCAGTTTCTCAATGAGTTTGGCCAAAGTTGGAATGAGGGCGATCGGGCGAAGGTTCGAGGGATCACCTGAATCTCCACCTTTGTATAGTGGGATGACAACTGAAGTTTTCAGGCAATCAGGAAAAAGTCCTTCGTGAAAGGAGTTATTGATGATAGATACAAGTGTATTGAGTGCATTGATTGGAAGATTTTGGATAATATTAATTGAGATTCCATCATAACCAATTGCGTTTTTATTTTTTATATACCTCAAGATTCCGACTAATTCATCAATATTCGTGTCATATAGAATTAGGTTCTCCTCAATATTGATACCTACTAGATTCAACAAAGGATCGTAAGGAATAGTTATTTTCTCACTCAGTTTTTGTGCAACAGCAATAATAATCATTGATTTTATTGAGATTGAGTGCTATCACAGCCTTTTTCATCTTAGATTTTCCCGTAATATCACCAATAATAGACCAAGTTTCTTTCATTTTATTGCTTGATTTATCAATAAGTTCGAGGTGCGTTAATCTCAGAAATTCAAGTTGCTCGTAGGTTTGCCAATGTTCTGATATAGATAACACATGCAAACCCCTAAAGTTTTCCATACAGGCACATATTTCGTTGATGCAGTTGTTGATACATCGGGCATTTTGGTGAAAGATTCTGATATTTTTTTCATAAGACATTGAGTTAGTTATAGGGAGCTGTTGAATGGGCAACTTTCGGGATGGTTTTGATCTGAAATCCCCGAAACGGTACTTTACAAAAAAATTGAATTCCTAGAGTTGATGATCCTTTTTATCACGGATGAGAAGTATTAACATTCCTTTCAAGATTCCATTCAGGGGTGGGTCAAACCCCAACTTTTTTTCGCATGTATTTTTTTGAGGTTTCGATCGCAGATTATTGAATTCTACAGTTTTCTACACAAAAATGTATTCTTGTTCAATTTGGATAGGGCGTATCACTTTCATGTAAAATCGATTCGAAAACGATCTCACACGACTAAAACCAAAATAATGCTTGATTAAATCATCAGAAGTAACGATATCGAATGAAAAAAAATTGATAACAACTGAATAGCGCTAACAACAAAAAACTGAAGCGTACATTTTTACCACAAATTTCCCAGATTATAATTACATTAATATCCAAAACCGTTGGAAGTTAAAAAAACGAACTCAAAATTCGAACTTTATCTCCCTCATTAGCAACATTTTATATGAGCAAGTTGGGTCAAATTGTTATATTTTGAAGTGAGGAATCTGCCATTTCTATATGTTTTGACACTATATGGTTAAACACGATTGAATTTCTGTGGAAATTTAATGTGGAGATTCAAGTACAGTGATACAGATAGTTCTCGGTGAAGAAATTCAGTCTCCAAACACTAGCAAAATGTTACCAAAATCTCAGTATCCGAAGAGCTCGTAGATGGAAGATTCATGACATTTCGTTACCCAATTCTATTGATGAAGATATTGTCACTCATAAACAGTGGCGGATCCAGGATCAGGTCAGAGGGGGGTCTATAACTATATATATGTATATATGTATATATATATATATATATATATATATATATATATATATATATATATATATATATAAAACAGAAAATTATGAGCTACCGTATAGCAACAACTAGTCAAGATAAGAAAAAAGGTGAAAGAGATTGACATGAGCAAAATTTGAAGGTAAAGTAGGTTCGAAACTTTACTTTTTTTAAATCGAATCGAGTTGATTCAACCTAATCAACAGCATATTCTACTTATACATAGTATATTCAAATCGTTACCGGCATACACAATACTCATCACAAATGTAACAAGTCTAATTTTTCAAATACTGCGCCAAAAAGGATCCAATGGCAGCACTGTCAGAAATTTCTCGAACTTTTCCTCGATAAGTCTGATAAGTGTCAATTTTAAGTGTCATCGAGAAAAATTGCAATTTGATAGTCAAAAAAAAAGCATTTTATTTCGAACCTACAACATGAAGAGGACTCTATTTTCATATTTTACTCGGCTTGATCCAGCGTCTGAACCGACTGAACCAGAAAAAAAACTCACCGAGGCCGAAATTCTAGTAGAATTTTTCAAAAAACCTCGAAAATTTACTAATGTTCAAATGTAGCCTGCTCTTCAATTTTCAATGGAATGTAATAATGATCATTAAAGTTCTTCAATTTTAAAGCAAAAAAATGTATTCTTTTTTATTTTCTTGTCTGGCTCATGTGACATTTTTCGTTCCCTACCAAAATATGGAAATTAGGAGCCGATAAAAATTAAAAAAAAATCTCTTATTTTCCCAATGGGGGGGTCCGGACCCGAACCCCCCCCCGTGGATCCGCCACTGCTCATAAACATTTCATAGAGGGTACGGACATTTGGAAATTGCAAGTGATGTGATCTCTGAATATACAGATCAGGGTGCTTTGCGCGACGCTGCATTTGTTGACTGACAACATTCCACCGATACATGAGATGACTGACACGTGAATTGATCGATCCAGCAGAGTCCACTTCAGGTATGTTTCGAAGTGTCAGTCGTCAAATTACTGTATTGAAAAATTTAGGGCCGATGTTTCAATAATTGTCATATTATACCTGCACTTCGCAAATGCAAGAAACTTGTCAGTTTAGCTACCAAGTGAGCTTTATCCATACAATTAACATCTGAGAAAGGTGTTTTTATATTCACGTACTTACGTTGTACCTAAATGTTTGATTGTCAGTCACAAACATATGATTTTTATGATAAAAATGTAGCCAAGCTTTATAGAGCGCTATTCCAGGAACTTGTTTTTACGGAAGGCAATATTTGCACCCCTTGTTTGATGACCGTTTATTGCATTTTTCAATTGGACAGTTGAAATTGAACATTATTGTGAAGGAATCAGTCGTGAGCTTATCATAAAAAATAACTTAAAAATTCTTCCGAAACAGGTGGGCCCAGCGCCCTTCCGCCCCATTGAATAAGGCTGGCCTGCGAAATTTGTGTCATTAAAATGCTAATGGTAAGATCTGCCCCACTGTCAGTTGTAAACTGGTTTTTCTTTGTTGTTTTTTTTTATACATATTTCGAGGGTTGTAGCGGGTGAACGCCACGATGTAGGCGACTGACAATAGCGAGCGTCCGATTATTTTCCTGAAATCTTTGCTTTCCCAATGTTCTCAGTCGTAAACTTACGACAAATTTTGCTCACTTTTTTTATACAGATCGGTCAGCCCCCTACCCTAACTTCGCCCCGAAAATCATGTATGGCGAGAATCTCTGTATCATCGTCGACATCGATAATATAAGTTTCAGTGGTCGATGGGCGTAAACTGATCACTACCAAAAATAGTGACAAGGGCTCTTGGTCAATATACTACATCAGATTATTTACAGTTAAAAGTAAAATAATTACATAACAAACATACATATATCTAACCCACAATACAATACATTCAACAGTTACGATCATGCAGAAATTCCTCGCAACTGTAATAACATTTGTCTAGTAAGAGATTTTTAATGCTCCTATAGAATAATTTCGCTGTTTCAATTTTTCTAATAGCTGACGGCAGCGCATTGTAAAGACTACCTGCTTTATATAGTGGTGAGTCTTTAAATTTGGAGGTTTTGTATTCAGGCACCTTCAATAAGTTACCATTACGCGTTGGATATTCATGACATGATGAGGTTTTTTCAATCAGTGACTGTCTTTTTTTGGCGTAGCTCACACATTTATACAGGGTGTTTCAGAATTCGACGGACAAACTTATACCACGTCATTCCTCTTGCAAAATGATGAAAAATGAGGTAGGACATGTGTGTCCGGAAATGAGCCGTTTCAGAAATACAGGGCGTTGAAGTTGCAAAATAAAAAGACCCTTTTCGTCGTAGCTCCCGGACTAACAGGAATAAATTAATGAAACTCAGCAAATCGATTACGAGCTAGAATGTGCTTCCTCCAGTGGTATGTTTGCTTCAGTATCAGTAGCCAGTGGCGTTCCAGCGGGGTAATAGCTTATATTTCCCCCCTTATTTTTTACGCCACTGACTTTATATCCACAACCGTCTTTTTTTTGAATTCCTTGATCAATTTTACGTAAAAACCAAATAAACATTCACTATGAAAAAACCAGTAGTTTTCGAGAAAAATTGAGTTGAACTGATACGTGCATTCTTATATGGGAATATTAATAATCGAGTAAAATAATCGAAATTCCAAAACCGAAATTATTTGAACTCTTTCATGATTTTACCATTAATTTAGCGCTTGCAAGTGATGGTAATTATTGTAGGTTTTCTATCATCGTACCAATTTTTGTTATGTTTAGCATATTGTAATGACAAATCATAACTCTTGAGGCTTATTTTCGTGCTTGTCAATAGATTTCATTGTTGAAATGTTTTCATTGTTCTCAGATCTTCGAGTGACTTTGTGATCTGAAAAAAAGTGACCCCAAATAAAATTTGCGATCATTCGGAATCTCGACTGAGTTAGGCTCCAATATTCCTACAATAACACCATTATTCTCGATTTTGGGAAAATTATGTTTTGTTCACAATTATCCTGTCTTTCCCATTCGTGAAATCACACTTCTCTTTGTAGAATCGTAAATATCTTGAAGAATATTCATTAATAAGAAAATGAAAAACATTCTCAAAGTATACAGTGTTTTCAAATTTCCACAGATGAAGCCGAAAAACAAAATTTTACCAGTAGACTCTAATTATACGCCTGAAAAAAAGAAATGTATTTGGAAGAAGTCAAGTTATTTGAATAACCATCTGATAAGATCTTCGCTAACTCTAGTCAGTAAATGAAGTTTTTTAATTAAATGAAGAAATGGAAGTTGTCTATTTACAGCTAATTACATAACTCTTAGTTGGATGTCGGTACTCATAATTCATCTTTGAGTAGAAATATCATGTTCAAAATATACCTTCTCTACACATATTTTAGATAATGTGATAAGAAACAATACTATTGAAATTCTAGAACAGTGAGTCATAAACACGAATTTCTTTTTGAAATTTACATTGAAAATTCAAATGTGCTTTCGAATAATAATGAGAACATCTGATGAATAATCAATAGGGTAATTGTTCGAAATTTTTTCCGTCAACACTTATACACGATCTGCAACGGCGCAACATAGAAAATCGCACTTTTTCAAATGATTCTAAATTTTCGGCAATCGTTATCGATGCAGCTTGAATGCGGGCGACTAATGCTTCTTGGCTGTTTGGTTCTGTTTCATAAACCAGTGACTTCATATGACCCCAAAGAAGATAGTCACCAGGATTCAAATCTGGTGATCTGGCAGGCCATTTGTGGGGTCCACCTCGACCAATCCAATTGTCACCGAATTTCCGATTTAGGTACTCTCTAGCAGCTAACGAAAAATGAACAGAAGCACCGTCGTGCTGAAACCACATTCCATTCCGGATATTCAGAGGAACATCTAACAATTCAGGCAATACTTCTCCCAAGAAAGTGCTATAATTGTCCCCATTCAAATTATCTGGTAAAAGATAAGGACCAACTAAACGGTTTTCTACTATTCCTGCCCAAACATTCAATGAAAATTTTGTTTGATGGCCATGAGGATGAATAGCAAAAGGATTTTCCTCGGCCCAAATATGGCTATTGCGAGAATTGAAAATACCTTCCCTTGTGAATTTTGCCTCATCAGTGTATAACACTTGCTTGATAAATTCCGGATTATTTCTCCACATACTTAAAAACCATCGAGAAAATTCAATTCGATCTGGATAGTCCTCTGGTTTCAGTGCCTGAACTTTTCTCAGTCGATATGGGTATAACTGCTGTTCATGCAAAGTCCTCCAAACAGATGATGAAGACACATGCAGCACTCTAGCTATAGATCTACTACTTTCAGACGGATGTTCAGCAGCATAGTTCAATATCTCCTCTTCTGTGATATAATTTCTTACAGTTCTCTGTATACCTGCATTCCTTCTGGTAATTAAAGAACTTCCTGTTTCCCTGAGTCTTCTGTCCACGTTTTCGAACGTTTTGAAATTAGGAATTCTATTTCTTCCAGGAAAATTTTCACGATACATTCTTTGTGCCAACCTTCCATTTCGTCCCGATTTTCCATAAATAAGGTGCATGTCCGCTAACTCTTCGAATGTAAAATTCATTTTTATTATACGAAATACACAATCAAACACTTTCTGACAGCTAAGTTAACTTGGAAGTGTCATACGAATCTCATTTCATTTCCACAGCCCCCTAACAAAGTTATTGTTGTCAATGAATAAAGTAATCCTCAATGCTTAGGTGGATCAAAGATTGTTATAAGTCACGTGAATGTATTCTGAAACTATTCAACCAGTGGCTGAAGAACTCGAGAATATCGGTACAGTTGTCTAACAAAACTATAATAGATATGCCCAGGAGTCATTGTAGATGGCTAAGGTTGAAACAAGTAATGGTATTTTGGTTAATCGATAAAACTTGGATTTTTACCCAGTGAGAAAAGATAATTCGATAAAACATTCTGAGTTCAGTTTTGCCAACTATTCGTAGTTGTCTTTGAAAATCGTTTGGATGGAACATTTTATTAAAAAATAAATCTCGAGGTGAAGCCATTCAGTAGGTCTGCGGGCTCACAACATATCTGCAAAAAAAGTTGGTATAATGGTAGACAATCCGCAATATGTTGCCGAAGTGAATAATTTGTCAAGCACACAATGAATGGTAAAATCATGAAAGAGTTCAAATAATTTCGGTTTTGGAATTTCGATTATTTTACTCGATTATTAATATTCCCATATAAGAATGCACGTATCAGTTCAACTCAATTTTTCTCGAAAACTACTGGTTTTTTCATAGTGAATGTTTATTTGGTTTTTACGTAAAATTGATCAAGGAATTCAAAAAAAGACGGTTGTGGATATAAAGTCAGTGGCGTAAAAAAATAAGGGGGGAAATATAAGCTATTACCCCGCTGGAACGCCACTGGCTACTGATACTGAAGCAAACATACCACTGGAGGAAGCACAGTCTAGCTCGTAATCGATTTGCTGAGTTTCATTAATTTATTCCTGTTAGTTCGGGAGCTACGACGAAAAGGGTCTTTTTATTTTGCAACTTCAACGCCCTGTATTTCTGAAACGGCTCATTTCCGGACACACATGTCCTACCTCATTTTTCATCATTTTGCAAGAGGAATGACGTGGTATAAGTTTGTCCGTCGAATTCTGAAACACCCTGTATATGTATATGCAGGGAGCTGACAGAAGCCTTTCTCTAATAAATACTAGTCTACAACTCTCTGAATAATTCATGTTAAATATCAGTCTCACTAGTCTTTTCTGTAATACAAAGATCCTGGTGAAGTTTTTTACCCAAAAAATTGTACCCAAAAATTTTGTACCAGTAACAACATCAATATCAAGTGAGTCGCATATGTGATCTGGAATATTGCTCTTTCTGTTATAGAACTTCATAGATACAGATTTGGTAGTGTTTAAGATGAGGTGGTTAAGTTGACACCATTCTGAGAATTTTTCAATCACACAGTTTATTTGTTTTGGGTTTCTTTGGTTGAAAGCTCTTTGACGGTTATGTCTGCATTTTTGAATATATCTTGATCTTTAATGAATTTGCGGATTTTTTCCTCGGTGACGTGTCTTTTCAACCTGTACAGGTGAAGCCATACTTTTCTCTGCACCCCGAAGTCTTGAGCTGCATCGCTTTCGCCATAGTTCCTATTTATGTTTGATCTTTTCTTGTATCTGACTACAGTGAAACCTTTTTCGTTAGGTTGAACGTCTTGCTCTAAGCCGATTATTTCGCTCATTTTCAAGGATTGTGCCTTCGCAAGTTCCAGAATTTCGTTTGCTACAGAATTGTCCGTGATATTATTGTGTTGCACGCTATTTGGTCACACTAGCCTCTCTTTCCTCTGGCATTCGTTTCAGCAGTCGATTGTTTTTGCTCCAGCTGATTTCGTATCTTTTTGTTTTGTTCACTATCAAACTTTTTTGGTACATCGTTTATCTAGTCATATATCCATAATGAATACCATCCATTGTATCAATCCCAGTTGTTTATCATAGCACGTAGCGCTGATTTTGCACTATTATTCTTATATAAACGCGACAACGCTTAAATGTCCGATTTTTACGTTTGATGCAGCACAGCTAATGAGCAATTGTATTCATTTTAAAAATAAACAAATTTTTTGAAAACCAAATCGTTGCCTAGCAACTTTAATTGGCGCAGTCGGTAGGATAGTGGAAGCGTCCCTTCATCGAGAAAACACGTCAGCCCAGCTGTAAGTCCGCTATTCGAAGAAACAAGAAGGAGTTAGTGACATTTGGTGAATACAAGCTGATCATTCTGAAGTCCCGAAGAGCTGCTACGTCGTACCATCACGGTGAGTCGAGTATTCTCTTTGTACTTCCTGAATTTGTTTATCATAAACATTTCTAAGGAGTTTAGGTTAAGGAAAAACGAACAGAAAGCAAACGGAGTGATACAGATCACACCAACAAACGTTTTTGTGTGATACAGATCAACAAAAACAAAACAGAAACAAACAAACAAATTAGAGTAGAGTAAAATACCAAGTTTCAGTGTGAATTCTTGAGTGGTTTTACAAGTAGATTCAAGAAACCAAGTAGATTTAGAAAATATTCAACCAATTCATTTTATGGCTGATATTGACAACTTGATTGAATCATTTTTATCATGGAACGTTTCAAACATGGCCCAAAAAATTAATTAAACATTGTTCAAAATATATTCAGATACCATTCCTACTTTTGATGGATCCTCTGAAAATCTTGAAATTTTTTTTAAATACCGTTGACAAATTTTATACTAGATATCATGGAAATGACCAAATTCTTTGAGTAAATTAAAAGATCGAGCACAACTATTGATCAGGTCACGAACAGAATTGAATACGTGGTTTTTAATAAAAAACTAATTGAGAAATACTTTTGGTGACAGATTGAGTCTTGATAACTTAGAACAAAACTTTTTACTTTGATACCTGATAGAAATGAACATATGCTAGACTTTGGAAAACAAATTCAAGTTTTACGCAGTAAACTGATTTTCAAAATAAATTCAGATCCTGATATAGACCAACCAACAAAAAGAATTCATATTAGACAATATGAATCGCAATCATTGAAAGTATTTTTACGAAATTTGAATATTCGACTACAAGATAAAATCTTACTTCAACATCCAAACCTGAGATCCAAACTCATTAGAAGAGGCTGTGAACTTAGTACTCGAAATTGAAAACTTCAGACAAATACAAAACATGACTTTACAAAACCAACAACCCCAAAAGTTTCCAAAACCTCAAACTGCACAACAATAATTTTACCAACAACCACAGTTTGTTCAACAACGCGTACAACCGCAACATTCTCAACAACATGGCATGATACAGACTCATGTACAACAATTTCAACCACATTATCAAAATGGCATGATACAGTCTCATGTATGAAATCCATTCCCAAGTCAACCTCAAGCACTTAATCATAAATTTCTAACTAACAAACAAGTATTTGGCCCCCCACAAAATGTCTGAAAGCCGAAGAATAAAAAAATGACTACACCAGTTGAACCCATGTCAACTACATCTAGAAATCCAACAATGATGAAACCAAATAATAATATTTTCAAAAATAATCCTAATATAAGAAGAAATTTTATCAGCGAAGAACTAAACACTCAAGATTGTGATATAACACCCCAGTTATATTCACATAATACGCAACAATTGTTAAAATACCAAATTAGTTCACAATTTGAAAACAATATACCCGATCAAGACGATTTCGACTTTGAAAATTTGAATATAACTTTTGATGAAGTTGATGAACCAACAGACCACGAAGATGAGACAAATTTTTACAATCTGCCTCAAATGAACGAGAACACATAATAGAGTTGCATTCAGCAGTAGTAAATGGACTTCCGCATATAAAAAATAAAAAATCCACCTATAAAACTACTTATTGACACAGGATGTCATACTTCTATGTTGAGACCATCTATTGTAGAAAAGAATTACCCAGAATTTTTTTTTAAAGAACCTTCTTTCACAATTAAAAACACCAATGGGAGAAAAAAAAATTCCATTAAAAGGACTTATTCCAGCCTTTCCTGAATTTCAGAGTAACTACATGACAGAATTTTTATTATTTTCCTTTCATGAATTCTTTGACGGTATACTAGGATTGAAAGAATTGAAACATCTCAATTTGAGAATTAATTTTAAAAACCAAATACTACAGTCAGATTATGTTGAAATATCATTCTTCTATAGACAACCCCACGAAAAACAATTTATTTTTAATTATAAAAAATAACAACAGAATACAATTCAGCAAAAATGCTGGTCTTGGCATTCAAAACATACGCCGCGTACAAATGAAACACGAAAACTACCAAACCACTACTAAACTCATGGTAGTAACCATATCAGACATGTACATCAAGGCTTAGATGTTCCTTTAACTATTGATTAATTAATTGGAGCTCGGCAACTCACGTATTTGGACAGGTAATTCATTGAAGACTTTTACCGCCTGTGTAAAGGGATTGTATAATCCTTTGTTCGTTCTAACCATGCTAAGGTGTAAGTCATTTCTAGCCCTTGTGTTATACTCATGATACTGGTTGTTGACTAGTAGATCGTTGTTGCTTTTGAGACTTTTGTTTTTTATTTTATATATGTTCTTGCATTGCTCAAGTTCAAGTAGGTATTTGATTGGGTGTAGTTCGGTCTGTGAGAACAGATCATCTGTATGGGTTCGAAATGGAATTCGAAATAAAATTTTCATTGATTTATTTTGTAGAGTTTGAAGATTTTTTTTGAAATTAGAGATGCCACAATTACCCCATATGATTAACAGATACCTAAGATTCGCCAAGATATATGAGTTGTATCGATTACTGAAACTTAAGTAACTGGAACACCTATATAGAGCTCCTAACATTGGGACAATTTTATCTTGAATATGTTCAATGTGACCTGACCAGTTTAACTTATCATCTATTATGAGTCCCAAATACTTGGTTTTTGCAACATTCATTAAGGGAAAGTTATTTATTCTTAATTCGATATTTCCACAAATTCTGTTTTTTTGTTTAAATAGCATATAAACGGTTTTTGCAGAGTTCACCTTAAGCTTATTATGAGCTAGCCAATTTGACTAGAAAGATCTTGATTAACTGTGTTCTCCAGTTAATGCAAATCAGATCCACTGTACAAAAGGACCGTGTAATCGGCGAATGTGAAATACCTTCCCCTTAAGCCCGGCCTGCCTCAGTGACAGTACCATCATTGTATACAACAGGGGTCCCAAAACAGATCCCTATGGCACGCCACATTTATTTTATTTTTTATATGCTCACTCATGCTCTCACCAACAGCGACAAACTGAGATCTTCCCTTCAAAAATGCCTCAATGAGAGAATAAGTTTTGCCCCTTATACCCATGCAACTTAGTTTGTTCAGAAGAACAGCATGGTCAACAACGTCAAATGCCTTTCTTGGATCAATGAACACTGCAATCACCATTCTTTTTTGTTCACAATTGTTATAGGCCTATAATTTTCTAAGTTCTTGTTATCACCACCCTTAAATATTGATATTATTTTTCCAGTCTTCAGCATCTCAGGAAATACTCCTGCTTTGAGAATTTCGTTTATCAATTTAACAAGTATAGGAATGACATTTTTCTCAGATTATGTAATATTATGTCTTTAACCGAAATATTGTCGTAACCTGCTGCAGAGTTTTTATTGAGGTCAGCTATGATTTCAAATACCTCTTTAGTATTGGTTTCCTTCAGGAATAATGAGTTGCTACACCCCATTTCCTCAAAATCTACACTTTCTTTATCACTATCTATATTGCAAATAATTGACTGACCTATGCTGGTAAAATACTTGTTGAACGTGTTTGCAACTTCTTGAGGGTCAGTGATAGTTCTATCTTCTACAACCAATTTAATTGACTCTTTTTTTTCCTTCTTTATATTCATTATTGAGTTTATTACTCTCCATTGTTTTTTTGCATTGTCACCTGCTTTTTGTTATTCTGCTTCGAAATACATTGATTTTTGTTTCCTTATCTCATTGGTAACTTTATTTTTTAACATTTTAAAGTTCTTCCACAAATTATTTATATTTTCAGAATTTGGATTTGTTCCATTTATTTTTTTATAAATACTATCTCGTTCCTTCATTAAGTTCATTCGATCATAGGTCATCCAATCATTTCCCTTGCGATGTTCTAATTTTATCTTATAAGGGAGAAAAAAAACAAAAAAAAAAAAAACCAAAAAACAAAAAAAAAAAAAACAAAAGGGGGGGAGAAAACAAAAAAGAAAAAAGAAAGAGAAACAAAAAAAAAAAAAGGAGAGGAGGGGGAAAAAAAAAAAAAAAAGGTAAAAAAACACAAAAAGGAAAAAAAAAAAGAAAGGACAAAACCCCCCCAACCCCCCCCAAAAACAAAAAAAAAAAAAGAACTCCCCCCCCCCACAACCCCTCTCCCCCCCCCCCCCAAAAAAAAAAAAGGAAAGGGAGAAAAAAAAAAAAAAACCCAGGGAAGAAAAAAAAAAAAAGACAAAAAACAAAAAAGAGCCAAGAGGCCAACGAAGAGAGAAGAAAAAAGGCCGCAAAAGCCAAAAACAACAAAAAAAGAAGGAAAGGGGAGAACCACAATAACAACAAGCACAAACCAAAACCCGATGGGTGGTATATAGGCCCTAATACTATCCCTCCATCCCCAAAAACACAACCATGAACTCACCCCAACCAATTTACACCCCCCCACCCAACACCCCCACATCCCCCCAACAAAGAAAAAAAAAAAAAAAAACAAACCCAAAAAGGGCAAACAAGGAAGGAGAGAAAAAAAAAAAGGAGAGAAAGGGGGAGAGAAAGAGAAAGGGGGAGAAAAAAAAAGAAGAAGAGAACCGACAACAGACAAACAAACGGAAAAAGACCTTAAAACAAAACCGGGATCAGACAAACAAGGATACGGTTTTTCAATAAACAAAAAACCCATCGCAGCATATCACCTACAAATGTGTTCCACACATTTACCCTAAAGCAAAGGAAACGAGAGAGGCAGAAGGAACAGCTTCAGTTAAAAAAAAGAAAAGACAGCCCCAAAAAAAGAAAAGATAACCGACCACAGAAGAGAAGCCGAAAGAGCAAGGAACGAAGAGGAGGGAACAAGGAGAGCAAAAAAAAAAAACAAAAGACCATCGACCCAACACGGAGAGATTCCCGGTTTCAGCCTTGCCCCCCCAACCAGAAGACGATGGACAAGGCCCGAAACAAGGGGGAAAGCACAGAACAGGCGACGAAAGAGGTGAGTTATTTCCATCCAACTCTTTTTTCACCTCTCCACTCTCAAACAAGACAAAAAGCATTTTCAAACGCATCACGTCTGTCTTCTCAATCCACCTCACAATATCTCGGACCCCGACAGCGCGCAAAAACCCCCACATGAAAGGCCCAAAGCGGGATCGAAACAGGCCCATGCATCCACACAAAACACCAGACTCCATCCCACACCAGAAGCACAGAGGCGCACGACCGGAGAAGAGACGAAACAGGCCCACAGCAAGGACACCAAGAGCCGAACAGAGGGTCAACCCCAAACACACAAAAAACACTCCGAGACAACACAACGAAAAGTTCAGTCACCAAAGAAGGACAAAGGCCCGGTCTGGTTTCGGTTATAAAACAAATCCCATAATTGTTTTCCTTGGAGCACAGACTAAACCATCCAAAACACCCGAAGCCTTCCAGGAATTCAAAAAAATTCAACCCCCCAGGCCACAAAGAGGAAGAGGGAAAAGCGACGAGTCCTCGAGCAAAAAAGCCAAAGGGAGAAAGAAGTCCATGAGATTTCCTCACCTTCATGGTTCGGCAATCTCCCTCCATTTCAGAACCGGCTCACGATTTGGCAAAAGAAAGCGTTTCGTTTTCTCACTCGTTCTCCACGACGCGCCAGAGATATGTATGTATTAGAAAAAAAAAAATAATTTTGTGGTTTTATTTTACATCCTCACACGTGCAAGTTTTACAATGAATCGCTCAACCCCACTTCTTCTTCTGTCATGTCAAACACACCCAAGATAAAGAGTGCGTTCAGCAATGACAACTCCATAACTAGAACTTTCTTTACATAATTATTACTTCGGTTAGCATATCACACACTTAATATTTTTGTCAACCAGAACATGATCTAGTAAAGAATTGGTTTTGTCTGTTTGTCTAGTAGCATTACTCTGGTCAACTATGTTACATACTCTAAAACCACTCATTGTTACCACATCAATGTATTCTTCTGTTTCCTCTGAGTCTGCATTCAGGAGATTCACATTCATGTCTCCCATTACAATAGTGTTATTCTTTTTGTTGCATAATATATTTTGAAACATATCTATAAATTACCTAAACTGATATTTAGGTGGTCTATACAAACCACCGATTTGCAAATTCAAAGATTTCCACGAAATTGCCATTAGATTATACCGATCAATACCATTAACTACTTCTATCACACTGAAATCAATATGACCACTAAGATATCGAAACACCTCCGGCTCTTCCTTCTCTGCAGGAATGAACAGCCACAAATCCATCAAGATCAAAAAATTTAACTTCATTGTCAGACAGCCACGTCTCCGTCAATACCAAGATATTACAGTCATTTGTTTTAATAAAACAATGTAGTTCGTCCAACTTATTTCCCAAACTTTGCATATTAGCATAGCAAATGCGAAGTTTATTTGTCACAGTAAGTACTAGTTTTTTAGGTCATCTTCGTCATTAATTAGGTTAACTTTGTTACCTCCGTCTTTCTTCAGAAAAATGTTTCCATCCTTGACCCAGACAAACCTGAAACTGTTCTCCTTCCTGAACTTCCTGGCCTTTTTATATAACTCCTGTTTTCTCTTTGTTAGGTCATGGTCAATGTTTATGGGTTCAATCAAAGTGTTATCGAAACCTTGATCTTTGGTATTGATTATCTTTTTTCTGGTAACTTGCCAGAATTTCTCCTTACTTTGTTGGTTTTCGAACAGACCTTTATTGGTGCCGGATATTTGGATCCTTTCCCAAGCCTAAATACTCTGATATTTTTATATTCAGTTTGTATACTCCCCATTTTTTTAACGATCTCCACTAGGTTTTCTACACTTTCTGATTCCGGAACTCCCTTAATAATAATGTTGTTGTTAAGTTCTTTCTGTTCCCTAACGTCAATTACGAGGTTTAGTTGTTTTCTCAGGTCTCTTATTTCGTTTTGTAGTCCTTTATTGACATCTATTTGTTCCTTGTATTTGGTCATTAAGTCAGTATAGTTTTTATCCACTTCAATTAATTTATTCTTCATTTCATTCACAGCTACCATTATTTCGTTGAGGGTACATTGTCTACCTGAATTTCCATCTAGTTCATCATCATTATCCAGTTTTCTTCTTTTGTTGTGGTTTTCAGTCGACTTAACCTCCAAATTTCCACATGTTTTGCACACCCATCTTTTACCATTTTCGCTTTTGAGTTCCTTGTTATAGTAGTTGAGCTGTTGTGCCGACATTGGTATACACTTTGAATGATGCCATTTTGAACACTTTGTGCACAAAATAGATGAAGTATTGCATTTAGTATTACCAAGGCCGTACTCAGGGGGGGGGTCAGAGGGGTTGAAACCCCCCCACGAAACATTCCAAAAAATAAGATTTTTCAAACGCATTACTCAAGTTATACCTAATTGTTCTTTTACTTCTTCATAGGTGAATAAGAAAGAGTTCAAACCAATTTCTAGTTGGAAATGTACGTAAATGATTTGTCAAATTTATTAAATTTCACTAACCCATTCACCTACGTGGAATTCGTGGATGGACGTGATCCGCCGCTAACGGCGTGGAACGAAGCGTTTCATTACGTAAGTTGTCGTAAAGCATATAGTTAGGCGTAAGATGCCTAGAAATCCTGGTGATTCAACTGATTAGAATAGACGCTTTTGAAGGTTTCGGTTGAAGGCGTTATGTCCCCATTTTTCAAATTTGATGACAAGTGTCAAGTTAATTGTAATTGTCATATTGTCATATCAGTTTGAAACTTTGATGTGTAAGATGTTTTTATCGTGTTTATTAGGCATTCCAGATACTTGTCAAAAATGTCAAATAAACCGAAATGAACCAATCGGCGGCATCTGCCCCCCAGGAACTTTCGTTTGTTTTCTTTTTTATAAGTTTGTGATTGGTTAAAACTGGTATTTGCCCCCCAGACATAACCTGATCTGGAATGCCTAATTTATTGATTTCATTGCTTTTAAATATCGAAACGTTGTTACTGGTATCTTATTGTCCGCCCATTATCCTTTAGGTTGCGATCTCTTCTCAGTAGCCAATCAAATAAAAGTGGAAAAACCCGACTGCACATTTTCACTTAGTGCAAATTTAGCTTCAGACAAGATTGACAAGAGCGTGTTGGCGACATCTGTACATATTGTACGGAAACCGGAAACCTCCAAAAGCTCAATTATCCACCAAAAATCACTCAATCCAGATTTCGCCACTTTTATCCCAAACTTCTACAGGTATGAGTAAACACACCAGGGTTTTCAGGCATCTCAGTTAGGCGCTATCACGATAGGTAGCAGTACGAAAAAAAGACCGCCATTCGCTTTCGCAAGTCTCTGACTCTGACTACTTTCGGTAAAAATTTCGTTTTTATATGTTGGCAGTACAGTACTGGCGGCTTACTCCGAAACTAAACGAACGATCAATAAACGAGAAAATAGACGTTGAATCTTTGAAACTTTATGAAAAGATGGTTGATCTAGAATTAGTACCTAGTGAGTACTCACTGTGGAAATTGTTTTGGGAAAAACAAATGGAACTCGACAAGCCTCCTTGTGGCATTGAGGAATTAAGGCCACCACTGCAACTGCTGAGAGGACCTTCTCCACTCTCAAGCGATTGAAGACGTACTTGAGAAATTCATGTGTACAAGACAGACTAAGCGGACTGGCTCTCATGTCGGTTCATAGAAGCCATAAAATCTCAAAAGACAAAGTGATCGATGAATTTGCAAGAAAACGTCTACAGACGTAATTTTGTACTGTATTGTACTAAACAGTGTTGAGTCTATTTGCATTGTCAATCTATTTATTGTCCTAGACACCAAATTAACAGGAAAAATAATTTTTGTTATTATTTATATATTTTTTATTATTTAGTGTCGTCCTAACTTTTGTTAATGAAGCTTAAAATGGCGTAAAAATGGGATATTTGACAATTAGTTGTAACTTTCTTTTGGGAGGGGCGTTCGTCCCCGCCTGGTGCCACAACCCCCCCCCCCCCCCCGAAAACTTTTTCTGGGTACGGCCTTGAGTATTACAGAGCCCACAATTCACGTCCTCATTCGACCTCATCTTGAATCTTCATATACTTTCGAAAATACCAGCTTTTGAGAGTATTATACAAAAATTCCCAGTTGAAATTCAACAAGGAGAAATTATAATTCCAAAAATACGATTTAACAATTTAGATGTTCCAGAAACAATCACTTTTGCTGAAAACTTTCGAGCAAGATTTGAATTATATAATAACACTAAGGGCCGGTTTTTCAATACAAGATATCTGTCAGATTAAAATAACCATCAGTTTTTTTTCCTTGTCACTGCCAAATATTATCCACGCGCACCTCCTCTCTCCTTTCATCTATCTGACAGATAACTCATTTATCCTTGTATTGAAAAACTGGCCCTAATAAAACTATTGCAGTAACATAATTTGAACCTTTTCCTTGTAACCCAATTATGAAGAAAACTTTGAATTTTATCACGCAGAAGACTTATTACCAAAAATAAAGCCCTTCGGACAAAATAAAATCTCTGAAAAAATTCGAACAGATCATATGAACAAAGAAGAAAGAGATGCTTTATTGAAGCTATGTGATAAATATAGTGACATTTTCTACAACAATAAGCGAACGCTTGAATTCACTGATGTTATTAAACATGAAATTGAAACTTCGGATGAAATTCCCATTCATACAAAGTCATATAGATTTCCACATTGCCATAAGCAAGAAGTACAAAAACAAATTTACAAAATGTTAAACGATGGAATAATTAGACCTTCAATATATTCACCTATTTGGATAGTTCCCAAAAAACTAGATGCTTCAGGAAAAAGAAAATGGAGAATTGTAGTGGATTATAGAAATGTAAATGAAAAAACTATTGATGATAGGTACCCCATACCAAACATTGACGATATTCTTAACAAGCTAGGCAAATGTCAATATTTTTCAACTTCAGATTTGGCATCTGGATTTCATCAAATTGAAATGAATCCAAACTCGATTAAAAAAACAGCTTTTAATGTTGAACACGGACATTACGAATACCTTCGCATGCCATTCGGTTTGTTGCTCCAGCAACATTCCAGAGAGTAATGGATTATGTTTTACGTGATTTACAAAACAAAATCTGTCTTGTACACATTGGCGACATTATAATTTTTTCTACATCACTTCAAGAACATATTTCCAATCTAAATGAAGTTTTTCAAAGATTACGTGACGCTCAACTCACTATTCAGCTAGATAAATCTGAATTTTTATGAAAAAATGTAGAATTTTTAGGACATATAATAATCTCCGGAAGGAATAAAACCTAATCCCAATAAAATAAAAGCAATACAAAATTTTCCTTCACCATCAATAGCCAAGGAAATTAAATCATTTCTCGGGCTGTTAGGATATTACAGAAAATTCATTAAAAATTTTGCAGGTGTAACTAAACCTTTCAGTAAATGCTTGAAAAAAAATATACACAATGACGAATCTATCAAAAATTTTGAAAAATGCAAGAATCTTTTGAGTAATGAACCAATTTTGCAATTTCCTGATTTTTCAAAACCTTTATTCACATTAACGACAGATGCTTCAATTATAGCCATTGGTGCTGTCCTTTCACAAGGAACCCTAGGTAATGACAGACCCATCGCCTATGCTTCACGAACCTTGAATAGTTCAGAACAAAATTCAACAATTGAAAAAGAGCTTTTAGCAATTGTTGATTTCACAAAATACTTCAGACCTTATTTATTCGGACGTAAATTTACCCTAATAACCGATCATAAACCACTCGAATGGTTATTTAACCTAAAAGTTCAAGACTTGTAAGATGGAGACTAAGACTAGAGGAATTTGATTATAAAATTCTATATGGAAAAGGCAAACAAAATAAAGTTGCAGATGCTTTATCTCGTATAGAAATTGATCCTATTGAAACACAATCACTCTCAGTCAATATCGACCCACAAGAACATAAAATTGAGACAGACTTTCCCGAATTATTTGACCCAAATTATGAAATTCCTGAACTCTCAGAAAGTGATCTGAATGATATAAATGAACTTATTGAAAAAGAAACAGAAAAAGAAACAAAAGGAAAGAATAAAAAAATAAACATCATTTCGGACATTCAAATTCGTCCACCTACAAAAAAGAAAAAAGATTAAGAATCTTCAGACACTGAACACACAAGAAGTGCAGAAAATCCAGTTCTTGTAATACCGATTTCAGAACAAGAATTGACTAAATTTCAAAATCAAATTTTCCTTCGTTGTAGACGAGATGCAATTTCACCTCGTTTAACACCACAAAAAGTATTTGATGAAAGCAGACTTAATATGGTTTTGCCCTATAAAAACTTTCAACAAAACCTGGTAGAGACAATGAAAAATTATTTACAACCGAATCATACATATGGTATAATAATTCAAGAAGAATTACAAACAATTGTAATTTCAACTATTCAAAAATACTTTCAAAACGGTGCATCCAAATTAATCCAAAGTAATATTTTCCTTGAAGATATTACAAATGAAGAGGAACAACGAGAGAAAATAAAATATCATCATGAAACAAAAACCATACATGAGGAATTAATGAAACGAAATTAGCCCTCTCTCGAAAATATTATTGGCCTAATATGATAACTGATATACGTGATTATATCAATGTGAAGATTGGGTGTTTTTTTTTTTTGGGTTTGTTTGGGGGGGGGGGGGGGTGGTTTTCAGGGGGGGGGGTTTGGGGGTGCCCCCCCCACCGGGAGGGGGTTTTTTGGGGATGTTTTCGGGTTTTTTGTTTAGGAAAGGATTTACCCCGGAACCAGGGGGAGTTTTTTTTTTTAGCCACACAGGAGGGGGCAGAGAGAAAATTGGGGTTTTTCCCCAGGGAAATGGTGGATTTTGGAGAGAGAGGGGATGGGTTGGGATTGGAAAAAAAAAAAGAAAATCACCAAAAATTTGGGGGGGGGTAAACCGGAGGACCCTTTTTTTTTTTTTGTTTCTTTTTCAATCAGGGGGAGGGGTTCCTCTTGGAGATTGTGTATGAGTCATATTCCTATTCGAGTCCGTTTCTCTTTTCTACACCGTTGTCAGAAATCGAAATATGAAAGACACCCTAATGAAATAAAATTCAAACCAACCCCTATCGGAGAATATCCTTTTGAACATATTTATATGGATATATTATCGATAAGTAAAATTAAATTTTTAACATTAATCGATAGTTTTTCATGATTCGCTCAAGCATACCCCATTCAACCTAATGCATTAAATATCATCGACGGAATTTTAGTATTATTTTCACACTATGGAATACCTACAAAAATCACATGCGATTCTGGCAGTGGATTTAAAAATAAAATTGTCGAAGATTTTTGTGAGAAACATAATATAAAATTACATTATATAACACCAAAAAATCCAAACAGTAATAGTCCGATCGAATGACTTCATTCGACATTACTAGAAGAAATCAGAATATCAAAACAAGAATTTCCACAAAGATCTATGTCAACCCACATGGTATATGCAATTTTAGGGTATACAATACAATTCATTCAGCAACCAAAAATACCCCTTTTCAAATAATCAAAGGAAATTTAAATCACACAAATCCATTTGATATAACCACAGAAAAAGTAATGACTGACTATTTAGAAAAACATGATCGAAATATTAAAATAATAAATGACTTAATAAAAACAAATAATGAGAAAGCAAAAGCAACCGTAGAAAAAGTTGATATGCAGAGAAAAGAACCCCCTGAAATAAAACTTGACCAACCAGTTCATTTATCTGACAAACAAAGACGTAAAACCACACCCCTTTATATTCCAAGATTCCAGAGCAATCAGACATAACTTATTTTCACACGGATGAAACCTGAAGTTTTCAGTAGCGTCTCGTGTGCCTTGAATACCTACGCGATTTGTGGAACTTGCCGAGTGACACCTGGGCAGGTACCAGGTGAGAAAGGTAACTAAAAATGAGAATTATTTAACTTAAATTCACATGGCTGATTTTTATATATGTCATGTAGAATATTATTTTAAAGTAATATCATAAGTGTCAGACACTTTTGATGGACCAGAGCTTTCGTCAGACGCTTTTAAGCTACCAAAAAAATAAATGAACTTTACTTATTTTTACATGTCTGATTCTTTAATATGTTATTGAAGTATTTATTTAGAAGTTATATTCAATCAGTCAGACAAATTTGAGTGACCAAGCATCCCCTAAGACAAAAATTATTCAGCCAGAAGTATGAGGGCGAGAGCACTATGCATGCGCTTCAGAGTGCATCATTCAATTTTTTCAAGAAATCGCGTTTTTCGCACGAATAAGACGGTAGTTTTTTCAGTTTGTGTCGTTTAGTCTGTTGATTACAGTATATACATTCCTGGTTTCTGTCTATATCCACGTTACTTTTAAGAGAAATATTTTCAGAAGAGAAATTATCATCACGTTCAGAAGGTTCTTCACCATCACATGACACCGGTTCAACTGATTCTAAGTCAACACTTGACTTCACATTTGGCTCAACACTTGGTTCAGGCATTGAATTAGCTGGTCTTGAGTTTGACACAACATCTGAATCTGAAACTGTTGAATTATTTTGTTGACTTGAGGTAGACGCTGTACATAGATCATCGTTAGTACTGAGATTACAAGGTTGGCTTGATGTCGATGCAACTAATGAATTTTCAACAATACTCGATGATATTTTTTCAGCATTGTTTGGTTTTTCTCGTATGGCAAAGAAATATATTTCTGGCAGAGCAGTAAAATTTTTATAACATTCTCGATGGTAACCACTGTCATACAAGTCATCCGGTGAAACTACATCTTTGAGTTTTAGGTTATGGATTATTCGCTGTTTCAAAATGTTTTTGCACTTTTTCAATATTTCTTCGGAGAATAATATAAGTTAATCATGAGATTTTTTACAAAATGTACATTTCAATTTCTCTTCTTCCATGATTATCACTATCACAAACAACTTAATAAAACACTCACAAATGACCTGATGTAAACAACAAAAACATGTGCTCTCGCAGGCTCGAACTGTACGCTATACTGTATACTATAAGTTATATTACACGCAAACAGCACATACACAGTAGATTGAAACAGATGGTGAGTTTAAGAAGGGGAACCGAGTTACTATGGACGTCTCACTCACTCTGAAGCGCATACAAAGTGCTCTCGCCCTCATACTTCTGACTGAATAATTTTTGTCTTAGGGGATGTTTGTGTCTAATTTGTCTGACTGATTGAATATAACTTTCAAATAAACACTTCAATAACATATTAAAAAATCAGACATTTAAAAATAAGTGAAGTTCATTTATTTTTTAGGTAGCTTAAAAGCGTCTGACAAAAGCTCTGGTCCGTCAAAAGTGTCTGACACTTATGATATTACTTTAAAATAATATTCTACATGACATATATAAAAATCAGCCATGTGAATTTAAGTTAAATAACTCTTATTTTCAGTTACCTTTCCCACCTTGTACCTGCCCAGGTGTCACTTGGCAAGTTCCACAAAGCGCGTAGGTATTCAAGGCACACGAGACGCTACTGAAAACTTCAGGTTTCATCCGTGTGAAAATAAGTTATGTCTGATTGCTCTGGGATCTTACTCTATTATAGAGATGTTGAGCCAATTGCAAATGAAGACATCAAATTGAGAACTCTGAAAGCAACATATCATAAACAACAACTGAAACCTCAACGTATTGTTTCAGATGCTAATGAAAATGAGAATCCTGATAGGAATAAGAATACTCATGACAGAAGGACAACAGATCAAGTTGAAGACTCTGACTAACCCAATTCTTCCTTTTTCGAAGAACTATACCCTCAACTTCAACATATGGATGAACTTTTAAACTATCTCCTTGAACAAATTATAAATAAACTAAATAATATCAAACCTCAAAAATATAAACTACATAAAAGAGGACTCATAAATGTAGGAGGTAGAATTCATAAATGGCTGTTTGGCACTTTAGATGATGAAGACGGTGATCGATATGATAATGCTCTTGCAACACTGTCCGATAATAAAAATAATTCACATCATGACTTGAAAAATTATTTATCTATAACTCAAGATTTCATGAATGAAACAGTTCAAAATTTAAAGAAAATAGCAAACAATCAAAAAATAATTCAAAGTATTGTTCGAAGCCTGAATAAATATGCATTATTTCTACGTTTACAAAATTCACTAGATAAAATGATTATTGATAGTCAAAATATGCTGTCCCTTTTAGATAATATCGAAAATTCAATTTTATTTGCCGAACTTAATATAGTTCATAGTTCTATATTATCAATTGATGAATTGAAGAAACTAACAAAAATAATGTTCTCTTTATACAAAAATGGATTATGTACCAGTTTTCGAAAATACTCAATCATATTATCAATTAATAAAAACAGAAATTCGTTACACTAATGAAAGAATTCTGTTCATTGTTCATTTTCCGATACTCCAGAAGAACGTTTATGAGATTTTCCATCTCTATCCTATCCCTATCACAAACAAAACCATTTTACCCTTGAAACCTTATATTTCGTTAAACTCGACATATCACCATTATGCTGATGAAACCTGCATAAAAATTGAAGGAAGCTGCATCCAGTACATCGAAAACCAAATTTCGAATAACGACTGTATTTCTGAAATGCCAAACAACAGAAATCCAAATACAACAAGACATCGTTGAACCAATAACAAATGCATACCTATATAACTGCTATACCATTCAAGCAAATTCATATGGAGAAAATTTGCCAAGAGAATGGTTACGACGAAATTACTCAACCACAGAAATCCAAATACAACAAGACATCGTTGAACCAATAACAAATGCATACCTATATAATTGCTATACCATTCAAGCAAATTCATATTGAGAAAATTTGCCAAGAGAATGGTTACGACGAAATTACCAACCACAGCTATACATCCCCTACCATTGCAAATTAAAAATCAATGGCGATGTATATAGCAATGACGCCCCTACTATTGAAGAAACACCACCTCAACTACCACGACTGGACACTCTCGGGACACCCTCAAGAGGAAATCCACCCCTGTATACGCTAGAGAAAATCAACCTGGACGACATCAGTCATATCCTGAAGATAGCCGAAAAAACTCAGCTACATGAACTAAGACGACAAGAAGAAATTCTTCGCATTATATTCTATATTCAATTTGCATAATATTTATCGTTTTATTGTTACTGTTTATTTTCAGACAACAAAGATATTATTTTCAACTCGATTTTCAACTCGATATTCAACTCGAGAAAATGATATTCAATTAGAACTAAATCATTGTTCTGAAAATAACACAGACGTATTATTTTCATCTTAAGGTTGGAGGAGTTATATATCCATAATAAATACCATCCATTGTATGAATCCCAGTTGTTTATCATAGCACGTAGCGCTGATTTTGCACTATTATTCTTATATGAACGCGAGGACGCTTTAATGTCCGATTTTTACGTTTGATCCAGCACAGCAAACGAGCAATTGTATTCATTTCAAAAATAAACGAAATTTTGTAAAAACCAAATCGTTACCCAGCAACTTTAATTATCTGCTTCAGTGTTTCTTCTAATAATTCATTATTGCGTCTGAGAAGTTTAGGTTGTAGGTTTTGCTCATTTGGGTTCAGATTAGCGTCCTTCTCGAACGATCCGCAACCACGGCAAATTATCCTGGAGTCATCTCTTTACATTGTAGCTTATTTTTTGCTGCACTGGACAGGTGAAACACATTACCACATTTTACACAGACTAAGTTCTTATCAGATTTGGTTTGACAACATTTAAAGTTTTTTCCTGCGAAGTTATCTTCATTCACAATAATACAGAGTGCATCTTTCAGCTGTTCGCTATTTGACGCCGTCTTTGATATATAGATTTCAACTCTATAGTGAATGGAGAAATTCGTGTGTTGATTATTTATTGAACGGAAAGGAAATTTGGAATACTCTTGTGATCATTTTCATTGTCAGGATTCTGATGAATCATTCAAATAAATGTAATTGAACTGATATAATCTCTTTTACACTCGCTACAGGATTCTCATCCAGATTGGTCCATTCAAAATAGTACTTTCCCGTACTTCGATGAGTTTCAATAAGGAAATGAAGAAGCTAAGCCAGATGAGATATTTTTTGGGAAAGGGAGAATCATTTCCGAGATATTTTGAAGACTAGCGGCAGTATCGATTGAAATTATATGACGAGCATGTAGATCCTCCATCAAATATAGTTTCTTTCAAACATAATTGCAAATTCCTGATTTCTAGTTTTTACCATTTTGTTGTTTCATATTGCAGTTGAGACTATTTTTAAATTTACCCTCTGCTCATTAGAGGATATGAGAACTGTATTTACATGTATGGTTTGATTTACTCCTCGTTTATCATTAACTTTTTCTCATGTTCTTCAACTGAAACATTACTGCATTATTAACAACAAATACTACTCATTATGTACCAATTCAATTATTATCCAAATTTGCTAATGAAATTTATTGACTCTTAACATTCCATATAAACGCGGAAAGCTTCCATTATTCATCATTATCATTACAATCCAACACGCCTGAGGTAGGTAGTACCAATAACTCTTGCAGTTACCGAATTCACATGAAATCCTAGGAGTTTTTTGATCTTCACCTTCATGACAGACAAAATATATTCCAAGCTTGCTTGATCCTGGCGTTGAAGAGCCTTTTTGGTGCATTCCTGGTATTGAAGAGCCTTTTTGGTGCATTCCTGGCATTGAAGAGCCTTTTTGGTGCATTGCATATACACCATCATGAAGTTCTATATCCTCAGCTATGATATACCTGCACAATGGAGACTTGAATATATTGACGGAGAATAATCATCTTTCGAATGTAACAATCTCAAAAAGGACTAGTCTCACCATCTTATAGTATATATGATTCCTAAAACAAAAAATTAATGATACAATCTTAATACTTGAATGTAAGCAGGAGTATGTGTTGGACTACTTCTGTATATACCAGTTGTAATATAAAGCGTTTTTCCCCCGAAGGGATAAAAACGACGTATTTCATGTCTTGCCTAGGCTTGACCTGTGAGATTACGTCCTTCGATATTACCCGTGGCACATACGTGTCAGTGTTCCCTGCGCCGTCCAGCCGCGCTCAACCGACTGCGCCCGCAACCCCCTCGTGAGATTTCGGGCGGAGGTCGAGGCGCGGAGCTTGTCAGTACCTTGAGATAAAAAGTCGTCAAGGAATTACTGGTTCAAGCCTAGGCAAGACATGAAATACGTCGTTTTTATCCCTTCGGGGGAAAAACGCTTTATATTTCATGGTCTGTGCCGTCGGCTTGACCTGTGAGAAATCTCTGGGTTCTGACGACGCAGGGATAGCGTACTGTGAGTCAACAAATACATATTCCAGTATTAGAGTGTTTGATATATTTCCACTCTGCTTTCACAGGAATTAATTAATAAAAGGTAAGTGCTTAATGTTTTTTTTTTATACATATCATTAGGTTTTTTATTTATTTTGAGCTAACTCATTGTTCAGTACTGAAACTGGAATTTATCAAAGTCAAGTCCTTGGAGTTATCCTTGGCAGGGGTACTGATGATTTCCTTAAAATAATGTTTGATAACATTACGATCACTCTTCCAGTTTCCATTCTTCAAAATTGTGTCAATAGGGACGTCATTTTCTTTTCTAGAAGATGCGACAGCCGATCTGATGCTGCCCGGTGGAAAATCGATATTCAGTTCAGTAAAAGCAGATTTCAGCCACCCCGCAATTACTGACTTGGATGCGGCTGAAACTCTACCCCTGAAGGTAATGAACAATGAGTCGATTCGGTTTCCCTGAGTATGTCTTCTGGAGTCTGTCACAGCCAGATATAGCTTGACCCAATGGACTGGGTCAAGCCTTTCCTCTGGAACCTGTGAAAGTTTCCAAGCTGATTGCCGATGTGAATGACTATCCGTTTTGGAATCAAAAGTCGGCCAAAAAATAATGGAAGACTCTTCCATTGATAAACCATTTTCATCTATCTTGAGTAAGGTAAGGTCGTGGATTCTTCTTCCGGATGCGAGTAATAATAGTAAGGCTAAGTGTCTGGAAACCTGGAATATACTGTTTTCGTCTATTGGAACGCTGTTCATCCAGGTTAGAAGCTGCTTGACATCCCAGATCTGCTTCTTAGCCGCTGGTGGTTTTGATAAATCAATCGCTTTGATGATTTGCTTAACCACAAGGCTATTTGAAATGTTATCCCTATTGAAGGGGTCCGCAAAAGTTGCAATTACCGACTTATGCACTTTTATGGTGCTCGGCGATAGTTTTTTCTCTCTATGTAAAAAACTTAAGTGTTGAGCCACATCTGCTGCATTTGGTTTGTTGGGGTTGAGACCTAGCTGTTTACACCTTGCCAGCCAAGTTTTCCACGGTGCCGAGTAAGTCTTAAGTGAAGAATTCCGCCTTGCTTTCAATAGAAGGTTACAGTCTTCTTCAGACCAATCTCTAATTAAGGCTGCCCACCCCGTACTTTCCAGGCCTCCAAATGAATGTCCCGGAGTTTCGTTAGATTTGACTGTGCCGTTAGGTCTTGTGGATGGTGATGGAGGTTTCGAATTTGAAATGGGCGATCTATCGCACGTGATCGAAGGTCTGATTTCCAGTAGACCTTGTCCCAGCGCGGCGCTATGAGAATGTATACGCCCTTGGCTTGATTCAGATGAGCTAAGACTCGCGGGATCAGCGACGGTGGAGGAAAGACCCATGCCAGCCTGAATGCGCACTTCCTGCTGAAGGCGTCTATAAACAAGGCCTCCTTGTCTTTCACATCCCGGGATACGTATGGATGTCGAATCGAAACTTTTTCGGGGCAAGATATTTGTTCAGACCTTTTAGGTTGATGATTGGTCGTACTTTGTTGTCGGGCTTTGGTATTGGGAACATTGTTGAGAGGAAACCTGTCTTGACGGTGGATCCCTCTAAAACCCTCTGGTTTATGAGTGTTTGGATTTCCTGGTCTAAATTTTTTGACTTGAATTTTCCAAGTACTGCTGGTCGAAAGTGAACAAGTGGGGGTTTCTTTATGAAGGGAATGGAGTATCCTTTTATTATGTTCAGGATGTTTACTGGTGCTCCCTCCCTCTTCCAGGCCTCTAGGAATGCTAGAAGTCGCCCCCCATGAAAGATTTCAGGAGATCCTTTGTCTCTTGGAATAATTGCCTTTGGTGGGCTTACTTCGAGAAGAAGATCGTCCTTGGTCACGATTTTTGGAACCCGATGGCCGTTTGAAAGTTTCCGCCGCTTTGCTGGGGCCTGATTTGCGATATCGATAGTATGCTTTTGTTTTCGAACTTTTCTGTTGGGTTCTAGACTGGCGTGTGACTGCTGCTGCGCTGTTTTTGGGTTGGAAGAATGTCCTATTCGGGCCACGAAAAAATGTCTGCTGAGATGGTTGTTTCAATAAATCAACCAGCTGTGGTTCGCTGAACAAATGAGATGTGGACGGAGGAATAGCGCTCATAAGGGCCGCCTGATACTCGTCCTTCGGACAGAGAGCATTCCTTCTTTGTTCGATGACCTCTGCCCTTCTTTCACAAACACACTGCAGCAGGTCATCCGATAATGTCTTGAACGGCGTATCTGCCGACAAAATGTTTTTAATGTCCTGCTTTCCAACTGGGTTTTTGTTGGCTAAGTCCTTGAGGCTGTCTATTAGTGCTCTTCTTATGGTTAGATTATTATTATTATAACCATGTGTTATGGTGCCCAGTGTGTGTAGTCCATCCTAACCAGGTGTTCTTGATTGGTTGAAGCATAAGTTGTGAGGATTGGGTTAACCTTCAATGGACCAAAAACTGGACTAGCGTGAAGTTTTTTCTGGACATCGGAATATCTAATCTGATTAAAAGTTGAATCTCCTAGACGCTGGCATTCTGTGCCTTGTGCAGCAATGTGCGGCTTTGGTGCTAGAATAGTCGGTTCCTGTTGCTTGGTAGTAGGTTCCCATTCGAAGTCGTCTTCAATTAAAGATGTCGGGGCTGCCCAAGGTCGAGGTTGTGCATTTTGGGGAACATTTTCCTCGTCGCTATATCCATTTGAGGCAGAGTCGTCCTCTGTAGATATATTACTACAGTTATCCTCCTGTTGAAAATTCCTGATGAATTGTTCTATCATGTTTTTCATTTCTGCCTGACTTTGTTCGAGCTTGTCTAGACGGCTTAACTTCTTGGTTTTTTCCGAGGATGTGTTGGTGGAAGGAATGGATATTTCATCGTCTGACTGTTCTGTATGTTCTGACAGTTCCTTATTTGCAGCTTCTCTACTCTTCAATAGGGGTTTCATGTCCGCCGTTGCCGCTATCACGAGCTCATTCCGGGTTGCTGAGCCTCTTACCCGCGCAGCAAGAGACATCGGGTGAATAATAAGGCCAACACACAATGGCCATTGAAGTAGTTTCATTTTAATCTCCTTGTACGTTTTTTCTGACAGAGAGGTACATTCCGGAGAAAATGCTCGGGCCAAGCCCACCGTGGGAATAGCAAACCTAATTTTATTCAGGATCTGCGGATCTAGTTCATTCCCCAACAAATCTTCTTTTGAGAGTACTCTAACCCTCCATTCCTTCCATCCCACTGGCAAGTGGCCGCTGATGAGTTTGATAACTCTGCTCAGAATCACGTTGTCTCCAGGATCATCCGCTTCCCAACTGAGCAGGGATTGAAGAGTAGACGTATCGTCGGATGGAGTTGCCTGAAACAAGCCAACGATTAGAATCAGAATTCTGTTCCTAATCAGACTGTCATGGTTGGCTGATAGGCCTGCCCATTTAACTCTTACTCAGATTTTGAGGCTAATTGCTCAGTTCGGTCTCTAAGGCTCGCTGGTTTGAGCCGTTCGGCCCGTCATTCGAGCCGTCCGGCCCGCAAATTCGAGCCGTCCGGCCCGCAAATTCGAGCCGTCCGGCCTGCAAATTCGAGCCTTGCTGCTCACTAATTTCGGCCTCACGGCTCAAATATGAGCCGTACGGGTCATGAGCCTGAGCCGTATGGCCCACGAGTTAACCCGCTCACACATAGCTTCAATCTGGGCGAATGGCACGCGGATATAAGCTAAACGTGAATTTACGCATCTTGTGAATGGCGTTAAACACGATCGTGTGGTTAACTATGGATGCTAGTAGATAATTTATCACTAACAGTAGTGTCGATTAGTCAACACGCTAGCAAATACGCCTGAAAGCAGGGCGTATTTGTGGATTCCAATGTAATTTTAAGCACTTACAAATATATAAAACATAACTTACCATTATTGGAATATCAATCGTAGTAACTAATATCACTGTCGATCAATGAACACTTAATGTATTATGATCTCGAACGAACACTCGTCGTTTGTAAAAGTTTGCTGAGCAAAATGATACGCGTGTAGCACTTAGGTCAATCGAAAGCGTACTGACAAGCTCCGCGCCTCGACCTCCGCCCGAAATCTCACGAGGGGGTTGCGGGCGCAGTCGGTTGAGCGCGGCTGGACGGCGCAGGGAACACTGACACGTATGTGCCACGGGTAATATCGAAGGACGTAATCTCACAGGTCAAGCCGACGGCACAGACCATGAAATAAAGATAACTGATGAAAGGTTGATACCAGAGCATACAAATTTCAATATTTAATTTTTTTTGATAATTACAATTACAATTTACGATAGCCTCTATTTCTCGACGTAAATTCATTGTTTAGAAAATATAACTTTTATCCAATTTAACCAACATATATGTATCTCCTACCGTTACCGATATAGCAATAGCGGGCAATTACATTTTCATCACCCGGTATAGTACGGAAATCGAGATGTTTTTTATATTATAAACTGTACCGAGATATCATTATTGCCTTGGACATATGTACCAATATGCTTCCATGCTTTTATATGGAACCAGAATCTGCAAATTTGTTAGAGAAAGAAAAAAATATATATATAAATATATATATATAAGAATCCTTTAAATATTCGGGTGTGCAGTCAACAAGGAATTGGAAAAAGTGAACTCTTTATTCTGTTCAAGCTTTCGAGTCTTTATTGGCTCTTCATCAGGAACTCTACAATGAATTAAGAAAATTGTAAGAATAGAAACGTTTTTTTAACATGTGCTTCTATTCTTACAATTTTCTTAATTCATTGTAGAGTTCCTGATGAAGAGCCAATAAAGACTCGAAAGCTTGAACAGAATAAAGAGTTCACTTTTTCCAATTCCTTGTTGACTGCACACCCGAATATTTAAAGGATTCTTCTTTAACTTAGACAGTCGTCTAACCTTCTCACATATATATATATATATATATATATATATATATATATATATATATATATATATATATATATACATATATATAACAGACAGAATGCTTTTTCAATAACCTTTCTGGCTTTAGCAAGTTGGGTATTGAATCTAACTTGATGGGGCCGGATCTATACACCAACCATATACTGGATATGCTTTTTCTCCGATTATGAAAGAGTCTGGTTGGAAGTAAACATTTTCTACTCATCTACTTCTCTGGATTTTCATGAGGTGCTCCAATACGACCATGAAAGCGACACATAGAACAAAAGTGTTCTTCACTTTGAATTATTTCTTCTAGTGTTGGCCATTTCAAAACATTGTCTGATTGAAATAATTGTATTGGCTATTCTCTATTAACACAAAGAGAATTTTGCCATATCAAACCTGCTTGCAATACTTGTACAAAATTCATTTGAAACATTTTGAAATATTTTTTTCACTGTACCACTGGAGTGCTCAAAATTCGAAGACGGGACAGTAGCTGTAAACTAGGATCCATATTCTTCTTGAATCTGTGGTCCCTTTTCAACAAATGGGCAATTTGTTTGAACACATAATTATAAGCAGACCTCGTCAAACGAGAATGTTCTTGAAATTCTGCGTCCTGAATTAATTCGATTCGAAAGTTCTCCTTCCTTGGTCGGAATGTCACCCCATTGGCGCTGTTGAGACCTGTGGTATGTGACGAGGTGGCGGCAATAGATGAAATGCTTCATATAACAACCTTATGGCCGGTTGCACCGCTTTGCTTAGGTTGGACTTAATTTAGAGATAACATTAGGTTTGGCCATCTGTATGCACCAGTTTCCCTCAGAAGTCAAGTGTCATGTTAATGACAGCAAAACTTGAGTAGAAGATATTCTTTCACTTAATCTTATTCAACCTAGTTTTGAGCACGATTGCGAGAAGAGAATCCACAAACGAGAGTTGAACAATTTTATAATGAAGCTCATATCAGGACTCGGAATGTCATAGAGCGTTTAATTGGAGTATGGAAAAGGCAATTGATATCTCTAGCCTATGGAATTCGATTAAAATTTGAGACAAGACAAGCGTTGATTGTTGCCTTCACCATACTGCATAATATGTAATATGTAGATAACAAAATGAAGAAATTCCAAAGATCCTAAAAATGTACAAAGGTTTGTGAAGGTCATGAACCAGGACGAAGTTCCCAATGTACCTCCGTTTAATGAAAATATTGTTGCTCAAGGTTTTGTAATAAACGTAAGTTTTATTTAAGTGCGATAGAAAACTAGGTAGGCATATGACATGGTTTTATTATTCAGCTTGGAATGAAATATGATTCTGCTGGTTGAAAGTTTCATTTTATACAGACCTATTTTATTTTCATAAAAAAATTTCTTTGAATGTCAAAAACACGTTGTTCTTGCAATGCTTCAGTTGCAACTGTCGAATTTTCATTTCCAGTTCTAATTTGTGGTTTTCTAACTCGAACAGTATTTATTTCTTCTTTTGTCTGCTTATTTTCTTCGTATGTGGTCTTTGCTTCAAAATCCTATTGTTTCATCTTTGCCAACGAAGCAAATTCGTCCACTAATTGACTTGCAGGCAAGTCTACGTCTTTTCAGCCAATGGTTTTGCAACCCTTAATTGTCGGACGTTTTAAATAGGAGGCTGCAGCTTTTTTCTAAGTCTTGCAGATAATGAAAATAATAAAAAACGGAAAATGTCTTTATGAGTAACCTATAGGTGACATAGGTGAAGCAGAAGGGTTTTGTACCACTTTTGCAGAAGGGACACAGGTTCGGTGTAGCCTCAAAATCCTCTTGGTTCATCTTTTCCAACGAAGCAAATTCTTCCACTAATTGACTAGCAGGCTACGTCTTTTCAGCCAATGGTTTTGCAACCCTTCATTTCCAAGTTTTACAGACAATAAAAATTATTAAAAACGGAAAATGTCTTTATCTACACCCGTACTCTAATAATACACTTATATGCCCACAACCCGTTGTATAATGAAATCCATTACGATACAGATTTTCATTACGATACATATTGTCGCGTCTTCGAATACTCGAAAAAATAATGAATATTTTAACAAGAGTGGACTGCATCACTTTTTGTGGCATAAAGCCACTTACCTTCTTTCTTGCACGACTCCCGGCTTCTGAAAGGGCCCTTTCTCGGAGTCTTCTTTCTTTCACCTCAATGGATTGCACAACAAATGGAAGTTAAGTAACTTGATCAAACAGTCTTCGACGACACAGAGTTTTGATTGTACGAAGTTGAGATGTAGCATGTTGTAAGGATATAATACTAATTTTTACGGGTTGAACACTTTGGATGCGATTTTTCTACTATAGTTCATGCTAGAGAAGAGTGTGCTACATCGGGTATTGGGCATGCGCCCTTAAGAGTTGCTCCATGCCAACACTAATGATAATAATAATAGTAAATTAAAAGAAATGACTGATAAAGACGCAACATTACCGGCCCCCAAAATGCATATAATTGAATATGCATTTTCCAACTCAAACAAAAAATAAAAAAAAATATTATATTTGAGTTGATTGAAAAAAAAAATAAAGAATTTTAATTTTAATCATTTTCCTCAATGGGTAGAGGACACAACTTGACCAGAGGTCGTGTTAAGTTACCATTTTTTGTTTTGACCACGGCAACACGAGAAATTCCGTCACTACCCGGATTTAAACTAAGTACTCGACCGAAAGTCCACTGAAGTGGTGGATCCGTTGCAGTAATTGCCACCGCGATAAACGGTTCAAAGGAGTTGATGTGAGATCAGAGTCAGGGACGGCAGACAAGGGCTCCCACGTCAAAAAATGGCCGGGTGTCAAAACTGAAATATCATTAGGATCTGAACTTAAAGGTGTTAAGGGACGAGAATTTAGTAATGATTCGATTGTCTTAATCAAATGACTTTTCACGGATTTGATTCCTGCCTCCCAAATACCTCCAAAGTGTGGGGCTGAAGGGGGGTTGAAGTGAAATTCAATATCCTCAGAGGACGCTGCCTCTTGTAAAAGTTTGAGCTGACTACTGAATGGAAAGAATATATACTTTTGTTCTTGTGAATCTGAAGCAGTGTGTGGTAGATGAAAATACAAGGTAATGGCATGATTTTGAATTTTACAAAAAGTGGTTGGCAATGTTCATTAAGTGGGACACTTATCATACAGGTTATGAATCGGTAAGAAAATTAAAATCCTGTGCTCGACTTCTCGGATTTTTCTACGTTCTCGAACTATCAAACTAGTTCTTGCTCAGGAGTAGGTATCGATTCCGAACTTTTGTTTGCTCATGTGAAATAGGTGTGTAATTTGGTTGTGTCTTTGATGACTCGACTTTGAAGCCATCTGATACAAATAATTCTCATTTTAATATAAGTGTCAGCTCTTAGAGAATAATCCACGAGCCACCTAGAAGCGTTCCAACTTTTAGTGAAATAATGATTCTGGGACTGTCAGTAATAAGTTCTGAATTATTTTATTGCGGACCTAGTTCTGCTCAGAACTATTATCGTCTTAGAACAATGCTTGAATATCATAATAGTCGCACAAACCTTTCATTCACTATCTGGCTGACAATAGACCCACTTTTTACACTAGTACCCACTCACTGCTTCAGCAACTGCAGTTATCAGTAGGTATCGAATGTGATGAAACTAGTTGTTTCAGATCTATGAGTTCTTTCATTCTTTATAGCTTTCAGGGCCATTGCTCTGGCTAGAATCTTCTCGGAAGGATAGTATCACTTGACTGCCGAATTTTTTCATGCGACCAGTCGTATCGAAGTAGTTACCGGCGCTAGATAAATGGAGGTATCATGTCAGCAGTCATTGGTCTGATTTTATTAGATTGATTTGATACGGAAGTGATTAAGTCTGTATTTCAGTTCATTTCAGTTCATTCAGATGTCTCAGACAGTGTAGACGTAGATAAGTTGCTCTGCCTTGTAGTGCAAATAAACAGCATAGAAGTGGTGTATTACTAAAAATACTGAACAATTCTCGAGTCGAAAACGATACCTATTCTGTATTGAGTAAAATGAGTACCAGAAGCAAACAAGAAATAACGGCCATAGTCATGGAATCCATCAATGAATTTTTGCTTGACAAAGAATTCATCAGTAAACTAACAGAGAAGATAGCTGTGAGAATCGAACAAAAAATTAGGAATCTTGAGGAGGAGGTAAAAACTCATAAAGAAAGAATCAACAAATTGGAACAGAAAGTAGATGGTTTTCAACAAGAAATGGATGATATCCATCAACGAGCAAGAGAAAACAATATATGTGTATACGGGGTGGATGAAGAACATGACGAAAATCTGCTGGATAAGATACTGGGCATAATCAATTCCAAAACAGATATGAAACTAGATATTAACGATGTTCAAGTTGCATACAGGATTGGAAAACGTCTGGAAAGTCCCAATAAACCAAGACCTTCAATAATAAAAGTGTCGAAATCACAGGTGAAGTCAGAAATTCTCAAACGTGGTGGATCATTTAAAGGTACAAACATATATTTCAACGACGATTTAACGAAGTGCAAAAGACAGTTGTTGATGGAAGCAAAATCCGTGTTTGGAGTGAAAAACGCATGGTCATTCAATGGTCAAATCTTTGCCACAGTAAACGGAAAGAAAACTAGGCTCACCTGCAAGAAAGATGTAAATAAATATATTAATAACAATTAACACCTATCATAATTCATGTCTCATTTTTTTCTATTGTATCAGTGATGAATTTACAAATTAAAACTGTTGAAATGTATCAGAAGCTCTAGCTGTTTTGATTTAAGTTAATTGATATATCTAGGCCAGAGCAATTATTATTAATCTACTTAGAATATCTATTTTTCTGCAAAGAAGAAAGTTTCAATTTCACCCTCTTCCTTCTAGAGAGCTTTCGTATAATTACATTTTTCTTTTTTCTTCATTCTACATTGATTATATATTATATAATATACACTTTCACAATCTCAACATATTATGGCGAATATGCTGGATTTTCTAAACTACATGGAAAACTATGAGGAGAGAGAAACGATTGTTTGTGAGAATTTGGAGGACAATGTGGAACATTTCAGAGGTGAGCATTTTTTTAATATATTTCATCTTAATATTAGGAGTATGCGAAGAAATATTGATGAATTTCTCTTGTACATTCAGTCAGCCAATACAACTAATATGATATTATAGTATTGTCTGAATCGTGGCAAATTGATAATATCCAAAATTTTTCCATTCCAAATTTTGATATATTATATAATGAATCTCAATTCAACCAGAACGATGGTTTGATAGTTTACATAAGGAAAAATATCAACTTCACTTCTGCTATAAAACACCTTAGTGAAATCAACTTATTGGAGATATCATTTTCGATAGGTAGTAGATCATTTCTATTAACTGCTTCATATCGTCCACCATCGTCCAATTTGGAAATGTATTTAAGAGATATTGAGTCCTACTTTTTGAATCAACCGGAGGTAGATATAAAAATATTCATTGGAGACATAAATATAAATATATTAAATACGTCAGATACACAAGTTAACAATTACATATGCATGATGGCTGAAATGGGATTCTTCTCATTCATTAATAAACCTACCAGAGAATCGAGTAACTCTACAAGCTTAATTGACCACGCTTATGTGAAAATTTCAAAAAATTACAACATTCAAATTAATCCTTATATATTTAAATGTGATATAACCGATCACTACATGTTACTGTTATCAGTAAAACTTGATAAAAATTTGAAAACAACCGATTTGTGCACGGTTAAATCATACAGTGTCACTAATTATAATAAGCTCATGAAAGCACTCAAGAAAGAAACTTGGGAGTCAGTTATGAAATCCAGAGACCCAGAATCCGCATACAATACCTTTATTGATGAATTAGAAAAGCATATTGAAAAATGTACAGAAGTGAAAACAAAATCAAATAAACAAACCAAATTGAAATCATGGATGACAGATGGTCTTCTTACTTCTATACACCATAGAGACAAATTAAAACGAAATCTTCTTGCCAACTTCTCAGCAGAAAAACAAAACGAATATAAACGTTATAGAAACTTTCTGACAAAACTTATAAGGGAAACTAAAAACAAATTCTATACTAATAAAATAATAGAGGCTAAAAATGATTTTAAAAAAGTTTGGCAGAATGTGAACGAAATAACGAACTGTGCAAAAAAGAAATCTACTGATTATGATATTGAAGATGAGAACAAACATAAAATCTTGTTAGATAAAGAAAAAGCGAACTTTTTCAATAATTTCTTTGTCAAAATTGGTGAAGATATGGCAAGTAAAATAGGAAAACCGACATCCCCTGTTATAGAAAGCCGAAACAATATCACCAACTCAATATTCCTACACCCAGTAACAAGAAACGAGTTAATCGATATTATTTCTGATTTAAAAAATAATACTTCTCCTGGTCCCGATAAGATATCTGTATTCTTTATCAAAAAGCTACACATGTACTTCATAGAACCCATATGCCACGTTTTGAATTTAATATTTATCGTTGGAAAAATACCCAAACATTTCAAAGACTCAATCACAACACCGATCTTTAAGTCAGGTGATAAAAAATTAGTAACAAACTTTCGACCCATAACTCAGATTAATAATTTTTCTAAAATATTCGAAAAATGCCTCAAAAATAGATTAATGCAATTCTGCAATAATAACAATATCTTTTCTGATTCACAATATGGTTTTCTGAAAAACAGATCAACCGAAAACGCAGTTTTTGAGATTGTTAACCAAATCAACAATTGTTTTCAAAATCAAGAAAAATGCATAACTGTGTTTTTGGATTTGGCCAAGGCATTTGATACTGTCGATCATAATATACTCCTTCAGCGTCTGGCTGACTTGGGTGTTAGGGGTGTGGCTTTGGATATATTCGAGGACTATTTGACAAATAGAACACAAATTGTCAAGGTAAACGACTCTCTCAGCGACCCACTACTAGTTACCCGGGGCGTACCCCAAGGAACTGTATTGGGACCCATCTTATTTCTATTATATATGAATAACATCTTCAAAATCTCTGGTTTCAGTGGTAAAATAACATCATTTGCTGATGACACAGCTATCACTTTCATTGGAGAGACGTGGGAGGAAGTATACGCTCAGGCAGAAATAGGCATCAAAATGATTTTCAACTGGTTGAGTACCAATTTATTGAGTGTCAATGTCAAAAAAACTAAATTCATTGCATTTACTCCAACCGCGAGAGACCAACCGGCTAAAAACTGTTTAAAAATCCATAAAACAACTTGTGCGGATTTTCTCGATTGCAGTTGTACCTCTATACTCAAAACGGAGACAATAAAATACCTAGGGATATTAGTGGACCAATCCCTTCGATGGAATGAACACATCGATTATACAGTAACCAGACTACGTAAATTGATTTATAAATTTTATCAGCTTAGGAATATAATAAATAGGAAAATGATACTGATGGTGTATGATGCCTTGGCCAACTCCATAATACGTTACTGTATAATAGTTTGGGGAGGTACCTTCAAGACAACTCTAGTTAACTTAAAAGTGATTCAAAATTCATTAATAAGAATTATGATGAAGAAAGATCGGAGGTATTGTACTCAGTCGTTATATGCTGAAACTGGATTGTTCGGAGTTAGAAAAATTTACATTTTTCAGAGTTTATTATGGATTGCTAATTCTTCAATGACATATGTACAGCATGGATTCAATACTCGCAGCAGTTCAGTCAAGACCATGAATGTTCCACGTTGCAGACTCACTCATAATAAAAAATTCATATCGTATCTTGGACCAAAATTGTATAACACTCTACCTGAATCATTGAAAAGCATGACAAACAAATACAAATTCAAAAAGCAGTTGAAAAAATTTGTTAACATAAATTATGATACGCTTTTACGGATATTGGAATGAAGAAAAACCATTATTAGAAGTGCCACCTTCTGGAGGGCACCACAAACTGATCTCTCTTTCTCTCTCTCTCTTCCTCTCTCTCTCTTCCTCTCTCTCTCTCTCTTCCTCTCTCTTCTTCCCCCTATCGCTCCCTTTATTCAATGTGGAAAATTAGTATTTTTATATAGGATTGGAGATACTATTTAGTTTGCTGGCTACAATACAAGCTTGCTTAGGTAGCCGAAACTATTATTAGTTCTCCTAGGATTATGTTACTTCTAAATTTTGTGTAAATAATCTACATATTTTATAATTTTTTCATCAGTCATCGACGATTATGTATCTGTCTTATTCCTGAATTGAATAAATTTACTTACTTACTTACTTACTTACTTATTTATTTGTTCACTTATTAATGCTTTGATAGTTAGCTACCACCTTCCATCTTTAAGGTATTATACCCTTTAAAAAATGGTGCACAGGTTAGTTTGGGGTGTGAGCGGGAGTGACTTCGAAGTGTTGAAATGTGCCCTCCTGTGAAGTTTCAGCAACTGATTCCTAGGCTTTCCACAATTCCAATTCGGTTCGAAAATATTCAAATTTTTCCTCCAAAGATCTCTAATAACGTTACCATTTCCATTTGGGTACCTATATTGAAATTCTCTATGATTTCAAAAAAATATTCTACTCGATAACATCTTTCAAATGATATATCATAAATGGTATGTTGCCATTTGAACTAGTTTGGGGGGAGGGGTTACCAATGTCGTTCGAGCGTGAAAATATGCTCCCTTCCAGTCATTTACGAGTCTCAGTTATTTTTTATATTTTCATCGATTTTAGAAATACTCAGAATGGGTAGGTATTGTTAGGAAGAAGAAGAAGAAGTATTGTAGAAAGAGGGGTTACTCGTTACTGCATGAGATTTATCTCCCCTCCCCTTTTTGGGTATGTATTAAAAGTCTGTGGATCCCATGCATATATCATCAGAATGTTCATTATAATAATTTTATATCTGCTTTTATGTAAGTTGCGTTATCCTTTCGTTCTGATCTGTACTTGTATTTGTGTGATAGGCAAATTAGGACACGTTTCATTCATAGGAACTGTTTTTGATTAACTCGGCAACTTCTCGGGGTAGATTGAAAACCTGCCCTTTCACACTTGTATAAATTTCAATATTGACTCTTGATTTTTTCAGATGTGGTAGGTTACTATCCCCAAAAAACTAGAGCTATAGAAGTTCTACAAATACCAATTTTGTGTTATTCATTTTTATAATTCAATTTCTTAAATTTTTCAGTTTTTGTAAAATTAATGTGTTTGACTTTCAGAAAACTGTATTATATTGAAAGAGATCGGAAATGAGTTCCTGCGAACCTAACCTAATACAGTTTTTATTCAGAAGGAAGTACTTAATAGAATGTGTGAAGAGTTAAAGCAACCTTCTTGTAATAACTAATCAGGATCCTTTCGAAATTCTTCGCTCGATATGCAAATCGTTTCTGAAACCTAATCGTGGTGACGAATGTAAAATAATATCTGCGTATTTACGAAGGAGAATCCGATTGTCCCCACTGGGCACTTCGCTGTATTTTAATGATAAATAAACTCTTAGATAGTACATTAGCACATGTCGTTATCGCTATATTACTATGTCATAACCATCTATGAATTTGATATATTTTGCTTGAAAGTTTCTAAGATCTTTTTGCTTTAATGTCGTCTGTTGGTGCTCAGCGAAGAAGAAAGTTCTGTGTCCAATAATGGAGTTTGCAATTGGTGGTGCAGCCGCGATGGGTGCTGGTTTTTTCACAAATCCTTTAGAGGTTTTGAAAACTCGGATGCAGTTACAAGGCGAATTGAAGGCCAAGGGTCAACACGCGGTACATTACAAAAACGTGATTCACGCTGGATACGTAGTTGCGAAGAATGATGGAGTGTTGGCCCTCCAAAAAGGTCTAGTACCAGCCCTCTGGGTACAACTGTTCTTGAATGGGATGAGATTAGGTAGGTAAGTTTGACAATTCTATTTTTTTTGCAGTAGATGAGATTATTTTTCTACCCAGGCAATAAAATTAACTGTTTTCACATTTGTTACAATATTTCAAAGAATCATATTTCCACGTATGAAGAAAAAATACCTAGTGTGGTTTGCAGTAATAACACAATATACTATTCTTTCGGCGTCTGCATCATAGGAATGGTGTATATTATACACAAGATAAAATAACATCCGTGGTCAAATTATTTATCGTTCATGATAAGTACCAAAAAATTTGTAGACACTGGCTGGAAACACATCAAAATGAGTACACGAGTACAACAGAAAACCACTTAATTTTTATTAGTGAAGATAACCCTCGAAGATTTGATAAATGCGATAAATAACAATGAGGTAGATTTTCATTTTTTCAATTTAGATGATCAGTCTATAGCTGCGTATCCGAATAAAAACTAAATGTTCCATCACAAAACGTTAACTGTTATAATATACAAGATAGAATCACAAACCGAACACAAACAGAAAACAGTTGCTTGGGAAACATTCTTTCTGAAATAAGTAGCATTATCGGTTTACACGTTATCATTATTCAATCGCTTCAAACAAAAATAATACGAAGGTTAGAGTTCCATTCAGATAATTATTTATCACAATCGAGAATAATAATTTTTTCGAGCACTATCCATATCTGAAGCCAAACAACTATGAACCCGCTGGTTTTCAGATAAGTTACCAACTCGACGAGACTAATATATCGAACTCGTGGATGACTGTTCAGTTCACGCTAATTGAAGGGCCAAAGTATATGTTTGATGGTTAATAATAACGAATTGAGAATGAATTGTTACAAAAAAATTAAGTTTTTGAATGAATTAACAAGTAGATGAAAAACTCGTCATTTTATTTCGATGATTTATCAAGAATTATAAAAAATCGAATCTTATCACAGAACAAAAAATGTAGTCAAGAGAAATTTCAAACGAGATCTATAAAATGAGAATATTTCTCTTCTTTTCTTCTGTTTGTCCGTCTTAACCATTTCGGTATGGAATCTTGTTTCTTTTCTTGTGTTTGAAACTCTGGAATGTTCTACAGCCTCTGTAAATTTCAATTCGAATCAAAGATTTTCATTGGATCAGAAGTGTGCTGAAGAAATCAATGCATATTTAGATAATGTTCAACCACAGACTGAAGAAACAAGTTCAGATAGGCAACACACCTTACGTGTAAAAACCAAAAAGTATTGCGCCACATTCCTGTGGCGGTTGTTGACCCCAAATATTCAACAAAATAAGATGGATTAGAGTGAAATGTAGAAACTAAAAATGCAGAATAATGTATGATCCACGCGCTGACGGATTCTCCATACTTAAATCGTTCGATTAGATTAGAATATCGGGGAGCTGGCCCATGGCCTGATTTACTGCGACCTTTTCAGATCTATTGTGATGCTCCTTGGTTGTTAGAGCTCGTTGTCTAGCTCGATCTCTTTGATGAGACTCCATAGCCTTGACACTGACCCCTTCATATAGCTAGCAGCCTCTGGTTTTTCCTCCCCGCATCTTGTGTGTCTCAGCCTTGCTACCGCTTCGCAAGATAAATCGTTCGATACAAACCAACCGATTATAAATAACTATCTCGCGACCAATTACAAACCCATCTCCTGTGCGAGAAGCAGTGCCCTCGGAATATACACTGTAACCAAGATAAGAATGGACAGCATGGGGATATCGGAAACGGTAGGTGATGCGGGTTCGATGAATGCCATTTAGAAAATTTTAATAATCCCGGATTCGGAGATATCCGAGAAAAACCGAAATGTGAGAATTTCGTTCTTATTTTTTCCAAGCTTTAAATTCAAAGGAAAACTCATTGCACGGGTTCTTTAAATGATCCGTATTCTTTTAAATTAAGAACAGCACGTCTAAATATTGATTTACCAGGTTTTCGATTCTCTGGATACTTATTAGAGTACGCACGTTCAGCATCAGCACAATTTCTTTGGCACAAAATATAACATGACAACATATCAACATTTTCAGTATTCGAAAATCTGCCGTTTTCCATATTTAACACAAATTAGGTATAGGTAACAAAATAAAAAGTAGGAACGGTAATATGTCGAAAATTCTACCATTATAATAGCAACAAAACATCACGTGTAATTTTTTCAGGGCGTACTAAAATTGAAAAAAAGGTCAAGTAATCATTTTTCATTTTGCGCGAGAAATGGTGATGAAATCATATTGTGAGATACGTTGCTGAATTCACAATGAGAAATGGAGTCGTATACAGGGTATACTTTAGTTTCGGCCTATATATAAATACAAAGTTAATAATGTTTTCTAAAAGACGAAAGTGCTATTGTTTCACATTTCCTTTGAAAATAAAGCTGAAAGAAACTAAAAACGAAAGTCTCAAATTTCGCTTTTTTTCTATTTCTCCGAAAATACTCGGAATGTTAAAACTTTCTGAATCGCATAATATTATTAGGCACATAAATGCGCTACTTTTCTCTCGACCCCGTATCACTTACCGTTTCTGATCTCCCCATGCTGTTCTTTCTTATCTTGGACGAAGTGTACCTATAGCGTACATACACGACGCAATTTAGAAGAATACATTATTTTCTGTAATTCACCTGGAATTTTAGGAGAAATGAGAGCATTATATGAGTCTTTTTCCAATAGTGGTAGCGCGAATTCCGAGGAAAACTACATTGAACAAAAAATATGGGTTGAAAATTTGATTCCGAAGAAATTTTTGTAGATTGTTGGTTTGACTCACTTGATCCAAGTATAGAAAATCACACTGGGTTATTCTTGAAATGAACGAAAACTTTGTCGCAAATTTTTTGGAAAAAACTGTCTTGTAATAAACTTGAAAGTTATGCTTCAGAGTAGGCATTCAAAATTCCAAAAACGCATTTCATATCAGTTGATGTCAAAGTCAATTGACACCATCATGAAAAGTCAGTGATCCATTATCTTCACTCCCAACTGGAACCAAATAATCGCCATCAGCTCCTTCGCTTGTTGTTGACCCCAAGCTTCCAAACTTTACGCAGGAAAGCGGCTGTTACATTTTTAAATTTTTTTCTGTGTGTTCAACTATCCACTTCGTGTTGTCTTTTTTGTTTATTTTGAATCACAGAGTGAAAGGTGATAGGTGAAAGGTTACCTGAATTCTCATCAGAAATTTCAGAATTGCTATTTTGATTCGTATCCGCCAATTCGTCAGAGTGATAGTTTTCACCAAACATTGAGGCTAGGTGACTTTCCGTCCTTTCAATTTTTCCTGACGGACTAAGTTCTTGTACACTGATGGTGAATTTTCTAAGGTAACTCTGCCACGATGGGAACACTGTCAATGAGTGTGGGTGAGGTGGTTGTCTACCTCGCAGGGGTGAACTCCGCAAGTCCGATTATGTCAACCTACCAGTAAACATCCATTGAACGTCCAGTGGATATCCGCAACGTACGTCAAGGATATTGATGGATGTACTTTGCTGGACGACGGCATTGTAACGGTATCATTTCAGCATTTTATGATACAAACAAATCCACTGACATGACGACAAGTGACATTCAAAAATTGATGAACAGGATGCACCACCGGGGTTCTTTAATAAAGTATAACCATATAGTGCCCGAAGAGAGCAATCAATTCAGAAACAGGAATGGAATATTTTTTCAATATCGTAAATCATACATATTTCTATGAGTATTTTCAGGCTTGAACTTTAATTTCCCGTATAAACTATAAACTCCTATCGTTAACACTGGTTTTAAGCTTAATCAGCTTTCTGTAAACATTTCAGTCAAACCATTGTGTTGAACTGATACATAGATATAGGCACCTACTTCACCCTTCAGAGAAGGAAACTTTGTCTTACATTGTCAAGTAAACTTCAAACGCAAGTATAATTTATTGAATTTCAGGGGGTTAATTGTAACTTTAGTAAGTATTCGGCAATGGATGATGTTATTTTCAATATCATTCCCAAGAAAATATAAAAAACTGGCCAAACATTTGAGGGATGCCACCGCCGCTTATACTTATTACGTCAAAAGTTGTTCCCCTTTCCCCTCATAAACAAAGTTGACTTTTTTCAAAATATTTTCCTGGTAGTTATCTTCCGGTCCGTGTGTGATGTGCCACTCTCTAAATCAAATATATGTCCCAATAGTGCGGGAAATGAGTTCGTGGCTGGGACTTTTGTGAAATTTTGAAACAAATTATTCTGGATGAATTTCCAATACAATGATATACATATAAACTGTACAACTTCAAAGCATTAAAACGACGGTTCGGCATTGGTTTTATAGATTCGATAAAGGCTGAGTCAGCGCACGTGCTTGCTGAGTTGAAGTCTTGTTCCAGGTTACCCATCTTCGGCCTCCCATTGATCCTGGTTCCATAACTCCTTTCCCCCTAGAGTAAAATCCTGGGGGTAGTAACAGGATTTGAGGGTTTTAGGGGATGTCTTGCATTTCACCATCTTGTGGCTGCCTCGTCCTGTTCTTTTTTCTTCGTTGATTAAGCTTGTAAATGAAATATATTCTAAAAATAAAAATCATAATGTAAATAATAATTGTATAAGCACTGATATCATTTAAATGAATTTGTTTTTTCGAAATTGTATCGAGTGTATCATGTTGTATATTTGAAGCAGTTTTTATATGATTTACTTCGTTTTAGTTGACAGTGTCCAAATTCAGTGGTACCAAATTCAAATTTGAGTCTGTGTTATCAAAATTAGTAAAGTTCAGTTTGGGTAGTTTGATGCTTGAAGATTCATGAGAATTCTAATAACTTTGTATTTGAAAGTCTTGTATTTGCCCTACACATTACAGTTCCGAGTCTAACATGAAAGTTCCTTGGATTCCAACGACGTCATTTTCATTTTCGCATTTTTGTTTGGCTGAAGTGTGTTCTGGAGAACGATGATTTGATGTATTCTCAGTTCCTTGATTTCGATGGAAATCGCTTGGCAATTGAATAGAGTTTCTGAATATCTTAACATCTGTACTTTGCACGGGGCATCTTCTTGAACTTTGGTGGTGGTAGTGAGGAATATATTCTTCTGGTTTGACTTCTTGACATTGGGAGTCAAACAATGTGTAAGTTTGCTCATTTGGGATAAGTGATTTGGATTGAGGAAGCATTATATGGAGAATATCTTCTTCATCTATGGCAAGGAAATCTTGAAATTCCAGACAAAAATTTCTCAAAGGAGGGGGTGGATACTTTCACCTGAAAATATAAATAATAATAAATATATATATATATATATATATATATATATATATATATATATAAATATATATAATAACACAAAATATATTTCAAAAACACCAAAACCGTTGCCACAGCCAAAACCCTCCAAACCAGAGTTAACCGTGAAGCCATTGAAATCGAAAAATGTCTCAACTGTCTCAATAAACGCGACGATTCTCAAAGACTCCCCAATACTTGGAAACCACATTTACTCCGACTTGAGTACTAATCCGTTCGAACCTCCCACCGACCGTCCGACCCGTCGGAGAAATTTTATTCTTATCCAACAATGTAATAGTTATGTTCAGTTCTTTCAGAAATTCCTCGGATATTTGTTTTACTGGCTATTCAAGTTAATTAGCTCGATTTGGTTTCGTTGTGTGAATTTGCATTTGCACAATAATAATAAGGTGGTAAATTCTCAGCAAAATTAATATTGAAATCTCTACAAGTGTAGAAGGTCAGATTTTCAGTCTACCTCGAAGAGTTGCTACGTCTATTGAAAAACATTTTTTTTTATAGAAGTCCAATTAGTCAGCAACTTCTAGTATAACTCAAATTTTGCCTATCGAAAAAATAATAACTTATATATTTATGAAAATACTTATCGTTAACGTTCCGGAAACTAAATCCTCTTCAGTTCTAAAAACTTATACGCAAATTCCTGTTCAAATGCAAACTTCTCCTGTTAGCAATCTTCGTAATTGACATTTGTCAAATATTTCAAATTGACATAGCATTTTGTCCTTCAGGGGGGCAGCCATCCGCGATCCATATCAAGCGAATTCATAGATATTCATCCTTCACCAGACAGCATGATGAAACCGGATTCCTTTAATTTTTGTTTCCTGCCATTGTTCTCTTTCGTCATAATTTTATGTCGTTCCATTCTACTGTGTGATCTCCATTATTCTGGAGTCGGATAATGACTGAGGAGAGTCATTATAAATACCAGTTTCCGTGGAGAACAGACAATTGAAGTCTTTGCTTGCTCTTGCTTGGTTGCTTCGTAAGGGGAGTGATTGACCAGGACGGTATGGACAGATATTCGTCTCACAGTTCTTGAGAATGAATTCAAAATGGAATTCGAAACGTCGAACAAATCAAAAAATACCTAACGGATAAAAACCCAGAAAAATTCATCTTGCATATCGAAGATCCGTGAAAACATCAATTTCTACATAATACCTGGATGGGCAGGATGCAGCCTTAATATCGGACCAAGTCGGATAATGACTGAGGAGAGTCATTATAAATACCAGTTTCCGTGGAGAACAGACAATTGAAGTCTTTGCTTGCTCTTGCTTGGTTGCTTCGCAAGGGGAGTGATTGACCAGGACGGTATGGACAGATATTCGTCTCACAGTTCTTGAGAATAAATTCAAAATGGAATTCGAAACGTCGAACAAATCAAAAAATACCTAACGGATAAAAACCCAGAAAAATTCATCTTGCATATCGAAGATCCGTGAAAACATCAATTTCTACATAATACCTGGATGGGCAGGATGCAGCCTTAATATCGGACCAAGTCGGATAATGACTGAGGAGAGTCATTATAAATACCAGTTTCCGTGGAGAACAGACAATTGAAGTCTTTGCTTGCTCTTGCTTGGTTGCTTCGTAAGGGGAGTGATTGACCAGGACGGTATGGACAGATATTCGTCTCACAGTTCTTGAGAATGAATTCAAAATGGAATTCGAAACGTCGAACAAATCAAAAAATACCTAACGGATAAAAACCCAGAAAAATTCATCTTGCATATCGAAGATCCGTGAAAACATCAATTTCTACATAATACCTGGATGGGCAGGATGCAGCCTTAATATCGGACCAAGTCGGATAATGACTGAGGAGAGTCATTATAAATACCAGTTTCCGTGGAGAACAGACAATTGAAGTCTTTGCTTGCTCTTGCTTGGTTGCTTCGCAAGGGGAGTGATTGACCAGGACGGTATGGACAGATATTCGTCTCACAGTTCTTGAGAATGAATTCAAAATGGAATTCGAAACGTCGAACAAATCAAAAAATACCTAACGGATAAAAACCCAGAAAAATTCATCTTGCATATCGAAGATCCGTGAAAACATCAATTTCTACATAATACCTGGATGGGCAGGATGCAGCCTTAATATCGGACCAAGTCGGATAATGACTGAGGAGAGTCAATATAAATACCAGTTTCCGTGGAGAACAGACAATTGAAGTCTTTGCTTGCTCTTGCTTGGTTGCTTCGTAAGGGGAGTGATTGACCAGGACGGTATGGACAGATATTCGTCTCACAGTTCTTGAGAATGACTTCAAAATGGAAGTAGAAACGTCGAACAAATCAAAAAATACCTAACGGATAAAAACCCAGAAAAATTCATCTTGCATATCGAAGATCCGTGAAAACATCAATTTCTACATAATACCTGGATGGGCAGGATGCAGCCTTAATATCGGACCAAGTCGGATAATGACTGAGGAGAGTCATTATAAATACCAGTTTCCGTGGAGAACAGACAATTGAAGTCTTTGCTTGCTCTTGCTTGGTTGCTTCGTAAGGGGAGTGATTGACCAGGACGGTATGGACAGATATTCGTCTCACAGTTCTTGAGAATGAATTCAAAATGGAATTCGAAACGTCGAACAAATCAAAAAATACCTAACGGATAAAAACCCAGAAAAATTCATCTTGCATATCGAAGATCCGTGAAAACATCAATTTCTACATAATACCTGGATGGGCAGGATGCAGCCTTAATATCGGACCAAGTCGGATAATGACTGAGGAGAGTCATTATAAATACCAGTTTCCGTGGAGAACAGACAATTGAAGTCTTTGCTTGCTCTTGCTTGGTTGCTTCGTAAGGGGAGTGATTGACCAGGACGGTATGGACAGATATTCGTCTCACAGTTCTTGAGAATGAATTCAAAATGGAATTCGAAACGTCGAACAAATCAAAAGATACCCAACGGATAAAAACCCAGAAAAATTCATCTTGCATATCGAAGATCCGTGAAAACATCAATTTCTACATAATACCTGGATGGGCAGGATGCAGCCTTAATATCGGACCAAGTCGGATAATGACTGAGGAGAGTCATTATAAATACCAGTTTCCGTGGAGAACAGACAATTGAAGTCTTTGCTTGCTCTTGCTTGGTTGCTTCGCAAGGGGAGTGATTGACCAGGACGGTATGGACAGATATTCGTCTCACAGTTCTTGAGAATGAATTCAAAATGGAATTCGAAACGTCGAACAAATCAAAAAATACCTAACGGATAAAAACCCAGAAAAATTCATCTTGCATATCGAAGATCCGTGAAAACATCAATTTCTACATAATACCTGGATGGGCAGGATGCAGCCTTAATATCGGACCAAGTCGGATAATGACTGAGGAGAGTCATTATAAATACCAGTTTCCGTGGAGAACAGACAATTGAAGTCTTTGCTTGCTCTTGCTTGGTTGCTTCGTAAGGGGAGTGATTGACCAGGACGGTATGGACAGATATTCGTCTCACAGTTCTTGAGAATGAATTCAAAATGGAATTCGAAACGTCGAACAAATCAAAAAATACCTAACGGATAAAAACTCAGAAAAATTCATCTTGCATATCGAAGATCCGTGAAAACATCAATTTCTACATAATACCTGGATGGGCAGGATGCAGCCTTAATATCGGACCAAGTCGGATAATGACTGAGGAGAGTCATTATAAATACCAGTTTCCGTGGAGAACAGACAATTGAAGTCTTTGCTTGCTCTTGCTTGGTTGCTTCGTAAGGGGAGTGATTGACCAGGACGGTATGGACAGATATTCGTCTCACAGTTCTTGAGAATAAATTCAAAATGGAATTCGCAACGTCGAACAAATCAAAAAATACCTAACGGATAAAAACCCAGAAAAATTCATCTTGCATATCGAAGATCCGTGAAAACATCAATTTCTACATAATACCTGGATGGGCAGGATGCAGCCTTAATATCGGACCAAGTCGGATAATGACTGAGGAGAGTCATTATAAATACCAGTTTCCGTGGAGAACAGACAATTGAAGTCTTTGCTTGCTCTTGCTTGGTTGCTTCGTAAGGGGAGTGATTGACCAGGACGGTATGGACAGATATTCGTCTCACAGTTCTTGAGAATGAATTCAAAATGGAATTCGAAACGTCGAACAAATCAAAAAGATACCTAACGGATAAAAACCCAGAAAAATTCATCTTGCATATATATATATATATATATATATATATATATATATATATATATATATATATATATATATATATATATATATATATAGAGAAGGGTAGTCTCTTGACTGGACTAGTTGAAAAAACCGTCTAAATTTGGAAAATCCTCATACAATGAAAATTAACCTTGGGGTTGCAGTCATAGATTGAGTTAGGCCTGATATAGTGAAACTCTTTATTAAATTGTCGAGCTTTCGAAAATCTTTATTTTCTTTATCAAGACATCTGAAAAACAATGTTTATTGTTACATAAAGCACTTAAAACATGTAAAAATTGAAACTTACTAATGTGAGATTAGATATAAAACAGCAGACGAAAAATCCTTGTCCATCACAAACAGAAAAAACATTTCTTATCAGAAACATTCATGAAAAAACTGGGAAACATGTCTCCGAAAATATCACTGGGACGTAATGGAACCATTCATCCTTATTACATTAAAATGCACGAATTACTACATGTGCATGTGATTAAAGAACAATTTGGAAAATTTATTTTACATTTTTCAAATAAGCGACCTGTTGAGTGAACAGAGCACATGGCCCAGCGAGAGCACAGAGCATGGAACTGCAGGGAAAACAGCACAACAGAACCAAATGATGGTTGACAACATCTTGTCACCTGTCAATAGTTCCACTATTCCGTGTCCAAAAACCAGAGCATGTGTTACATTCTCAGGGTCGGAATTTATTAACTTTAAGTTACAAAAGGAAAAAATTAAAAAAGGAAAGAATTTGTTAAGTCTGAGCAAGTTGTTTTGGATGATCAAAATTCAAAATGTAATTGTAAATGATACTGAGGTTTGCTATATCAGACCTCTTATTCATCGGATTTGGTTGTTTATTGATGTAAACCATCTCCAAAAAGTTTCTTTTATTGTAATTATCTTCAACTGCTAAAATTGTAGGGTTTCCAAAATTAATGATATGATTTGTGTTAATGTTGTGTTCAGCCAAAGCACAACTATTTTTTTTAAGATTACAATCACTCTTGTGGGACGTGATGCGTCCAGACAAGTTTCTACTGGTTTGTCCAATATAAACTTTATCACATTCAAAGCAAGGAATTTTATAAATGACATTAGACTGTTCAAATTTAGAAAGTGGTGTTTTTGTTTTAGTATATAAATTGCCAATAAGCTTCAAATTCTTTTTGGCTAATCTCAAATCATCTAATTTAAAAATGTTGGAAAGTTTTGGTGTAAGTTCTTGAATATACGGGAGGGTTCTGTACTTAAATGTTGTTACAACTTGAGAAATATTATTATTGTTAATAGTTTGATTATTAATTTCATTATGAATATTAGAAAAAGATGAGAGAGACATATTTGAATTAGTGTTAAATAAAAATTTATTAATGAATTTAAGAGGATATGAATTTTCTTTAAGAATATCCCTGAGTTCATTCAAACACTCCACATGATACTCAGGATGGGACAGACCGACTACCCGGCTCTTCAAAGCTAGAACTAGATTGCTCTTCATACTATGATGATGGTATGAGTGAAAGTTCAGGAACCTGTTAGAACAGATTGGTTTCCTGTACCATTTGGTGCGTAGCACGTTGTCTGGACCTCTGTGGATTCTCATGTCAAGAAATGGGATACTATGATTCTCCTCAATTTCTGCAGTGAACTGGAGGTTTAAGTCATAACTGTTAAAATAGTAGAGAGCTTCATCTACTCTGCCAAAGGGCACTGCAAGTATCAGGTCATCCACATACCTTTTCACGAAAGGAATATCAAAAGGAATCAGGGACGTCACGTCCTCAACAAGTTCATCAAGCACAAAATTGACTAAAATTGGAGAAATTTTTGAACCCATAGGGGTGCCAAAAATTTGTTTGTAATAAGTGTCATTAAAAGTGAGAAAATTGGATTCAAAAATGAATTCTAAAATGTCAATAAAAGCACTCCATGTTAGAGAACAATGGTTGCTGATCGTCTCCCATTTATTAGAAAGGCTAGATCTGACTACTTCAAAAGGTAAATTGGTAAAAAGCGAAACCACATCAAAACTTACCAACACATAATTATCAGGAATTTTAAAATTGTTTATAAATTTGCTGAACTCAAAAGAATCTTTAATATAAAAGTTATTATCTGTATTATATGAATTAGTTAAAATATTTGTAAGGAAATTTGCCAAGTTTCCATTAGGAGAATTGATTGAAGAAACAATGGGTCTCATTGCAAGGGTGGGTTTATGAATTTTAGGAAGAGCATAAAACCGAGGTGCAACTGAATTGTAAATTTTGAGTTTTTTAGCAGTGGAAGGGTCCAATAATTGTTTTTTTTCCAAAGCAGAAACCAACTTGTTTGCGGTTTGCTGTAATGTACATGCCGGGTTACGAGGAATTTTTTTATAGTATTTCTCATCTTCTAACAGTAGTTGACTTTTGTCCAAGTAATCCTGCCTATACATCACAACAGTGACATTACCCTTATCACTCTTCACTATGAATATGTCAGGATTGTCTTTAAGAAATTTTTTACATTTATTGAAAATATTCTGTAAATATGTAGATTTAGAGGAGTTTTTGTGCAAATAATTAGTAATAACATTGGTACATTGTGATCTATACAAATCTTGATCCTGATTTGGAAAAAGAGCTATGATAGATTCAATGTCAGCAAGTAAAGAAGAAATTTTCAAATCTCTGCTGTTGGGGCAAATGCTAAATTTGGGTCCCAACGCTAACAGACGTTTAAAATCTATAGGAATTTCAATATCAGTTAAATTTTTAATCCATTTCTCTTGGAATTTAATATTGGTGAAAGCATCTAATTTCAAATTATTCAATTTAAATTTATGTTTAGTTTGTATGTTATGAAAAATTTTATTATAATGAATTTTTTGTCTCCTGTCATATTCAGAGTAAACAGCAAAGGGAAGCAAGCTACGTACTTCAAATTTAACATTTCTAAGCTCATTCTGGAGATAGCTTATCTCACTAAACGTTGCTTTTATTTCTAAATTTAATATCGTTTTTTTCAACCTGTGATTAAATCCTTGTATTTTATTTCCAATATGTCCTCTTCGATGGTGTAAAAGTGAGTTGATGTTGCATATTCCATTCTTGATATGTTTCGGGAACAAATCCAAGCTCCTACATCTCGTCAAAAAAATCTTTCTGTTCGTGGTGGCTGCTATTTTGGTGTTAAGAGTGGCCCATCGTTTCAGTAACGTCACAGTAGTAGGTCCGTACTGGTGATGAATGTTGTTGAAAAACCCCATATCTGTAATTTATTGAGAAGGGTAGTCTCTTGACTGGACTAGTTGAAAAAACCGTCTAAATTTGGAAAATCCTCATACAATGAAAATTAACCTTGGGGTTGCAGTCATAGATTGAGTTAGGCCTGATATAGTGAAACTCTTTATTAAATTGTCGAGCTTTCGAAAATCTTTATTTTCTTTATCAAGACATCTGAAAAACAATGTTTATTGTTACATAAAGCACTTAAAACATGTAAAAATTGAAACTTACTAATGTGAGATTAGATATAAAACAGCAGACGAAAAATCCTTGTCCATCACAAACAGAAAAAACATTTCTTATCAGAAACATTCATGAAAAAACTGGGAAACATGTCTCCGAAAATATCACTGGGACGTAATGGAACCATTCATCCTTATTACATTAAAATGCACGAATTACTACATGTGCATGTGATTAAAGAACAATTTGGAAAATTTATTTTACATTTTTCAAATAAGCGACCTGTTGAGTGAACAGAGCACATGGCCCAGCGAGAGCACAGAGCATGGAACTGCAGGGAAAACAGCACAACAGAACCAAATGATGGTTGACAACATCTTGTCACCTGTCAATAGTTCCACTATTCCGTGTCCAAAAACCAGAGCATGTGTTACATTCTCAGGGTCGGAATTTATTAACTTTAAGTTACAAAAGGAAAAAATTAAAAAAGGAAAGAATTTGTTAAGTCTGAGCAAGTTGTTTTGGATGATCAAAATTCAAAATGTAATTGTAAATGATACTGAGGTTTGCTATATCAGACCTCTTATTCATCGGATTTGGTTGTTTATTGATGTAAACCATCTCCAAAAAGTTTCTTTTATTGTAATTATCTTCAACTGCTAAAATTGTAGGGTTTCCAAAATTAATGATATGATTTGTGTTAATGTTGTGTTCAGCCAAAGCACAACTATTTTTTTTAAGATTACAATCACTCTTGTGGGACGTGATGCGTCCAGACAAGTTTCTACTGGTTTGTCCAATATAAACTTTATCACATTCAAAGCAAGGAATTTTATAAATGACATTAGACTGTTCAAATTTAGAAAGTGGTGTTTTTGTTTTAGTATATAAATTGCCAATAAGCTTCAAATTCTTTTTGGCTAATCTCAAATCATCTAATTTAAAAATGTTGGAAAGTTTTGGTGTAAGTTCTTGAATATACGGGAGGGTTCTGTACTTAAATGTTGTTACAACTTGAGAAATATTATTATTGTTAATAGTTTGATTATTAATTTCATTATGAATATTAGAAAAAGATGAGAGAGACATATTTGAATTAGTGTTAAATAAAAATTTATTAATGAATTTAAGAGGATATGAATTTTCTTTAAGAATATCCCTGAGTTCATTCAAACACTCCACATGATACTCAGGATGGGACAGACCGACTACCCGGCTCTTCAAAGCTAGAACTAGATTGCTCTTCATACTATGATGATGATATGAGTGAAAGTTCAGGAACCTGTTAGAACAGATTGGTTTCCTGTACCATTTGGTGCGTAGCACGTTGTCTGGACCTCTGTGGATTCTCATGTCAAGAAATGGGATACTATGATTCTCCTCAATTTCTGCAGTGAAATTAGATGATTTGAGATTAGCCAAAAAGAATTTGAAGCTTATTGGCAATTTATATACTAAAACAAAAACACCACTTTCTAAATTTGAACAGTCTAATGTCATTTATAAAATTCCTTGCTTTGAATGTGATAAAGTTTATATTGGACAAACCAGTAGAAACTTGTCTGGACGCATCACGTCCCACAAGAGTGATTGTAATCTTAAAAAAAATAGTTGTGCTTTGGCTGAACACAACATTAACACAAATCATATCATTAATTTTGGAAACCCTACAATTTTAGCAGTTGAAGATAATTACAATAAAAGAAACTTTTTGGAGATGGTTTACATCAATAAACAACCAAATCCGATGAATAAGAGGTCTGATATAGCAAACCTCAGTATCATTTACAATTACATTTTGAATTTTGATCATCCAAAACAACTTGCTCAGACTTAACAAATTCTTTCCTTTTTTAATTTTTTCCTTTTGTAACTTAAAGTTAATAAATTCCGACCCTGAGAATGTAACACATGCTCTGGTTTTTGGACACGGAATAGTGGAACTATTGACAGGTGACAAGATGTTGTCAACCATCATTTGGTTCTGTTGTGCTGTTTTCCCTGCAGTTCCATGCTCTGTGCTCTCGCTGGGCCATGTGCTCTGTTCACTCAACAGGTCGCTTATTTGAAAAATGTAAAATAAATTTTCCAAATTGTTCTTTAATCACATGCACATGTAGTAATTCGTGCATTTTAATGTAATAAGGATGAATGGTTCCATTACGTCCCAGTGATATTTTCGGAGACATGTTTCCCAGTTTTTTCATGAATGTTTCTGATAAGAAATGTTTTTTCTGTTTGTGATGGACAAGGATTTTTCGTCTGCTGTTTTATATCTAATCTCACATTAGTAAGTTTCAATTTTTACATGTTTTAAGTGCTTTATGTAACAATAAACATTGTTTTTCAGATGTCTTGATAAAGAAAATAAAGATTTTCGAAAGCTCGACAATTTAATAAAGAGTTTCACTATATCAGGCCTAACTCAATCTATGACTGCAACCCCAAGGTTAATTTTCATTGTATGAGGATTTTCCAAATTTAGACGGTTTTTTCAACTAGTCCAGTCAAGAGACTACCCTTCTCAATAAATTACAGATATGGGGTTTTTCAACAACATTCATCACCAGTACGGACCTACTACTGTGACGTTACTGAAACGATGGGCCACTCTTAACACCAAAATAGCAGCCACCACGAACAGAAAGATTTTTTTGACGAGATGTAGGAGCTTGGATTTGTTCCCGAAACATATCAAGAATGGAATATGCAACATCAACTCACTTTTACACCATCGAAGAGGACATATTGGAAATAAAATACAAGGATTTAATCACAGGTTGAAAAAAACGATATTAAATTTAGAAATAAAAGCAACGTTTAGTGAGATAAGCTATCTCCAGAATGAGCTTAGAAATGTTAAATTTGAAGTACGTAGCTTGCTTCCCTTTGCTGTTTACTCTGAATATGACAGGAGACAAAAAATTCATTATAATAAAATTTTTCATAACATACAAACTAAACATAAATTTAAATTGAATAATTTGAAATTAGATGCTTTCACCAATATTAAATTCCAAGAGAAATGGATTAAAAATTTAACTGATATTGAAATTCCTATAGATTTTAAACGTCTGTTAGCGTTGGGACCCAAATTTAGCATTTGCCCCAACAGCAGAGATTTGAAAATTTCTTCTTTACTTGCTGACATTGAATCTATCATAGCTCTTTTTCCAAATCAGGATCAAGATTTGTATAGATCACAATGTACCAATGTTATTACTAATTATTTGCACAAAAACTCCTCTAAATCTACATATTTACAGAATATTTTCAATAAATGTAAAAAATTTCTTAAAGACAATCCTGACATATTCATAGTGAAGAGTGATAAGGGTAATGTCACTGTTGTGATGTATAGGCAGGATTACTTGGACAAAAGTCAACTACTGTTAGAAGATGAGAAATACTATAAAAAAATTCCTCGTAACCCGGCATGTACATTACAGCAAACCGCAAACAAGTTGGTTTCTGCTTTGGAAAAAAAACAATTATTGGACCCTTCCACTGCTAAAAAACTCAAAATTTACAATTCAGTTGCACCTCGGTTTTATGCTCTTCCTAAAATTCATAAACCCACCCTTGCAATGAGACCCATTGTTTCTTCAATCAATTCTCCTAATGGAAACTTGGCAAATTTCCTTACAAATATTTTAACTAATTCATATAATACAGATAATAACTTTTATATTAAAGATTCTTTTGAGTTCAGCAAATTTATAAACAATTTTAAAATTCCTGATAATTATGTGTTGGTAAGTTTTGATGTGGTTTCGCTTTTTACCAATTTACCTTTTGAAGTAGTCAGATCTAGCCTTTCTAATAAATGGGAGACGATCAGCAACCATTGTTCTCTAACATGGAGTGCTTTTATTGACATTTTAGAATTCATTTTTGAATCCAATTTTCTCACTTTTAATGACACTTATTACAAACAAATTTTTGGCACCCCTATGGGTTCAAAAATTTCTCCAATTTTAGTCAATTTTGTGCTTGATGAACTTGTTGAGGACGTGACGTCCCTGATTCCTTTTGATATTCCTTTCGTGAAAAGGTATGTGGATGACCTGATACTTGCAGTGCCCTTTGGCAGAGTAGATGAAGCTCTCTACTATTTTAACAGTTATGACTTAAACCTCCAGTTCACTGCAGAAATTGAGGAGAATCATAGTATCCCATTTCTTGACATGAGAATCCACAGAGGTCCAGACAACGTGCTACGCACCAAATGGTACAGGAAACCAATCTGTTCTAACAGGTTCCTGAACTTTCACTCATATCATCATCATAGTATGAAGAGCAATCTAGTTCTAGCTTTGAAGAGCCGATACTAAAGAAGCTAGCAAAGCCACATACGAATTTCGACTCGGGGTGGGTCACATAATTTTAGGCTCATTTTAGGCTAATTTATTGCCATGTTCCCGAATTTTTTGCTCTCCCCCTTCATAGAAAAATTCGTGGCTTTGCTAGCTTCGGCCGAATTCAGCAGAGTCATATTTCAAAATTAAAAAAAAAGTGATATGATATGACCAAATTGTAGAGCCTATTTCAGGCTAATTTATTACCCTATTTGAAATTATTTTACTCTATTCCATCATAGAAAAATCTGTGGCTTTTCTAGCTTCGGTCGAACTCAGCAAAGCCATTTTTGAAATAAAACATTTTTCAGCCATTTGAAATAGTGATTTTCTAGGAATATTTTTAGGCTAATTAATTACCCTAGTTTCATATTTTTTGCTCCTCGCGTTTTCGAAAAAAACTTGATTTACTTATTGATTCTTTTTGGCGATGATGAAATTATTTCAAACTATAAATATTTGACAATTTGACATGTAGAAACGATGATTACTGTCGAATGATCGATGTACGGCCAACATTGATTTTTTTTATCGACTTTTTTTAAAACAAACCTGTGGATTTGCTAGCTTACGAAGAAGTCAGCAGAGCCATTTCTGCAATAACAACATTTTTCAAAGATTCTAAATAGTAATACTCAAGATTCAGTTTGAGGCCAATTAATTACCTCAGTTTCATAATTTTTGCTTCTCGCGTTTTCAAATAAAACGAGATTTATTGATAGGCTAAGGTGTGATTATTCCAAACTGTATTATTTTTCGATAACTTCACTTGTTGAAACGATAATCTACCATCGAATGATCGATAAATAAAATGGTTGAACCGGATATCATTTTATCCATGCAAATATGTTGAAAAGTAATTTATTGGATATTAAAATAATCAAATTTTGAGTTCACAAGAAAGAGAGTTATTTTTTTCGTTTACTTGACATGGTGAGTAATGATGAAAATAATCAAAACTTCAAATGGAAAAATAATATTTATCTACACCCGTACTCTAATAATACACTTATGTGCCCACAACCCGTTTTATAATGAAATCCATTACGATACAGATTTTTCATTACGATACAGATCTTCAACAAATAGAAACCCATTATTTTTCAATCAAGCATGATGTGCATGCTCTTCATTTGACATTTGTCAAGTCAAAATCGGTATAGGTATTGAATTTTTGAAGAATATAGCCAAACTTCGATAACCATAACAAAAGGTCTGATACCAGCGATATGGGAGTACCACCTTCGACACCTTCACCGGCAAAAATACAGTTAGAATGATTAAATTTTTCATTTGACAAATGCATGATTTATTACTTATTTTTTCATCAAATTTTGTGGGCTCTCCGTATCCGAGCCGTCTGTGGCGCTGATATTATAACTGCAATAACAACATTTTTCAATGATTATAAATGGTAATATTCAAGATTCAGTTTTAGGCTAATTAATTACCTTAGTAACTAATCAGCCTAAAAATAGTCCTTGAATCTTTGAAAAATTTTGTTATTGCAGAAATGGCTCTGCTGACTTCGCCCGAAGCTAGCAAATCCACAGGTTTGTTTTAAAAAAAGTTGATCAAAAAAATTCAATGTTGACCGTACATCGATCATTCGACAGTATTCATCGTTTCGACATGTCAAATTGTCAAATATTCATAGTTTGGAATAATTTCATCATCGCCAAAGAGAATCAATAAGTAAATCAAGTTTTTTTCGAAAACGCGAGGAGCAAAAAATATGAAACTAAGGTAATTAATTAGCCTAAAACTGAATCTTGAATATTACTATTTATAATCATTGAAAAATGTTGTTATTGCAGAAATGGCTCTGCTGACTTCGCCCGAAGCTAGCAAAGCCACAGGTTTGTTTTAAAAAAAGTCGATAAAAAAAATCAATGTTGGCCGTACATCGATCATTCGACAGTAATCATCGTTTCTACATGTCAAATTGTCGAATATAGTTTGAAATAATTTCATCATCGCCAAAGAGAATCAATAAGTAAATCAAGTTTTTTTCGAAAACGCGAGGAGCAAAAAATATGAAACTAGGGTAATTAATTAGCCTAAAAATATTCCTAGAAAATCACTATTTCAAATGGCTGAAAAATGTTTTATTTCAAAAATGGCTTTGCTGAGTTCGACCGAAGCTAGAAAAGCCACAGATTTTTCTATGATGGAATAGAGTAAAATAATTTCAAATAGGGTAATAAACTAGCCTGAAATAGGCTCTACAATTTGGTCATATCATATTACTTTTTTTTTTAATTTTGAAATATGACTCTGCTGAATTCGGCCGAAGCTAGCAAAGCCACAAATTTTTCTATGAAGGGGGAGAGCAAAAAATTCGGGAACATGGCAATAAATTAGCCTAAAATGAGCCAAAAATTATGTGACCCACCTCGAGTCGAAATTCGTATGTGGCTTTGCTAGCTTCTTTAGTATGAAGAGCCGGGTAGTCGGTCTGTCCCATCCTGAGTATCATGTGGAGTGTTTGAATGAACTCAGGGATATTCTTAAAGAAAATTCATATCCTCTTAAATTCATTAATAAATTTTTATTTAACACTAATTCAAATATGTCTCTCTCATCTTTTTCTAATATTCATAATGAAATTAATAATCAAACTATTAACAATAATAATATTTCTCAAGTTGTAACAACATTTAAGTACAGAACCCTCCCGTATATTCAAGAACTTACACCAAAACTTTCCAACATTTTTAAATTAGATGATTTGAGATTAGCCAAAAAGAATTTGAAGCTTATTGGCAATTTATATACTAAAACAAAAACACCACTTTCTAAATTTGAACAGTCTAATGTCATTTATAAAATTCCTTGCTTTGAATGTGATAAAGTTTATATTGGACAAACCAGTAGAAACTTGTCTGGACGCATCACGTCCCACAAGAGTGATTGTAATCTTAAAAAAAATAGTTGTGCTTTGGCTGAACACAACATTAACACAAATCATATCATTAATTTTGGAAACCCTACAATTTTAGCAGTTGAAGATAATTACAATAAAAGAAACTTTTTGGAGATGGTTTACATCAATAAACAACCAAATCCGATGAATAAGAGGTCTGATATAGCAAACCTCAGTATCATTTACAATTACATTTTGAATTTTGATCATCCAAAACAACTTGCTCAGACTTAACAAATTCTTTCCTTTTTTAATTTTTTCCTTTTGTAACTTAAAGTTAATAAATTCCGACCCTGAGAATGTAACACATGCTCTGGTTTTTGGACACGGAATAGTGGAACTATTGACAGGTGACAAGATGTTGTCAACCATCATTTGGTTCTGTTGTGCTGTTTTCCCTGCAGTTCCATGCTCTGTGCTCTCGCTGGGCCATGTGCTCTGTTCACTCAACAGGTCGCTTATTTGAAAAATGTAAAATAAATTTTCCAAATTGTTCTTTAATCACATGCACATGTAGTAATTCGTGCATTTTAATGTAATAAGGATGAATGGTTCCATTACGTCCCAGTGATATTTTCGGAGACATGTTTCCCAGTTTTTTCATGAATGTTTCTGATAAGAAATGTTTTTTCTGTTTGTGATGGACAAGGATTTTTCGTCTGCTGTTTTATATCTAATCTCACATTAGTAAGTTTCAATTTTTACATGTTTTAAGTGCTTTATGTAACAATAAACATTGTTTTTCAGATGTCTTGATAAAGAAAATAAAGATTTTCGAAAGCTCGACAATTTAATAAAGAGTTTCACTATATCAGGCCTAACTCAATCTATGACTGCAACCCCAAGGTTAATTTTCATTGTATGAGGATTTTCCAAATTTAGACGGTTTTTTTATATATATATATATATATATATATATATATATATATATATATATATATATATATTTATATACATGCACATATATAATCAGTTCTTATTATTTCTTTGATAGGCAAAATACGAGGAGTTGCTGACTAATTGTACATGTTCTATCCAAAAAGAACTGTTTTTCAATAGACGCAGGACCTTTCCGGGGTAGATTGAAAATCTGTCCTTCTGAACTTGCGAAGATTTCGATATAAATTCTTATTTTTTGAGATTGTGGTAGGTAATAAACCCAGAAAACTACGAAACAAATATTGATCCACCACGAAATAATGACGTTCAAACAGTCATTACCTTGTTATAAAGAAACATATAATTGAGCTTAGGTCTGTTGGTTTCTGAAATGAATAAAAAAAACAAAGGAAGTCCGAACCATTAACATTTATAGTCTTCATTGTTTTCTCGAGCTGTATCAAGTTCATTGAGATTTGGAATGATTATCAGTAGAATCATTTTCATACTCAAATGGATTTCGAAGTTTGTTAATATCTCCTCTGTCTTTCCTTGGTTGCTCACGAGTGTTACCAAATGATCTATCCATTGGTTTTGGTTTGAATTGATTAGTTATTGTGAGATGGATTTCTATTCATTTAATTCTGAAAATATTTATGTTTTTGCGTAGGGAAATTAGTAGGCTGGAATATTTTTTTGTTGTTTTGAGGTGTTATAGGCCTCTGGTGATTATTTTGAAAAGGTCTCTGAAAATTATTTTGAAAATGTGGTCTCTAAAGTTGTTTTCGAAGAATGTTCTTCAAATTGATTTTAATAAAACTGTTTGAAAATTTGAGAATTATAATTATCTCGGATATTAAGATTGCGTTATTATTTATTGCAATATTCATCAAAAACATAACCTCGTCTACGTTTTATATTCAGTCTGTCTGACTGCAAAAAATCAGCAATGGAATTTTCGGACAATATGAGCATGTGATTACATAATTGAATGGTAATTTTTTTCCAGATGTGGGGTATATATTTATCGAAAAAACAAAACCCGTGATTTCGACGCGTCTGACATAACTCCCTGCAGCAGTAAATTGTCGGATACTTTTTTTTCAATCATAACATCATCCTCTCAATTTGGAATATACCGTGTGACACAGACTCAGGGTACACCCCCGTTTTCTCCTTTGCTTCTTTAGCTATATTTCTGAAATTTGGAACATTGAATATGCTCACTGAGCAGCACTTCTCGACATATCTGAAAAAAAACAACTACCAATTTTTCCGGAAATGACATCAACTTTCGATTCTTGAATGGGACACCCTGTATATTGTTACATGATCGATTAGGGATGATCATGAGGAATCCAACGATACCAGGTTTTATGGTGTTATCTCCGATGACTACGGAGATATCGCCATTTATTTTATTCATAAGCTCAATGAATGGGAGAGGAATTGGATTGACCCGCCAGAAAAAGTTTCTCTCTCCTACTCGTTGAGCTCATGGATAATATAGATGGCGATATCTCCGCAGTCATTGGAGATAACATCATCAAACCTGGTATCGTTGGATTCCTCATTATCATCCCTAGCCGATCATGTGACAATATACAGGGTGTCCCGTTCAAGAATCGAACGTTGATGTCATTTCCGGGAAAATTGGAAGTTGTTTCTTTCTTTCAGATATATCGAGAAATGCTGTTCAGTGAGCATATTCAATGTTCCGAATTTCAAAAATATAGCTAGAAAAACAAAGAAGAAAACGGGGTTGTATCATGAGTCTGTGTCACACGGTATATTCATTGCGAAACCACTTTCTGGGAATCCGTCATATTTTTAGCATGCAAGTCGAAGTTGCATCAATATCAAAAAAAGTCGTAGAGAAAAAGATTGTATAGTATTTTTCACAGGAAATGGTATTGGCTTATTAACTGCAATAAACTACCCGATTTAATCCCATTGTGTAGAAAATCATCTGGTAAAAGATGCAAATGTGCTACAGGATCGAACAAAAGAAATTTGATAATGTAGGAGATATACAAGTAATTTATTTAAATGTTACATTTCTATTCTATATTTAGTTCAGTGTCGCTATCGCTATCCTCATCTAAATCAATTATAATTGGCGCAATTGATTTTACAGAAAGGTACGAGTTTTCAACATTTGTATCATGACAACAGAACTTTTCCAACTCTCGATAGGAATGTCATTCATACAGTTCCTAATTAATTCTACCACACTACCACTTAAAGTCGGAGAAGTATTTTTTCCGCGCAGTTGGTGCCACATAAGCTCTATGGGATTGAACACGCAGTAGTGGGGAGGTAGTCGTAACACTGTATGTCCCAATTCTTCTGCAATTGTATCACAAACATACGTTTTTTTAAAGAAAATGACTGCAGCACTTGTAAAAGTTCTTTTTTTCATTTGCAGCCATGAAGTTTTGAATCTCCAATTTCGTATTCTTTGAGCCAGGAATTTTTTGCAATTGTCGACTATGATAGCTTGCGTTGTCCATAACTATAACGCTGTTTGGTGGAATGTTGGGTAACAGACAATTTTTAAACCAATCTTCAAAAAGCTCTGCTGTCGTTTCTTCGTGATAATCAACACAAGAGTCCTTGATATTTTTGGCAGAAAGCCACATCGCGTTTGGGATCCAACCATTTTCTGATCCTGCGTGTAATATTGTGATTCTCTTCCCTTTATTTGATGGTGCTTTTGTTTTACACTTATCAGAGGAATCAGATCATCCTTTGGAAGGGGTGTCATGCGTGTCAAACCACATCTCGTCGAGGTAAAGTATTGGCCGATTTTCAAACCGGTATTTTCTTATTGACATTATATATTCAGAACGCCAGTTTATTAAACGTGTGGATTCCATTATTACTTGCCTCTTGTCAATTTTGCGATATTTAAAGCCCATTGCAGACAGAGCTCGCCAAAGAGCAGTGAGAGCTGTTTCAGACTTTTGATTGTAGGGACACGCTGCTCATCGTACGTAGTGTAGATTTTTCGCCTTATCAAATCTTTTTCCCAGTCGTCTAGACTTTTTGTGACACCGGAATCTTTACGCTTTTTTTTTGATTCCATGGAATTTTCAACAATTCGTCTAACTGAAGTAAGAGGCACCTTCGTCAAATTACTGGTTACTTTTGCTGCAGCACCCGCGTTATATCCTTGCTGAAGTAAGGAACTATACACATTTTTTATAATGATTTTCGCGTCAAGTGATTCTTCTTTAACGAACCACTGGAAGAAGCACTATTACTTTTTATCCACGGACGCCACATACTGCCTATTCTGTACGTTGGGGTATAAAATCTTTGCTATTAATGTCTGTAATAACAAATAAATGTTATAAAATTATTGCACGCCGTATCACAAGTGAACACTTCCAATGAAATACAAAGACTAAAATGAACAAGAAGTGTAAGCTGTATCCTCTACAATCCCTCTCTGAGAAACAAAATCACCTGAATCCGGTCCTTTTACATTTATGATGTGCATCTCGGATTTTACAACTCGAGGGTCTAATTGGTTTTATTATAATCCTTCAGTCAATACCATTTATTGTGAAAACTACTATAGGTCTCGCCAACGGGAAACTGTATATAAAGTTTCGAGTATCTATTGATCACTCACTAGGGTAGGTACTGTACTGGGGACTATCAACTTCGATTGTTCCCTGAAGCTTTGCATATTATGATTCAATAAGGACTGAATTTGTTGACTCAACAAGTACCTAACTGGAGAAATAAACAGACGTATAATATTATCCATAATTGAAAATACTCTCAACTGGATTTCACTAGGTATCCCGTTAAAGATGTTCGTCCGAGTATCATATTCAATAATTATATATTGTTTAACGATCAAGGAATGCGATGGTCATTTTCTGCAGTATTAAGTTTGCAGCAGTAGGAGAATGCTGCAAATTATAGAAGTGGGAGTCTAGCATTCCATGCGATTTATACACTTTACCTTTTCTACGGCAATAACAGATAATAGCGAAATGATTCAACAAATGATGAGAACTTCAGATTTAATTTCATTCAAAATTTCTGTTCAGGTACAAATGAATGAGTAAATAAAGCTGTCATTGCTTGAAATTTGACATTCCATGGGAGACCTGATTATTTGTGTGATAATAACTATAATTTTTTTATCAGGTAAGGAAACGAAATTGGAGACATACAGTGTGTCTCATTGTTCTATCAGAAACAATTGAGGATGTTAATAGAGAGCAGTTTTGTGTTATAGCCATAAAAAGAAATTATTTTCATTCGGTTGACAGATGGTGGGGACCAAAATGAATCGAGATCTTGGACTAGGCTTGAAGGTGATACCCAAAAACGAATTAAAGATTCATAATAGGAATTTCTGTAACAGAGTGAACAATATTTCGTTATATGCACCACGGCTGTAACATGATGTTCAATTATCTCATTGAGTTGTAAGGTTTCGTACCGGAGCCCTCGTCCTTACAAACTGTTGGTCTGGAATATAAACATCTATATTTACCTTGGTACAAAAATAGCTAACATTGTTTCAGTTATTGTCGATTTCCTTTTCAAATTCATTCTAGATGTTCTCATACTGGAGTTTTTTATTTCATTCTATTTCAGGAACCTATCAGTTTGCGGACAATAGAGGAATGGTGAAAGATGCACACGGAAATGTGATATTTTATAAGAGCGTACTGGTTGCCGGTATCGGTGGAATCTTGGGACAGCTTTCTTGCAGTCCTTTCTTCTTGATAAAAACTCATCTTCAAGCACAAGCTGCAGCTTCTATTGCAGTTGGGCACCAACATGATCACAGTGGACTGTGGAAAGCGTTGAGAACAATTTATTCTCAACACGGGGTGAGTTCGAACAACATCAATTGAACCGGTCAATATTTGATGAAAATCCATATTCAACAACAAATATACTAAAGTTCCCTGTACTCCTCATTAACGAAGGGCTTACAAAACCGTGACACGTCTTCGCTATACAGTAGTTTCCTCAAGCAGATTATTTCTGCTCGAGGAACCTATTCTAGAGCGAAACACGTGCTGCGGTTTGGCGAACCCGTTCTTTGTGGAAATCTTGCAGGGAACTGACGTTTATTGATCGTTCAACAGCATGGCATTACAACAGATAGTGAAACCAAAAAATATTTTAAAAGTGGTGTAATATCTGATGAAATATTGATTCGAATAAATACCGTCCAATTTAAGTGATTTCAGTTTTTGCAAAAATTTCAGAAAAATTGATACATGTTTGTATAGTCCTAGGATTTATCTTGAAAATAATTCTGAACGAAGATCAATATGGTTTTCTTATGTCTAGTGACACAGCAGCTATGGATGTTGTTGGAAAAATTCACTTAGAAAATTGATAGAAAAAATGTTTTGTTTTTATATAACATATCATATCGATAGGAAAATCAATCAATGTTGAAATCAGTGGCAAACTTCAAATGGTTGATGGAGAATTTCTGTTCCGATAGAAAATAATTTGTTCAAATGGATGATGAGAAGCGAATCTAAACACCTGAAGATTTGGGATTATGTATGAAGTTACTTAATGTTTTCTCTATTATGTTATTATTCTTTCTGACGTTTTTATTTTTAGTGTCTCATGATTGTGTTGAAATATATTTCATTTCACTCAATGCTTGATTAATGTTCAGAGAAAGGTAGTTAATGTATTGAAAAATAAAAAGCAATATCTTCGAAATCGTTCAGTTCAAATGTCTGAAAAGTTATAATTATTTAATGTTCTTTCAAAAAATCGGAAAGTTGTGACCTTTGATTAAACAGTGGAATTTTTCAATTGATATCAATTATAAACACTATTGAAGCATGCTGCTAAGAACGAAAAGATAAAAAATACAAATCAAGTGAAAAAATCAAAACCCAAACAAAAGGTTGAAATGGATTTATGGATTTTTTGGTCAATAATGAAATTGATGATTGATTGATCGAAGAAAATAATGTTGTAACAGAAAATCGAGATATCGAATATGAAATGTCCAAAGAAAATTTTCAAATAAATGAAATAATATGAATAAATGTTGAAAGTAAGTTTCAAGTTGAGTGTACTCAAGACGTTTCGATTGCTGGTATCCGCAATCGTCTTCGGGTGATGACTGACAATATTTTGAGGTGTGGTTGGTTATAAAGCTTCGATTTCCCTATGGCGGCGGAAAGGGCGGTACTAAGAATGAGGCGAGCGGGTGCTACTACTAGAAGTTAGAAGTGTGCTGATCGATTTTCAGCGAGAACTGGATGTATTGCCGAGAGATTCTTCCTCATCGAGCTCGAAATATTGTCAGTCATCACCCGAAGACGATTGCGGATACCAGCAATCGAAACGTCGTGAGTACACTCAACTTGAGACATTTCAACATTCATTCTTAATATTTAATTTTTTTTTATTTCCGTTTTTTCGACTAGTGTTTCACATTCGATACCTCAATTTTCTTGTCACAATATTGTTTCATTTATTATCCTCATTTAAAAATTTTCTTCGACTAATATTTCATATTCGATATATCGATTTTTTATTACAATATTATTTCCTTTGATCTTTCAATCGTTAATTTCATTATCGACCATAAAATCCTTTCCAACCTTTTGATTGGGATTTGATTTTCCTACTAGATTTGTATTTTTTTTTGATAATATAGACAATGGAAGTTCGAACCTTTACCATTCAGCAAGGAACATTGTCAACCACATTCAAGCAAGTATGCAGAAAGTGTACTCGTTTAACACTCTATTTCTAATATTTCGACAGTGAATACCATCATCTTCAGGGAAGCTACAAATAATAAGCATTTTGTTCAATACATAAACAGAAGGTGGGGAAAGTTCTCGACTGTCAATGAAAAACTTTACTCTAATGAGCTTTCGTCAACTTTCATTGTCTTTATAGGTTGATGAAATGAGTTGAATATAGAAACTGAATATACTATATAACATGAAATACACCTCTTTGAAAGTTTTCAGTAAGAAATGTATTTCATTTTGTATAATATTGACGCAAGTAGTGAACTTTCGAACTGTGCCAAGATCAACACATCAGTATGATAACCCATTCAAATGTCAAAAAAATTTCAGGTTCGAGGAATATTCAGAGGTGGCGCAGCTTCAGTGCCACGGGCGTTCGTTGGATCAGTATCGCAACTGATGGGATTCGAATATGCAAAACAATATCTACTTCAATACAATTATTACAAGGATAAAAAACTACTTACCGCCTTCTTGGGTAGTATGGTTGGGGGTGTTGCAATAAGTGTGGCTATGACACCATTTGATCTCATCATGACCAGGCTCTACAACCAACGTAAGTAATACTGGATTTATCAAAACCAAGAATATTAAAGGTTATTTAGATTTCCCAACTTGAATAAATTGATTGCTTAGATGTGGTTGACAATATTCCTTGCTAAATGGTATTAGTTCTGACTAAGCACAAAATAAACAATAAATATGACCTAAATTTCTCAACGACGAAAATCACAAATGTCAGCAATGAAATCGGTCATTCAATTAGTATGTGACATCAAATGATGCTTCAAAAAAATATAACAAAAAGAACGCATGCAATAGGGAAATGAAGAATGTAATAAAAAACAAATTTTTTTTAGCTCGATTCAGAGACAAATAAGAATTTTCTAGCATCGATCATGATTTACACCCCGTTTCGACGATGCAATTTTGTCGCTGCAACTTCTCGCAGCGACTTGTCATCTAGCTGTCAGTTTGCATTGCCAATATTAAAAAAGAGCACTGAATGTTACCAAGATGAACGTCAACATTATCACAACTAATCTATAATTTCATTCATTTCTAATAATTGATATTGTGATTAAATCACCTTATTACTTAACTTGATTCCTCAAGTCTCGAAAAATAATTGAAATGATCAAAAACTCAGAAAACCCACAGTGCTTTCGGATTGATTGTTGCATTTGATTAACGAAATCCCTCCTGAAAAAAATTCTGCCTTGACCCAAGCTTGAATCGATATAGCACTTGAGTTCCCCTTAGTTTGATATGTTGAAAAATATTTCATTTTCAGCTACGGATGCTAGAGGAAAAGGAAAACTCTATTCCAGCTATATGGACTGTGTCTCCAAAATATACAAAAGTGAGGGACTCTCTGCATTTTACAAAGGAGTTGGTCCAATGTATCTGAGGTTGGGTCCCCATACTGTTTTGTGTCTGGTATTCTGGGATCAACTGAACGGTATTTATTCCAAATTTTTTCCCTCGAAATACTACGAAAAGTAATAGAAAATCCGTTGAATTAAACACTGGGCATATTGGCATATTTCTGTCCAGTCTATAAATCATGCCAATAAAATTTTTTGTTATGGATAGTTGGTTACATCCAGAAATGGAGTAATATGTTTTCCGGAATAATGTTTGAGACAAGACAGAGGGTATGTTTCAACTTAGTCTTCTAGAAATGAGCCTTTTGTTTGAAATATACAACTGACAATTAACTACCCATTTTTCTACGGTATGATCATTATACAAGATTGAGATGGAATGACCCAAGATGAAGCTTCCCTTTGGAAAAGTGAGTTTCGTCTGAGGTAAATATAATACAAGCTGAAGTTATCTGGTTATCACACTGCTAATTTTCTTTTTTCCAGTCGAGCTTTATTTCTAATTCATTCTTGCCTCATCAATATTTTTTTCAATTATTAATTATCCTATCATTCTTCGTTGATTATCTAAATACAGATTTTGAAATATTCACTCGCTTGTTATAAAAAATCAACTTGTTTATAAAAATAACAAAACATATATTAACATCCACAAACAAGAAGCAAATCAAGAATTCTGAAAGAAAATGACATTCTAATAAGGTAAAAGTAATCAAGATTATTCATTTCTCTATGTGAGTACATTTTTATGATTATTCATAATTGTGTTTCATCAAGACCTATATTGAGCACTACATATGGCCAATACAGCATTTGTCTCCTGCTCGTTCTATATAGTGTACTTCCAATTAACAGAAAAAATCAGTGAATTGAATAGTATTATAAATATATGACAGAAAATAGTTCACTGAAGCACTAAATTTGATATTTTACCCGCACAGCACCTTAATAAATTTATTGATAAGGAGAGCAGATAGTGGAATGGCAATTGAATTTGGTTTTTGTATTATTTTAGATTATGTTGTGAAATTCGTCTGAGAATTCCAGAATATATATTTCTGTTTCACTTCTATATTTTTTTCAATTTTCGGATTTGTTTTGATTCAATGGCAGCAATGTCCTATTTTACTGCCTTCAGGCGACGCTAATGAAATTTGGGGTCAAACCGTAGAACTCTGAATTCAATCAGTTTTGTGGGTCAAAAACAGATCAAAACAAACTGTGCCTGATATTCAGTTACTTTTCATTTTGTTGGACTTGAAAAAGAAATAATGAAAAAAAGATGGTGGCAGCCTTCGAAGCGTCAATAAATGAATAAGGCAAGTTTTTGTTCGTGACGTTTCGCCTTCTGCTTATCAAAGTCTATGAGATAACGAACGCAATGTTCATTTTCTCTTCAATTATCATGCATGGTTTGCAAAATAGAACGTGAATTCATCAGCTCATTTTCGAACAAATATAAGTATTGTTTCAGAGGTATAAACCCGTATACTTTCTGATATTGAAGTCGCAAAAATCTGCGAGAAATATGTAACTGAGGATAGTGTAGAAATATTTTTTATATGATTGTAGTTGTTGGTAATAAATATTGAATGAATGTCATGTGTTTTATTCTCTCCAGCACACAGCTACATACCGTGTGTGTTGACTCTTGAACGACGCTGAACCAATGCCGCAGCCACAACATCTATCATTTCTTCTGTGTCTGGAAGTGAGAGGAAGGAAGGCTGTTTCAGGTCCACCGCTTTCTGCTTTTGATTCCTCCGGGCTATAACTGATTATTGAGTAATCACCAATTACATATTTTTTATATAGGTCACATCATTTTTGGACTGTGCAGACTTCTAATATCGCAATCGAAAAATAATACCTGCTAGCTTTTGAACGCACTACGATTACTCGAATTATTATCATTATTTGAGAGGAGGCTACAAGAAATATCAACTATAAAAGGTATATGAATGAATGATTCATGCCTAGGAAGAATCCATTGGCCAAAGTTTTTTTTTTCCATCTAGAAATACTCAAAAATCTCATCCGTTAATTTTTTTTGGCTATTCAGATGGAGGGTGGAAAAAATGACAGTTTCTATTATTGAAAAGAACTGATCGATACTTGATGAAAGTCCATATTAAAATACTTGTGAGATTTTCACTATAATATGGTTTATGAAAAATTCTATTTGTTTGAAGAAGCTATCAGTTGATGAACGTCCACTCCCAGAAGATGAGAGTTGTGCGAGCACCGGTGAAACGAGGCGTTACCTTTTGACGTACAAATCCCAGCATAGTGGTCCTGCGGGGAATAGACCCCCGGTCTACGGCTTGATAGGTGTACGTGCTTACCTCTACATTAAAAAAAATATGCTTTACATCATCCTTTTATTTATCTCACAGTGTATATGAAGATGCAATTTGGTTTATGTCTAACTGACAGTTTTTGTAACTGATAGTTGTAAAAGTTTTTTCTCTTCAAGATTAACATCTCCACTTGAAATGGAAAAGGGCACGAACTCTTTCGGAACTTTCTCCAACAGCAATCACCACAACACCAAACAAATAGGTGACGCTTGTTTTGCCAGCTAAGTTGTCCTAATCATGTCAACTTGGTTGGTAAAACGTCCGGCGAGTGCAAATATCTTCAGTTTGGTAATATGGTGAAACTTGGGTATGAAATCAGTTATTGAACGAAAACTTCCAAAATCGCATGTGAGTAATTAGCTGCATTATTAGGATCATTTCGCCTCTTGATCTGTTTCTGGGACCTTTGCTTGCTTCGCATCTTCGATACTTCGTCAATACTTTGCTGAAGACCTCAATTACTTTTTGCCATCTTGCTCTTGTGATGGTACGGCTTTGATACCATTATCACTAGCATTTGTGTCCAAGACGAACAGGCCTCGTTGACGTGAGAAACTTAAAATGGGACTGGAACATAGAGCAACTTTCAGTTTTCCAAATTCTCGTTCACTTTTGTTGGACCAGACGAATTTGACTTCTGTCAACTTATGTAGGGGTGCCGCAAGAACAGCAAATCCAATCCAATCAACTTTCAACAAGCAATTATTCAGTTTGTAGTGGGTTTGCATACATCACAAATGAACGATCGCTTTTCTTCTTTCAAAAACTATAATTTTGCTCTCAGCAGGTTTTTCGATTAGATGCATATTTTTCCAGTTATTCGCGGAAAAGGATCTGAAGACGTGTTTTTTTGCACTTTCACTCGCTAATAGGTCGAAAAGTAGTGCTTTTCAGAAAAAACTTCATTTAACAAAAAGTGCTTAGAATTAGTCAATCTATTGATATCCGCACTTACTTCCAATAAAAAAATTCACCCCCAAGAAGGGGTGGCATCCACCACCAGGGAGAAAGCAACCCTCGGCACAGAGTAGATTTTGAAAAAGAGGGTATGTAGATCCTGAATCCAAATTTTCATGCGAATCGGTGCTGTATGGGATGAATACACGGGAAAACGGTCACAGACTGGACTAAAAAAGATTCCGACAAATCTACCACTACTAAGCTACGTGAACGATATTCTGTAATCAGGACCCAATATCAATTTCAAACGTCATAAAATTGCATTCTGAGCTGATATCAGTGAAATGTACTTACAAGATCGATTGGCTCATCAGCATCACAACTATCAGCGCATACTTTGGCGGTTTTCGCATCGGACCTAGAATCGGACTATCAATTACCTCTGATTTTCGAAACCCTTTTTTCTCTCATTGGGAGGATCCGTGTATTTTACAGCTGGCATCCATGTTCTGTGGATGTTTAGGCTCTCTTCTTTGCGGTTGAAGTTCTTATGTTTGTGAATTGTGAATTTCTATGGCCTCCTTATAGAGCCTAGGGTAATAGCTTATAGTTGTGCTTGCTTTCCGTCGAAGTCAATATCGTGGCCTTTCAACAGAGCGTGTTCGAACACTGTCGATTTTTATTTTTGGCCATGTCGACATCTTTTTTGCTCGGTAAACCGCTTTTTTATACTCCTTTTTGTGATTCCGATATAGACAGATCCACAACTACACGGTATTCGGTATATTCCCGGAGTGGATAGTGGGTCTCTTGCAGATCTGAGGCTCACCTGATTTTTTCTCGTAGGCTTGAAAATTGCTCTCACTCCATGTTTTTCCAGCAGTCTTCCAATGTGGTCCGTTACACCGTCAATATAGGGCTGGAAAGTCCCTCCATTAACGGCTGGTTCGGGGTCATTTATTGAAAATCCCGGTCTGAGTCGCAAGACTCGGTAAATTTCGTCCTTGCGGTAGCCATTACCTAAAAAGGCATTTTCTAAATGACGCATTCCTTTTCCGAAATAACCCTAACACGTATATTGTACTGGGGAGAGATCCAACAACGAGTATAATGAGGAAAACAAACCAACTGATTTGTGACTCATCGAGCCAAAATGAGAAAAAGGGATTACAAAAAATGGAAGCATTAACACCTACCTAGGCTATATGGGCTACCCAAAATATACAAACCAAGGGTTCCGCTCAGGCCGATAGTCAGTGCTATAGGATCTGCGACCTATGATATAGCAAGATACTTATCGGGCTTGCTACCACCAATAGTGGGAAACACTGATTGTTTCGTCAACGACTCTACACATTTTATCAGGAAAATAAAAGATTTGACACTGAACCCGAACGATATGCTGGTAAGTTTCGACGTGGTATTCCTATTAACGAATGTTCCGATGAATGAACCTGATTGGCACTTTCGTACCTCCAGACATAACCGCTGTGCTTAGGCACTGTCTGACTTCAACATATTTCCAGTGGGATGGGAAGTTTCATGAACAGAAATGAAGGGTTGCCTTGGGGAGTCTCCTGAATCCCGTAGTGGCAAACTTCTTCATTCTTTGAAAAACAAGTTCTAGAACGTTGGCCTGTCCAACCCTCCTGTTGGTTACAATATGTTGATAACACTTTTGTGATTTTGGGTCACGGAGTAGAGGAACTGAAGAAATTCCTAGATCATCTGAATTCTTGTCCAAAAATTCAGTTCACGATAGAGACGGAGAAGAAAAGAAGAATAGCTTCTTTGGACGTATGGGTGGAAAAATGGAATCCTAGGACATGGGGTATATAGAAAGCCCGCTCACACAGATCGGTACCGAAGAAATGCGTCATTAAGAAATCGCCCTTTCAGGTAATGGCTACCACAAGGATGAAATTTACCGAGCCTTGCGACCCAGACAGAGATGTTTCATGAATGGCCCCGAATCAGCCGTCAATGGACGGACTTTCCTGCTCTACATTAACGGGGTGACGGACCGCATTGAAATACTGCTGGAATAACATGGGGTGAGAGCAACTCTCAAGCCTACGAGGAAAATTGAGGAAAGCCGCAGATATGCAAAAGACCCACGAGATCCATTATCCATACCGGGAGTGTACCGAATACCGTGTAGTGCTCGTTCTGTCTACATCGGAACCCCAAAAAAGGAGCATAAAAACGCGGTTTACTGAACACAAAAAAAGTTGTCGATATGGCCGAACACAAATATCGGCGGTGGCCGAACACGCTTTGTTGGAAGGTCATGATATTGACTTCGACGGGACGCAAGTATAAAACAACTTCAATTGCAAAGAAGAGAGCCTACACATCCACAGAACATGGATGCCAGCTGTTCATAATACACGGATCCTCCCAATGAGAGAAAAACCGGTTTCGGAAAATCAATTTTGAGTTAATTGACAGTCCGATTCTAGGTCCGATAAATGATGACACGTCATCTGAACCATATCAAATCAAAAACTCGCAGCAGAGAAGGATACTTCTCCCATTGCCGCATCGCCTTCGAAAATGTCGGCCGCAGATGCAGACGAAATGTCAGGCCCAAAAACCTGCAGACTACGGCTCAGAACCCGGAAACTTCTAACAATTCATTGATAGAATTTGTTACAAGAGCATTCTTCGAAAATATATATGCATGGAGTGACTCTCATGTGGCACTTCATTGGATAAATTCGCCCCTTCATACTTCAAAAACATTTGTTGGCAATCGAGTAGCTTCTATTCAAAGCAAACTTTCTGTTGATTAATTGTATCATGTACGTTTCGCTGATAACCCTGCTTATGTAGTATCGAGGGGTTTTGATGTCTCAGGAACTGGTTTATCATCATCTCTGGTGGAATGGTCCTTCATCGCTCAGCCTAGATAAGGGTGAGTGACCAGTAGATAATGTATGAGATAAACCCTTACCTGAAGAGATTTTGAAAGAAGAAAGAGTTTCTTCAGTTGTAAATTCGGGTGATAACGTGTTGGATATGGATGCTTGACAAATAAATATTAGCCTACTGTTTACGTCTCTATCATAATGCCACTGCCACTATCGTAAACTGAAAATCAAGTCACACTTTAGTAGAATCTGAGATTCATGATGCTCTGATCGATTTAGTTAAACATGCCTCAGAGTGTATTTCATGGAAGAAATGAACTGTTCAGATGAGAAAAAGTTTCCTCCAAAATCTTTCTGGAAACTCAATCCTTCCTTGGACTCGCATAATATCATCATAGTGGGGGGAAGACTTGTTGACCCCAAACTTTTTTCAATGAAAAGCATTCTATGCTTCCACCAAAGAACAGTCGTCTTACTGACTTGATCATAGAGTTGACTCATAAATAATATGGACACCCAGGATTGCAGACATTGCATTATGTAGTCAAACTCCTTGGATACTCATCAGATCTAAAAGGGCTATCCGCTTTGTGTTATCTAGTTTGTTTCGGACAAAATCCCAAACCCTTTCAACAACTGATGGGTGATTTACCTGCCCTCCGGGCCAGTCAACTGAAACCTTTTCTTTCTGTAGGTTTTAATTAAGGGGTCATTTTGGAGTCACCATGAGCAAGTACATTTTATCTTTCATGTCTGCGACGTATACTGTTTCCATGATGGTGAGTCGCCCAAGGAGCAGTGTAATCTCAGCTTCCCCACGGATAGGTGCACGAAGTTGGAGGAAATAGGTTTCACGCTTTCTGTCCGAAAGATGTTTCTGCGACCAAGGAAATTGCAGCACCAGTGTCTATGTTGCACATAACGTCCATTTAATTCAATTTTCCTGTAATGGTCAGGCCATCGGTTGTTTTTTCAGCCTGTTGTCACGAATGATCCTGGAGGACCTTGTCCTCGCAGGTGATTGCAAACTTGGCGGCATCCTGACAGGTGAGTTGGATTTTGGTGGCATTCTCAACTTATAATATTTCATGAGATGTCACGATCTTTCACATCTATAACATGTCGTCTGCGGCATTCTTTCCTTGCAGTCTTTCATAAGATGTCCTGAATTTCTACAGTTATAGCAAAATCTATAAATATCTGCCCTGCTAGTTGTTTCTTGCTCATGGGTGAGCCAGCTGGATTAGGCGTCTCACATCTACTTCGAATTCTTGCAGACCCCCACCTGATTTTTGTGTTCGTGTTTTCATTTGTTTTTCGAAGGGTATCGTCCGTAACATACATTGGTCGTTGCTGCCGCCTCACATTGTCGGCAATACATGGATCAAGACGACTGACCATCAAAAGTTGGTGGTTTCTCAGCAACCCTGCCTCGACGATCTTGGTTCTGAGAGGGGCTTTCATCTCGCACTGCATCCACTTTCTCATTGACCTCGTCTATTTTTTGTCGTCTCCCTTCAGTTAATTTTTTAAATCTTCAAGTTATCCTCTTAGTTCTCTCATTCGTACTTCGGTTTCATGTAAAACATGTACGAAGAACTTCACTTGATTATCTAGAAGCTTCTGGTAGTACTCGGGACAGCGGGCTTTACGTCCCCTCCGAAGAACGACATGTTCTCAATATATCTTGTGCCCATTGATATATTGCCTGCGAGCTATGATTTGACTCTCAGTCAACCTGAAGAGCTGGGCCAAGCCCAAAAAATATAGTAGCAATGAAGAGTTCATCATTAACAGTTACCGCTCACAAACTGTATTGAAGTTTTTTACGTCATATATCGTATTAGGCAGAATTTGGACAGATCCGAAAAACGATCGTACGACGAACCGATAGCTATCTGATTGATCTAAAGTAAAATTTAGACCAATCAGAAAGCTATCGGATCGGCATACGATCGGATTTCGGATCTATCTGAATCCAGCCTTTCTCCTGACGTCCTTCACAATGATTTTACAATAGTGTACAACTCACCCCATTGTGTTATTTGTGATACTTTATTGGCCGAAATAAATTATTATTTTCAATTTTGAATTATTAGGATGATAGTAATGGTGCCGATAATTGGCGTTTTTATCTAAAAGATGAGAATTACTCATTCCTATTGAAGCTGCTGGATAATCATTCACTATACGCCTACTCAGACTAGATGTCTCATTCCATGTACTCTGGAGAGCATAGAAACAAGAAATGCTTCAGCTTATAGAAAATATTCAGAGAATCATCTATTCTCCATCGTTTAAGCCAAAGCGAGATCAAAGAACTGACTCTTCTGAAATATAAGTTTTTTCATATCGAGATGTATCACTCGCTCTGATAATGAACTTTTTTATAGCTGTACAGATTAAATGAAGTGACACACCTTGTTGACTTATAAGTGCTGAAACCAAGTCGATTTCCATTGTTCCAAAAGCTGACATAACAAATGATAAAGGTTACTTCGAATTTAGTATGTTATTCTTAAATAGATTGTGTATTCACGTGGTCCCGAAATGTATACCAGAAGTGCGCTATGAAATAAAACCAAAATCTAACATGGAGTTTCTGATCGGCGGAATTGCCTCAATGGGAGCGGTATTTTTCACTAATCCTCTGGAAGTTTTCAAAATTCGAATGCAGCTACAAGGGGAGTTGAAAGCCAGAGGACAACATGCTGTACATTATAAAAATATTTTCCATGCCGGATATACAATCGTCAAAAATGATGGAGTATTGGCTCTTCAGAAAGGGCTCACGCCAGCCCTGGCAGTGCAGTTGATTTTGAATGGAACAAGATTGGGTGAGTGAGTATATAGGTTGGGCAAGTATTTCGTAACTTTAATTCCTCTCATTCACAATGAAAGTTTTAATCTTTTCAAAATATGTTCTCTCTCTTTTTGATATTCGTTCTACCGGAGTGCGTGCATCGTCCATAACTTTTTCTATCCAAGCTATCGACATGATTTTTTTTTGAAACGATAGCTCCAACAATGAGCACATTTTGATAATCCTTCATTTATATACAGAATATCCCTGTTTGGAGACGAGATCTGAGTATGTTAAAGCAAGAAATAAGTGTAGTGCAACAATTGAAGCAGCTAAAGAAGAACATAATCATAAAATTCGTTCAAAACTTGTTGAATGTCCAAACGGTTCTCGTTCGTTTTGGTCATTTGCCAAACATTTACTTTTAGTTAATTTCCCCCTCCAACCAAAGAAGATGGATCACAAGCCACCACTGCCCAATAAAAAGCAAATATATTCGCAAATATCTTTGCTGGAAATTCTACTTTTACTCATCGAGAAAAGATCCCCCGAAAATCACGCCTGTCGACAGTCATATGCGTTAGATAACTTTTCACCAAACAAATATAAGAAATATTTTATTGGACTTGAAGACAAATGAGGCGTGCGAATCTGATGGAGATACATTAATTGTTCTGAAAGCATGTGCCCCTGAATTGCCACCAGTACTTTGCGAATTATTCAACCATTCATATAACTTGAGGGGGTTCTCCTAAGTCCTGGAGGACTACAAGAGTTCAGCTAGTTCCTAAAAAAGGGAAGAGAACTTTATCTTTACCAGAACAATTTTTTCTATCATTTCAAAAGTCATGGAATCGATATGAAGCTTATCAAATATCTAGAGAAATCAGGAATAATTGGTGATTGACAATACGGATTTCGCCATCAACAAATGACTTGGTGGCTTATGTTTCTCATATTCGGCCTCATTCAGTCGAAAAATTCGGAGAAACAATAGCTGTTGCACTCGATATTTCAAAAGCGTTCGATCAAATTTGGCATCGGAGTCTCCTTTCTAAACTGCCGTCTTATGGTTTGCCTCCTCAGTTGTGTGCTTTGTTGAAGAGTTTCTTGTCTGATAGGTCTCTGTATGTGGTTGTTGATGGAGTATCATCTGATATTCTCCCATTTAATGCAGGTGTTCCACAGGGTTCAGTTCTGGAGCTCACTTTGTTTCTGCTTCATATAAATGATTTGCTCGAGAGGACATCTTGTTCACTATATAGTTTTGCGGACGACAGTACTCTTCATACTATTTTCTCTTCCAGAGTCCCCATACCAGCTCGAGAAACAAAAATTCAAAGAAACATTCACGTAATAAAATTAACGATGACTTGGTAAATAAAATTGAATGGGGTAACATTAACTTGGTGGAATTTAATGCTAGGAAAACCCGCAGGCATGTTTCTTCTCAAGGAATGCCATTCTATCATCATCTAGTATTCAGTAACTATTCCTACAAAGTCAAGTATCTCGATGCTAGGAATCACGATCAGTGATAATCTCTCATGGCAAAACCATGTGAGATCGATCACTAAAGGTTCTTCCCAGAAACCATGATTTCTCTTTCGTGCGAGGAAATACTTCACTTCTCGTCAGCTTCTAATGATATAAAAGGCTCAGATAGGACCTGTCTTGGAATATAGTGGAGGCTTACCGATTCTACTCAGAGAAAGGCAATCCGTCTTGTTGGTGATTCTCCGCTCACAGACTCGTTCACTTCATTGGAACATCGAAAGGATCGGAGACTTGTCTCTCTTCTATAGATATTTTCACGGTCGATGCTCTTCTGAATTGTTCTCAATCGTTTGACCCTTGGCAATATCTACATGGATGACTTGACGAGTACAGAATTCCCACCCCTTTGTTGTGAACTTGGAGCGACCAGTCTAATCTCTCTTGCTCAGAGATCTTTTTTCAATAGAACAGCTGAGCTTTGAAACTCCTTGCCGTAAGAGGTTCTTCCTGAGGCTTACAAACTTCAAATATTCAGAGTGATTGTTAATTCCTATCTCCTGTCCTTTGATTCACGCGGTGTTCTTTGAATATTACAAGGCTTCCCTTTCGTGTGAATCTGCATGTATATAAACATAATGAAATACACAATCAAGTTCTGTTTTTGTGAAAGGCAATCCTTCACTTTCAATACATTCTTGAAATCGTCACTAAATTATCAATATAACGCACTATGGTTTCATTGACTTATTACTCATTCAAATGCAACACCGTTATTGTACCATTGAATGGAATTTTTCGAAAGCTTCTCGTCGATATCAGGTTTGAAGTTTGTGAATTATGTTGCTTTCGTAAAATTTGACATATCCATGAAATTATGTATGGAATTGTAATAAAAAAATAGTCATCATCACAAAGAAAATTCTAGTAATCTTCTCAAGAAAGATCAACAGAAAACAATGCGAACATTTTGAGGAAAGGCTACTTAAGTAAATGTTCAAATAGTGACCATGATGTTCCATAAAAGTTACTAGTCTTTTTGTGAATGAGTTTCGAACTCTAGCTAGCATTGCTCTATCAATTGAATGAAATACTTTTCTGATCCTATTTTCCATATCATCAGCAGTTGTCGGACGATTTCTGAAAACCCTTTCCTTCACGTACCCCCAAAGAAAGAAATCCAGAGAAGTAAGGTCCGGGGATCGCGCGGGCCAAGGAATATTACCGTCTCGGCCTATCCAACGATTAGGATAGGATTGATCTGAAAATTCTCGAAATATTCTAGGGTTATGCACTGGAGCACCGTCGCGCTGCAACCACGTGGTTCTTTGGGTATTCAAATCGATTTCTTTTTACATTCTGGAAATATGTTCGCGAAGAAAATGTCAATACCTTCCACCATCCAGCACATTGTCAAAGAAGTAGGGACCAATAATGTGATTCCCCATAATTTCTCTCTAAAGGCCAAATAAATGATATGCGTGAAAAAAATAAAATTACGCCGATTTCTACTCCATGGTGTTCGCCCATCTGGATAGTCCCCAAAAAACTGGATTCTTCCGGAAAGCCGAAATGGCGAGTGGTAGTTGATTACCGGAAAATCAATGACAAAACGATTAGCGATCGATACCCACTCCCAAATATTAATGACATATTAGATAAACTAGGTAGAGCACAACATTTTTCCACCCTCGATTTGGCGAGTAGTTCTCATCAAATCGAAATGTCTCAAAATTCTATAGAAAAAACGGCTTTTAATACCGAGCACAGACACTACGAGTTCGTACGCATGCCCTACGGATTGAAAAATGCTCCATCAAGTCTCCAGAAAGTTCTCGACGAAGTTCTGAAAGACTTGGACGCTATAATAATTTTCAGCACGGGACTTCAAGAACACATACAAAACCTTAAACTTGTAATTCCCAAATTAGGCGGAGCACGCTTCAAAATTCAACTAGATGAAACAGAATTTCTACGAAAAGAAGTGGAATTTCTAGGCCATATCTACACCCCCGAAGGCATAAAGCCAAATCCAAAAACAAAAAAAATTAGAGCTGTTCAGGTTTTCCGATCCCTAGAACTCATAGAGAAATAAAATCATTTTTAGGCCTATTTATAAACAACTTTGCCAAACTTACAAAACTCCTGACGAACTGCTCAAAAAAGAATGCCAAAGTAGAACATACTAGAGAATTCATCAATTGCTTCAATACTTGTAAATCGATATTAACATCCGAACCTGTTCTTGCATACCCAAACTTCGAAACCTGAAATAAACTATTCAACCATTGAGAAAGAGCTTTTCTTGCTATCGTTTGGAGTTGTAAGTATTTCAGATCCTCTCTTTTCGGAAAACGATTCGAAATTTTCACCGATCACAAGCCCCAATGGCTTTTTTCATTAAAGGAACCGAATTCTAGGCTTGTGCGATGGCGTTCGAAATTGGAATAATTCGACTATGTTATAAAATATAAAACAGTACTTTCTGATAAAGCAGCCGATGCCCTTTCCTGAATACCCTTTAATGTTGATTTGAATATACTAGAAACCCTCTCAGTCGAAAACAACCCTGGTGATTCAATTGAAATCATTGGTGATTTCCTCAACAATCCCAGAGATCTTCCTGTTTCAGACAACGACCTCTTGAACGAAATTTCAGAACCCATCAAGCCAGAAAATCGAATCAATATACTATCTGATACCCAAATTGTTCCTCCAAAACCAACGGAAAACAATGCCCCCTCAGATTTAGAAACTGTTCATACTTCTCTCGAGGAACCTATTTTCAAAATCCCAATTTCAGAAAGATCAGTCAATACATATAAAAACAATTCATCGTTGCAGTCGGTGATATAGAAAATATTCAATGCAGAGTAGAAAAAGTTTTCGACAATTTCCGTACTTATGTAACCATCTCATCCACAAACATGACACAAAACATTATCAAACTTCTCAAAGAATTCATTGACCCCAAAACAAACATTTGCTTCATTTCAAAAATCCTGCAGTATCACAAATTTTCAGTACAACCATCCAAAATTTATTTGAAAATTCTTTTTCTTTCAAAATTGTTCATTGCTCAACCTTCCTGACAGATATAGAAACTTTCAACGAACAAAAGAAATACTTGAGTTGTACCTTTGTATATTGATACAAAGGTTGTACCATACCATAAAAACCTGTCACAGAGGTATGAATGAAATGGAATCATCTCTTAGTTCACGATTTTATTGGCCAAAAATGTCAGACGTCATACAAACTTCATCAATGATTGCGAGTTTTGCCAAAAAAAATATGACAGAAACCCACCTGTCATTAAACTCAATTCAACACCTACAACCTCGAAACCATTCGAACACATCCACATAGATTCTTTCCAAATTTCGAGAGAAACTTTCACGACAATTATTGACACATTCTCTCGCTATGGTCAAGCATATCCACTCAAGTCGTTAACAGAAGTATTAGTACTGGAAAACCTTATCAACTTCATCACTCATCATGGCCTACCACTGAAAATTACCACGGATAGGGGTACCGAATTCAAAAATAAAGATCTAGAGAATTTTTGTAAAATTTACAACATCGAACTACACTACACGACATCGAAAAATAGTAATTCATACTCTCCAGTCGAGAGATTTCACTCTACTTTGATCGAACACTATAGATGAAGGAGAGGAAGGAACAAATAACACCCCAGAACAGTTGATGAAAAGAGCAGTTCTAGGATATAACAACTCGATAGATAATGTCACTAAATTCACACCTTTCGAAATCATTGAAGGTCATATAAATACTAACAACCCATTTGACCTTGATGACCATATCATAGTATCTGATCACGTTCAAAAACACAAAGAGAACGCTCAAAAACTATACGAAGTAATCCGAAATTCTAACCAAACAACCAAAGAAAAAATTATATCCGTATTATATTCGTAGATATCAGGAATGATCTCATTACTTTTTAAATATTAATTTTCCAGAACTTTACATTTCCATTGACATATATCATGTTTGTTTATTATTATCTCTACATACTATGGAAACAGATTCCAAAGCAAATCATATTAACTCAAACACTACATCTCTCCCAGAATCAACTAAGAAATTATAATTGTAATCTATCAGGAACTCTCCTTATACGAACAGGTCTTCCAGAATTTGTATTGCAATTGTTTTCAACTGATGTTTTATAATTCGAATTGGCCTCTGGTAATTGCATGACAATTTCTGGTTGTGTCCTAGAATCATCCTCCGTCATACTTGTGATATCAAGATCATAGGCTAATAACTGATTCGCGTGTCGAATCCATATAACACCACTGTCATACAATTTCACTTTGTTAACATCTTTTCCTATTTTATCCACAACCCTACCAATTGCCCATCCATGATGTAAAGATCTATAATCTCTATCCCTAACTGATTGACCTACCAGAAACACTACATCTCTTCTCCCCTTGTAACTAAATTTTTGACTCTTTTGATTCATTTCCAAATTATTTTTTGCTTCAATTGAGTGCTCATTATCTTTGATAATAATACTATCAGGTTTCATTAAATCTAACCCCATTCTTAAAGAACGACCAAACATAATTTGAGCGGGAGACTTTCTAGTAGAGCAGTGCATGGTATTTCTGTAATTAATTAGAAATGAGCTTATCGATTTCATGAAATCGCTTTGTTTCAACGTGCAGAATACTTTATTTGAATACAATTTCACGGTTTTTACTGCATTTTCTGCAGCTCCATTGGACTGTGGATGAAAAGGTGGAGTATTGATGAATTGAATACCGTTCAAACATAAAAATTCTTTGAACTGTAACGAGGAATTTTTTTTTGCATTATCCGAAACTAACGTTTTGGGTAGTCCAAACCTAGCAAAAATTTCTCTCAATTTTTCAATACAAGCTGTGGAATTGTTATCCAGCCCAGAACGAAAAAGTATTTTCGAAATGCAAAACCGACCGGCATTTCGAAATAAACGTACCCACTCTAGTGAAGATTCCAGAGACCTGCGAAATCCATCTCCAAAACAAGCTTTTCGTCAACGACATAAAAAACTACAAAGCAAACCGCTAATTTTGCCCAAATTCCCAATCGAAGGAAAGGAAACTTCACGAATGTACGAAACACCAAACTTCTACAAACTGAATGTTGACGAAATATATGAAATCAACAAGATAGCGGATCGACTGACTCCGATCCACAAACCGAAGAACCCCATAAATAACATCAATATTTTTGGCCTGCTCATTGGGACCTTAGCCCTGTTGTTTCCCCACAAAAAAAACAAAAAGGAGAAAAAAAAACCCCACCCAAAAAACTCTTCCAAAAAACCCAAAACAAAAAAAAAACAAAAAAAAAAAAAAAAGGTCCAACCCCCCAAAAAAAATCCCCTATTTTTTCCCCCCGAGAAGAGAGAAGATATATGGGCACCCCTCCCACACCCCCCGCACCCCCCCCGCCCACCCACAACCACCCCCCCACAAAACCCAAACCCCACCCTTATAACAACCCGATAACCCTCAAATCAAATCCCCATATTCTCTTCCCTCCCTTTTCCCCCCCCCCCTGAGAGAGACCCTCTCTTTTTTAAAAAAAAAATTTTCAAAAAAGCGCTTCCCCTTTCCCGATATTCAAATCCCCCAAAAACACCCCACACATATCACATAAAAAAATAGAATATAAACCCACAGACAAACAAAAAAAAATTTTCCCTCCCCCCCCCCATCCCCCCTATTTATAAACAAAAAAAAAAGATTCACAGAAAAGACCCCCCCACTAAAAACCCTGAGAGAAAAAAAAAAAAAACCCCCACCCCGAACACACTATCCCAAAAAAAAAACACATTTTGTGTGAAAAAAAAGACAAAAAAGATCAAAAAAAAACACAAAAAAATACCCTTTATTTCCAAAAAAATAGACAAGATCCAGATATTCCCCCCACACATTCACATATCCCCTTATTTCACAGTTTTAACCCAAACCCCCTTTATACCCCATATCCCAAATTACAAAATTTGGGGAGATAAAAATATATACAAAAAAAAGAGACACAAACAAAAAGAGAGAGATTTGGGGTATATTAAAACACACCACAATCACAGCCACAGAGTACACACACACAAAAGAGCTCTCCCAAACAAACCCAAACACGCCATCCGAGAAAAAAATATTATTTTACACATCCCCTACACAGCCCCCCCCCCCAAAATCAAAAAGATTTTTTAAAAATTTAAAATTTAACCAAAAAAGAAGAACAAGAACCAAAACCCCACCAAACACTTTTTTTGAGAGATAAAAACCCAGATTCTAAAACCCTCCCATCCCCCCCACAATTACCCAGATATTTTTAGAGAAAACAGACACATATCACCCATAAACAAAAATACAAGAGAAAAAAAAAAACCCAAAACCCGTATTTATCACATCTCTTTAAAAGCCAAAACCCAAAAGAACACCACCCCCATACCCAACCCCCAAACCCCCACCACACAGCAAAATTCCCCCCCCCCCCAAAATATCCCTCCCATTTAAAAAAAAACAAACACATAAAAATATCCCACACATAAAAAAAAGACAACAAAAAGAGAAAAAATCTCAAAAATCCCGGGAAAAAAAATACACACTACCCAAAATAGAAAAAACAACAAGAAAATCCCAGAAAAAGAACACACTCCTCTAAAAAAAAAGACACACAAAAAAAAAAGAAAAAAAACAAAAAAAAAGAAAAAAAAGGAGAAAAAAACTCTAAAAAAAACTCTACACAGAAAAAAAACACATATAAAAAAAAAAAAAAAAAACCCCAAAAAAAAAAAAAACAAAACGAAAACAAAAAATATAAAAAAACCCCCGGGAAACTCCTCGAAAAAAAAAAAAAGAAAATAATACACCCCACACAAAAAAAAAAATAAGAGACACACAAAAAATAAAGAAAAAAATCAAAAAAAAATTTTGTGCTTTTAAAAAAACACATATACCCCCCAAAAAAAATAAAAAAAAAAAAAACACAAAAGAAAATAATAAAAAAACCCACACACACCCACCCCCCCCCCCCCCGATAGGGAAAAAAACGGCCCAAAAAAAAATCAACACACGGCCCCAAAAAAAAAACCAGAAAACACCCCCCCCCCCCCCCTCCCCCCCGAGAGAAAACACAAAAAAAAAACACAACACCCCCCTCCCCCCCCCCCCCCCCCCCAAAAAAATATTACAAAAAACCCAACAAAAAAGACCCCCAAACCACCAAAACGCCCGGGCCCCCCTCTCCCATCCCCTTTTCTTTCCCAAAAAAAAAAACACCCCAAAAAACCCTACCCCCACACAAAATATTTCTCGGGCCCCGGGGGAGGGGAAACCCCCTCTTTCCCTCTTCCCCCCCCCCCCCCAAACACACCCAACACACACAAAAAATTTTTATCCCCACCCCCCAAAATATGTATACAAAACAAAACAAAATTTTATTTCCCCCCCCCCCCCCCCCCCCACTCTTTCCCCCCCCCCCCATTTCCCCCCCCCCCCCCCCACCCACACAAAAATACAAAAAAATAAAAAAAAAACACAACACACACAACAAAAACCCCCCCCCCCCACACCCACCCCCCACACACACCCAAACCCCCACAAACCCACAGAAAAAGAGACACAAGAGTCCCCCCCCAAAACTGTTCTCCCCCCCCCCCCCCAAAAAAAACACACCCCCCCCCCAAAAATTTTTCCCTTCCCCTCCCCACAATTCCCCCCCCCCTCTTTCCCCCCTTTCCCCCCAATATAATACCCACAAAAAACCAACCCTTTTTTTTCCGATACCTCAACACGAATCATCTATTCTCCTCTCGTGAGAGTTTCGTGTGTTCTCTTCGTGAATTCATTGTTTCGTCAGAGATATTTCTTCTTTCTATTTCTTCAAAAATTACCCTCAATTTTTTTTCCCTCGAAACCAACTGTGTTAATTAACATTCCGATTTGACATATTGGAGGCCTCTCTTTCTATCTTTCTCATTTTTTGATATTTTTTTCATTATTGTAAGATATTCCTTTCGCCATTTTTTGGAAATCCTTTTCTCTTTTTCTTTTTTCTCTTTTCTTCCTCGATATTTTCTTTCTTTATTTCTCTTTCCTCTTTCTTCCACTAACTCATATAAAATATCTTGGAATAATAATAGATACACATATGCGATAGGATCAACACATAAACTTCACCCACAAGAAACTTCGCTTTATTCTTCAGGAATTCAGACAACTTAATGAAATCCTTGACCTGAAACAAAAAAAAACACTTCATTGCAGCTTAGTGGAAAGTAATCTTAATTATGGTTTGCTTGAAAGGGGAGGAGTGGCTGAAACTTATGTTCGCCCACTCAAAGTTATCCAAAAGTGCTTTCTAAAACTGTTTAAAAATGCTAGATATCCAAGTGACAGTTTATATAAAGAATCTGGCATACTAGACCTTAAGCAACTATACTATAAAAGATGTACTACCAAACAATTTAAAGACAAGAATACTCTACTGAAACTCACCCATACATATAACATACGACGTCACATCCAATTTCAATGCCCCGAGCACACAGATCTATAGGACAGAAAAGTTATCATTATTTAGGTCCAAAACTATTCAATACCCTTCCTAAAAATATCCAGGAATGCCGGTCATTCTATTTATTCAAAAAAGAATTGACAATCCACTTGAAAAACACTTCCTCTGATATCATATACTCATTCTTACTACGAGATGATAATATTTCAATTTTTAAAATTTTTATTTTTACTGACTATTGAATGTTGTATATTTTTATTGTGTTTTATATTTTGATTGTTTCTATACTTATTTGAATTTGCCTACCTGTGTGTATGATTGTATGTTTGAAAATGTCAATTTTATTCTTACTGACTATTGAATGTTGTATATTTTTATTGTGTTTTATATTTTGATTTTTCCATGCTTATTTGTGCGTATAATTGTATATGTTTGAAAATGTGTTTAAGAACATGTTCTCATGGATATATCTTATCTTTTATATATTTTAATCCTCACATACATTTTTATTCTTAGTTTAAGATATTCAATTGAAATTTTGTTGGTGCACTCACGTGTTCCATCTCACTAACAAGTGAAAACTTCAGTAAGACATTTCATGTGCTTATTTTGCTAATTGTTAGAAATCATTTGTCAATTATATATTAAAAAAATTCCTTTTTTGCAAATAAACACTATTCTATTCTATCTCAATAACAAATCTAGTGTCAATTATGTCAAAACATGTTTTTGGCAAATAAACTTATTATTGTAATTTTTGTCTAAACAAACCAAGTCGGGTCCGTACTCACCACTGTTCTGCACCGCGGGGTGAGGTAAGTGGTCACTGGCTCTGAGAATCGTGACTCCAGAGCAGACGCAACAAACCGAGAATAACGGCCTTCTCCATTCGGCCGGCCAATTCTCTTTCGCATTGTGGCATGCCGGTATGGTCTTGAGCTCCGAGAGCAGCGTTTGTCTGGAACTACCGAGAACACCTATAATCAGAACCACTAATTTGACAGAATAGTCCGAGTGGAGCCTGCGGAGTTGGTGAAGTGATTCCTGGTACTCTGTCCGTTTTTCTCCTCTTGTCGGACGATATTCGTTTCGGCAGGGGCCGAAAACTCGATATCGAATATCGTCTGACTTCGGTGGTCGAAGAGGACTATATCAGGCTTATTGACTTGTATTTGCCTGGGGGTGAAAAGTTCCAAAAAATTCGACACCTTTTATTCTCCAAAACGAACTCAATATCCCCTGGAGCGTAAGGCAGTACCGGTGTCCTGTCTATTTCATACGAGTGCCGAAGAAAATAGTATAACACTCGTAAAGCCGCCTTATGGCGATGAATATAGGCCTGTCGGCAGGCCCTGCATCTAGTATCAGTGACCTCTATACCCATCACACGGCTCCGGTAGACAAGGGTATTGAAAACACCGTCTTGGCACGCCATGATGAAACCTTCAATCTCTGATTTCAACTCACCTGACCTGAGGAAGGCAAATGTCAGCTCAACAGACAAGCCATGGTCCTCGATGTTCCTAAAGAAGACTCCGTGCATGGGCTTGTCTGTATACCTACAGCTGCAGCATTTTAGCATTCTTTGCAGCCTTGATGTGAGCTTTTCGCCTTTTGACTATACCAAGTTCATCAGCAGCGTGCCTTGCTGCCTTGAATAAAAAGGCTCCTACTCCTGCATGTTCATTGTCTCGGACTATGCAGTGTAGGGGATCTGAACTACTGATGATTCTACAGGCTCCATCGAGAACCATTCTGTTGTGAAGACACTCCAAACTCAACGGCCTCCTTGTTGTCGAGTCTTTACGTTAAGTTGCCGCAACTCTCCCTGAGTCCATTTGCCTACTCCGAAAGAGTAGAGTGGAATCAGATGGCAAGCATGTTGGTGACAAAAACTTTGTTCTTGCCCGACAGCTCTGAGGACCAGATCTGCCGTAGTTTCTGTCTATAATTGCCACGGAGAGCATTTTTACCGAGTCTATTTCTTGGGTGTGGCGTTGTACCACATCCAAATAGGTGTATGTCTCTCCGGCATTCAAATGATGTAGAGTGCTTCCATCTACGAGTTGGGCATACACAGCAAAATCCTCGCGTCGTCCTCTTTTGAGATGAACCTCATTTGTCAATCCCGATTTCCATACCGACAGCATGCGTGAACTCCTTCACCACCCTGAGGGATTGCTGAAGGTCCCCTTCTCCAGAGGCATGATTGATTACGTATCCTTACTCGAAAATACTTTTTCATATATCATCTGAACCACTGTTACTCACAAAAATGTTTACTCGAACATCAATACACTTAACATATACACTGTTTCTTCACCTCTGTGAAGCATCTAGAAAAATATTCAACTTATTTCAGTCATCTTCCATATTCTTCCCAAAAACAATTAACACTTTGGGTAAGGTCATCTTTCAGCGCTAACACACGCAATTCTTCCAAGAGTACCTCCCCATATTCGACAGTTCAGACTTAAACTTCCTTCAGTATTTTCAACTTTTATTGTGACACTCAACATTTTTCATCATATCAACTTGTTTCCCAAAAAAAAATAGTTTTTCCTTAAGAAATTTCACACTAGCTATAACGAACTAAGATGCAATTAAATTTCGCAAAAAAAATGAAACTCTTGAAGAAATGGAAACTAATAATATGTTAAATCATTGTTGTGAACCACTACTTTCATTTCGTATTGACACCGTCAAAGATTTCATTTTTCAGCTCATCACGATATATATGCCTTTCCGTTTTTTTTTTTTATACAAATAGCTGTATCTCCACTGGTGGCTAGGCAGTGCTTTCAAGACATATTTCGTAATTTCTCAAGTATAATTCATAAAATAACGTTATTTTTGCAAAATAATAACCAATCCATAAACAATAAGGCATACTACATATACATCTAATCGATTCGTCAAATTATATTTATTCAGATACAATTTGAAACAAAGAAATGATTATCTTTATCAATCCACATTATTTACGTTACTCATTGAACATACTATAATAATTTGATTTACTACTGAATGCAAAAGGAATATCTCAAAATTATCTGTACTTTATTTTCATTTCATCGATTCTTGAACTAAACACTTTTTGAAATGTTTTTGCAACTTCATGAAAATTCGATTATACCCCAACAGATATTTTTTCATTAAAAATAATATTCAAAAATCACACAAACTCATTTATACCAAGCCGTTCACGCCACGTGAAGCCATTCAAGCTGAGTCAAATCATTCAGGACATCAAATAATCATCACTCAAGAATTTTACAGAAAAACTGAAATTTTCAGCTCACAATGACCTATTGAGAGATGAATGGAGTAAATTGTTAGAAAAAATGTTATTTTTAATATTGATCTCAAAAAACTACCAGAAAAAGAACTACACATACATTTCACTCGAAAAAAAATATCAATCACACAAATCATACTGGAAATGACCAAAATGAGAGATTAGAATCGCACATTTCACACACACACATTCTCAAAACAACTGTTCATGCGGTTATCACAAATTTTCAGTAAAAAACTTTATATTATGAAGAATGAATCTTCGAAATCGAAGCGTGGCGACCTCCACCATGTCGGGAAGTAAGGTAGGATTTTGGTCCTTCCTTGCGGTTAAAGTAGCTCAGATGGTTATCGGAAAATATCGCGAAGAAAAATCTGTAAAATTTTGTCTAAAGAATATTCCATGTTGCCAGGAAACCCCTCAGATGCTTGTACGAACAAGGGATCCTACAGCTTATGAAGTAGAAATGGAACTCCTTTGACTTCGCAACTGAACGGCAAATACGGAATTTTAAAAATTATGGTCCACGCAGAATTGAAAAATTTAAGTTGTAGACACTTTCTGTGCCAACTGACTACTATTTGTGACTTTCTGAGGAAATTCTATCAGTGGGATGAGGTGTGAGCCTTTTCATCGTTCTAAGTTTGTCGCTGAGGGGTGCCCACTTTTCTATTTTTTCTTTATATAACGTGGGGTCCGGTGAAGAGTACAATGTTTTCTTCTTCGAAAAGTATTTTATGAAGTTCGACCTCATCAATTTCGGTTAAAAAATTTCTCTCTTATATAAAATTTTATTTTCGTTGATAGTACAATGGTATACCTACTATTTCGAACTTCTTTCAGGAATAACTATTTTGTTTTCCCTCTTCGTTTCAGACAACAACTGTTCAACCATGGGTTGTAAACTCCCATCAGGAATTACTATCCACATAATGATCCGGAATGAAATTATTGAATTACCCACATCGTTCTTTTTTCAGGTGCATTTCAAATGGCAGAAAACAGGGGATACGTTAAAGATAGCAATGGTGATATAAAATTCCACGAAGTCGTGATATTTGGAGGACTGAGTGGTGGATTGGGACAGTTCCTGGCAAGCCCCTTTTTCCTTCTGAAAACCCATTTTCAATCGAAAGCAACTTCTTCTATTGCCGTTGGATATCAACATAATCATGAAGGGCTCTGGAAGGGGTTTCGGAAGATCTATAAAATACATGGGGTGCGTGTCACATAAAAACCATATATAGCGAAGAAGTTTCACAATCAATCGGAAATATGCTCTTTTACAACCTACTTTTAGTCTGGAAAGGTATCAATTGTTTACTCAGAAGAAAATGAGTTGAAAAAGAACTTCATCTTCTTGTTTTTGATTTGGAACGTTATTATACTTATCGCACTATAGGAAGTGTTCAGATCACGGCTATTAACGTGTATACACCAACGTAGTTGTACAAAACAAGCTAACCCTGACACGATATCAGACACCGAACACACATCAATAGGGCCGAAAAGGTACTCAGTTTCACCCTCAAGTACGATTTGAAACTAATCTCCAACAATGAAAGTTACCGGTTAATCAGCCATTTATTCAGCTATATCATCTCACTCTTTTTGATACATGTGTTTCTCGCTCAGATCCAGTCCATTTTTATTGTCGAAAATGCCGCTAATATATCAGTAAGTAATTGTATCAATGCTTATTTGTAGCAGACCTTGTAAAACATGAATTATATGAGTGATATGAATTCCATTTCAAAAGCATTTATAAAAACCGAGATTTTATTTTTAATCTCTACGTGAGCGAATGACATTCACAAAGAATAACAAACATTATATTGGTTGGGATTTACATTGTCTATTTGAAATGCCTACTTGGAAAAAAAAGATGATCCAAATCAACAAATTTCAAGAATATACTCTTCTCAAACAATTCTAGATTTAGAAGTCATTTTATATTGAAAAAACTCAAAATTTGACCTCAATGAGCGCCCGCCAGAGCTTCACTTCCCCAATCTGAACCGGCTTGCGTAGCCGGTTAACTTTTTCATTGAAAGGTAAAGGTGAAATATTTTCTGCTGTTGTAATGAACTAAGTTTATGATAAGTGATGTTGAGGACATAGCTTTGGATTGATCAAAGGTTGTGCTTTTTGTGCATCAAGCTAAATTTTACTAAAATTGAAGAGGCAGTAAAGTGTTGAAATTCCATGAGTTGAAAAGAGGTATTCACGGGGATATTGAACTCTTGCCTTGATCATTATATGATCACCCTTTTTGTATTATGTAAATTGCATTCATTCAAGAACTGACAGCTACTCCACCAGAAACAGATTCCATACCGCATCTGAGATTCACAAAATACATAGAATGCTTTTCCTACTGAATGATAGTCTATATAGTTTGAGACGGACCCGATTGCGTAACAGGATGAAACTATGTTATTACGCCTTTTGTTAATATTATATAATAAATTTTTTCTGAGAGTCTTGAGATATTTGTTGAAATTGGGGAGTGTAGATCTTGCTTTGGATGCATTTTATATAAAGGTATACAATATAATCGATGAACACTTACTCTCATCAATATCCGAAATGGTATACATCCGAAATAATAAATAATATTGAAATAAAGCTAAGTTCCATGAAAAGTATAAATCAGCTAAGCAAGAACAACATCTTCGAGAATTCAGGCGACTCATAAAACATATTTCCTGAAAGATCCTATATTATTAATTACAGACCCATATATATTCTGTCAAATTTTGCGAAACTATTCGAGATTGACTGATATAATCGTTTATTTTGATATAATCGTTTATTTTTCGAGGTAAGGAATTATATACCATAATGTCAACATGGATTTATGGATCGAAGATCAACTATTACTATTTAAGCATTATTTACTGAATAAGTCACACGAGAAGTGGATAACAAAAGACAAATTGTTATTGCTGAGGCTAAGGAATTTGACAGAATTGATATTGGTGTACTTATGAACGACGTCTTGGGTGTAGTTCTCGCTTTCCCATTGATGTAATGATTTCAATCCTATTTAACTAACAGGAGTGCGTCTTCAGGAGTGCCACAGGGCTCAAATCTTGGACCACTTTTGTTTCTTCTCTTTATCGCTGATTTAAGTAAAATAACTAACTCTCACGAACTGACTGACGAATTGACTCGACTGATGATTGTTGCACGTTGCAAAGGGAGTTGGAAAAAGTGCAAAACTGGTGTATTAACAACAAATTGCTGCTCAATGTAGGTAAATGCCATATAATGATTCATTCTAGAAAATCTGAGCCAATTCTGCACAATTATGAAATTGATGATGATATCCTGAGTCGTTTGAGTTCTATCAGAGATTTGGGAATCGTCTCAGTTTTGTTGAGCATATAAATTCAACAATTCCCGAAGCTTATAGAATGTACGGCTTCATAATCAGAAATTGTCGATCTTTCACGAATATCCGACCATTGAAAGCTATTTATTACGCGTATGCTTGGTCACAGTTAGAGTATGGCTCTATTATTTGAGATCCTTTCTATGATTGTCACAGAAATTCTATCGAGCGCATTCAAAGAAAATATCTGACATTCTTAGCATTCAAAATAGATAATGTCTGTCCAGACAGAGGGATCTCGTATAACATTTTGATTACCAGATTCCCACATCAAATATAAGAAGGAAATGTACATCAATTATTTTCCTTATTTGTTACGCAATTATATCGATTGTGCGGAATTATTGGCACAGATAAATTTTTGTATTCCACAAGTTATTGCAAGAAACAACTTACTGTTTTGCTGTAAGAGATCTCGTACTAATCTGTACCTCAAAGCACGTCTCGATTTCAACTGTACCAGTTTCAATAATATTTCCGGTCTATGTGATATCAATTTATGTTCATCAAAACAACTGATGAACTTGGCGGTAGCTACTTTAAACAATGAAACGTTATCATAGGCTTCTTCATGTTTATTCTGTATATAGTCTTACAATGTTTCTATATATTTCAATCTTGATTTATTTATATTCATTCATATTAATGTTATTTTTACAATAATGTATTTTTGTCCAATGGATTTACTGTCTTTGATATATTGAAAGTTGAAATCATTGGCATCACACCATTACTTGACCTTATCTAGATCGTTCTCTACCCCAATGGATAATATTTTAATGTTTTTTTCATGGCAATTAGAAATGTGTTAGCAGCGGAACTTGTTAAAGAAAACCTTCTATGGATCTACATGCTAGGTCAATCAAATATAATGAAATGAGCGGTACCGACGACAGAGCCAAAAGATACTCCACATTTATTGTTCATTTCATCAGACGATCAACACTTGAGATTTACTCCTTGAACACGATCTGAGAGATAGAAATCGAACTACAACAGGATGTTGTAGTTAAATCTGTAAGTTTCAAGTACTTGAAACAATATTTTGTGAGTTAAAGTTCTACCAGAAAAGAAAATATCGCCTCATTTGTGTTATTAGATGCTCAAAATGAATTTGGTATTCGTTTTTCCATTAATTTTTCCACAATTATAGATGAACACACCTTGTATGCAGTTGTATACTACTTTGAAGAAAACTGGTTAACTTCTGGGGCCTTTGCTTGAATGTGGTTGACAATGTTCCTTGCTGAATGGTAATGGTTCGGACTTCCATTGTCTATATTGTTAACTTTATTGAAACCTGTTGCTAAGAACAAAATGAAATAAGGTAATCATATCCAAAAAAAGGTTGAAATGGAATTTTTTGGTCAAAAATAAAATTAAAGTTTTGATGTATCAAAAAAAATGGCTTTCTCCATCGGAACTGGTTAGCTGGTCTCCTTTTGGCCTCGATTGTTTTTGAGATTTCAACGAAGCGTCTGAATTTCTAGGGCTGGGGCCTATTTCATAAAAGTCTTGTACTTTTTTGACAAAACTCATATTCGTATTCAATTTCACCAAGTTCTAGAAGTTTTGGCTTTCTAATCGAGATATCTCTCCTCTGTTTTTTTTTAATTTCAGATTTCAATACTTCTCGATATATTTGCAAGACACGGAACCTGTTTCTTTTCTTCTGATCGGTTAATTACTTTTGCATTTTCATGGGCGGGATTTCCTCTTCAAAGTTTCCAGATTATTAGTTCAATTTGAAGTTAGAGAAGGCGATTTCGATTATCATTATCAACAATGTATAATTTGTTCTTGGGTTAATTTGGTACATTATGTTGAACGATCGGAAACGATGGAATTGAAAATTGATTTCGAAATTTATTTTGTGACGCTGATATCATTGCCAGAGGTGGTAGAAATGATCACCTTCATAAAATCAACGCTTGAAAAATTATACACCTCATGTCACTGGTAATGCTGAAGAATCATGGTATCACCTGATGAAACATATAAATCACTCGAATTTGGAAACTATTGCATTCAATAAGGTGGAGAGAATAACATTCAAGAGAAAAATAACCGATCTTTGCGAAGAATGCATGCGAATAAAACCAACGCGAATACTATTCACGATATCCAAAATGCCAGGAAGTAGAAGATCTGTGCATATTCATCCTAAACAGCGATATTTGTGGATCCATCATTCCTTATACTCGAGAGGAAAAAGATGATTCAATCACGGTGATTCCATTCATTTCATTCGTTGAATTAAAAACCAAGTTCCGAAGTATTTCATATTGACAGAGCAAAAAGAATAATAATTATATAAACCATGATATTGGATACTTTGATATGGAAAGTGAGACTTTAGGGGAATAAAATTGATACTGACTCTGAAGACTAGGGTTTCGTACTATTTATATCCCACAATATGAGGTAGTGCAGGCAAGCACTACCTGTAGAGGTTTTTATCTGTTCGACCAGGAATCCGTGTATCAAATATTCTAAATAATTTCTCAACATAAAACTAAATGGCGGGCTGAATGGAATAGGCCACTTGTCACTATTCATATTTTTTTCCATTTTGCTTTTTCTTGACTATCGAATACATCGAGCAGCTTCGTATCAAATACGTCCTTGATCAGTTTCAGATTGTTCTCACTAGTTCTACGATCATTGTCCAAAGCATGCTGCTGGGCGACACTGGCTTTTCTACTCTTCCGTATCTTATGTGTGAATAATGTTCCTTGAAGCGGGTCTTTATAGCTCGACAACTCTGGCCAAATTGTATCTTTTTGCAATCTTCACAACTGGGATAATATTATATGAAACCAGTTGTTAAGATTGTAACTATATTAAGAAATACACATTTGAACTAAAGTGAGTTAATTCGGATCATTCATAGACGAAGTCCTGGTCAAAATGTCAAATCCAAAATGTATCAAAAATAACTTACACCTGTAAACAAATTCAATAGGTAACATTTATTTCTTCAAAAAGGAGTTTCTGTATTTCGTGAATAACGGGAAAAATATTGATTTTGGTGAATTTTTCGAACAGATCATCAAAGAGAAAGAATAAAGAGTTCCAACCACCTCCAGTATCAACAATTTCGTTAGAGCTTCGCGCATCCCATGCTACACCATCAGTAACACTTTTATAGATCGATTAAATGATTAGAGTGTCATCTAGACACCTAGAGTAACTATGTACTATTGAATAATACGTTTGTCTTCGATTTTCCATGAGCTTATTGGTAGTCACAAAATATTTCGAAGATTCCGATAATATGTATACCTTTTGAATGAAAGTCATTAGAAGGAAGGACTGCTACTACTATAGGGAACGGACGCTCCCAAGTTTTCACAGGGATTGAATAGCGGAATATCTGCTGAGAAGGGATGTTGAAAAGTGAATACAAAAAATACACATTCATTAGTAACACATGACATAACAGTGTGAGTTTTCCACAAAATATTCGACTATAAGCAGATTCTTATCGAGTTATTTATAAGTTGTTTTTGATCTCCAACAGCTGTAATGTTGCTTATGTGCTCTTTTAAGTAATATCCTCTATCAAGGAATATAAATGTTTGATTTTTTGATTTCCAGGTAAAAGGTCTTTATCGAGGAGCAACATTTTCAATACCTCGAGCATTCGCCGGTTCCATAGCCCAACTGAGTTCATTCGAATATGTAAAACAGCATCTACATAAATACGAATACTTCCAGACGAATGTTTTACTGACAAGTTTTCTTGGAAGCATGGTTGGCGGAGTAGTAACTAGTGCCGTCATGACTCCTTTGGATTTGGTAATGATTAGAAATTACAATCAACGTAAGTAACTAGAGGGATTGCAAGTTTGGTGTGAGGATAATTGAGCTCCTGTAGGAAGGTTTGACTTCTACACCAAAGGTGTAAACACAATTAGGATTAGATATAAGTACGAATAGATGTTAATATCGTGCTAGGAATCGCACGTTGGAAGATGAGACCTCGTTAATCCTTAGATCATTCAAGTGTAGACTTTTAAGGTTTCGCGTTCGTTGGAGGAAAGCAGCGGATTAATGGCAACAGCCATTCGAATAAATTTATCAAACCTCTCCAAGGTTTCCTTTATCAAATCTCGAAAATTTGTGAGAAAAAATAATGTAACTCCATACATTTTTCTTTGGAGTGAGGTGAATGTCACGTTCGCCAGTGAAATAAGAAGCTTCTTGAGTCACCTAGAAATTATATATTTTTATTTATATTATGCTTTTGTTATTAATGGAAGTGTTCTTCGTAGTTTTTTTGAGTGAGAAACCTACCACAATCTGAAAAAATCAAGAATCAATCCATACTAGTGTTGAAGGGCAGATTTATATTCCACCCCGAAAAGTTGCTGTGGTAATCCAATCCAATGCGTCGTCGATAAACATTGAAAGGTACAATTTGGTACTAAGACCATATGATAATGAATGTGTATTCTTCCCATCTAACACCTCCGTCAGTCGAAAACCGCCGAGGGTTCTCGATTGAATAATAACAACTTACAATAGAATTTGAGATGACTCACTTCCGAAATTTGCGATGGAGAACTCAGAGTCTTCGATAGCTCAGTGGTTGAGCATACGCCTAGAGAACGGAAGGTCGTGGGTTCGAATCCCGCGTGAAGAAGTTAATTTTTCTTAAATTCTTATGATTCGTCTGAATGCCGTTATCATTTCATTTATTATATATATATATATATATATATATATATATATATATATATATTTATATATATATATATATATATATATTTGATAGACCTATTTGAAAATCTTGGTGATTTTCATGTTGGAATGTTCAATGATCCGTACATTCCCCATAGTTAGTTTCATACATCTGGTTGGAATTTCCATGGTCGTGTTCATAATTCGAATAATTATCAGTATGATTTTCATCATTCGAAGAAAGACTAGGATTTTCAAATAGGTCCGACATCATTCGACCCTCCTATCAACCAATCAACAGATTCAGTTTATTCAGTTTCGAAACTCCAGTTGCAAGTACAAACTCTAAATATAGACGATTCCAACCCAAACTTGAATCCACCGGAACATAATTTTCTGTGAAGCAAACTCTCACCATTAATTCAAAAAACCTGTATTACACTATGGGTTCAATCGATACATAGAAAATACTTATCGATACCGGTGCTGGTCTTCCAATATTCAAACCCAAAACTGTAAAAATTATAGAAATATATCCCACACAAATGTGGGTATTCAAGTTATCCCCGACTAGAAAGTAATAATTGACGAATCTGTAATGATTTCTTTCTCTCAAAACGACCCACACAAAGTGTCTATCTACTATCTCGTCATAGATTTCGACGGTCTCTTAGGATCAGATTATTTAGAGAATTACTACTGTATAGTAGGATGTTACGAAATATCCTAGCTCCGGCCCTGTCGCTCGTAGACGCAAAATAATATGAAGGGTTGGAGGGAGCACGGCATCTTCCAAGAAATCCCAACGCGAGTAGAAAACTCGTTACACATCATCGAGACCCGACTGGAAGATTCTCCATAAGCGTGTGCAAGTATAAATATAGGTTGAAACTTCATCGCGACGGACGGCAGAGAGTTTTTATCAGATTTTCAGTACAGAGCGTTGGATAGTTTAGCTGAGCAGTTTGAGTGATTGTATTGTATTGTAGTGTGATAAAGTGTTGTAATGAATGTAATTGAGTGTTGTTTGGAGTTTTAATTAACGAACTCAAGGAAATATCGTAAAAATGGTGTCAGAAGTTGGAATTTTCATGGAAATTGAATGCCATTTATGGTGAATACGAAGAGTACATCTTACGATACGATGGTAAACATTTTGAAATCCATCCAAAACCAATTTGTGGATTTGGGAAGACGACGACAGAAAAAAAAGATGCAGAGGTTAAGCGACGGCAGGAGAGAAAAAGCGCTCCAAAATATTATCGAAAATGAAAAGAAATAACGAAAATTAGAACGAGAAAATGAAAAGAAAGAACGATATGATGAAAAGAAAGAACAGAAAAAAGCACTTCAGAAAATTCTCGAGGAACAGAAAAAAGAGCAATTTGTGGATTTGGAAAGACGACGACAGAAAGAAAAGATGCAGAGGTTAAGCGACGGCAGGAGAGAAAAAGCGCTCCAAAATATTATCGAAAATGAAAAGAAATAACGAAAATTAGAACGAGAGAATGAAAAGAAAGAACGATATGATGAAAAGAAAGATCAGAAAAAAGCACTTCAGAAAATTCTCGAGGAGCAGAAGAAAGAGCAAAAAGACCTCCAGATGGTTCTAGAACACCAATAAAAGTTCTTCGAGCATGTGATATATAAAACCGAAGTACGAATGGAAGAACTGAAAGGAGAACTGAAAGAAGATCTGAAAAGAGAACTGAAGGAAGATTTGAAAGAGGAACTAAAAAAAGACCTAAAAAATTGTTGTTCTAAAATTGTTCGTTCCGTTAACCAGCTGACGAACGTCAACCCTCAGAAGTCGAAACTTGTGCGAGCAATGGATCAACGAGGCCTTACCTTTTAACGTGCGATTACCCAGCACGGTGGCCCGGCGAGGATTCGAACCCCGGTCTTCCGCTTGATAGGCAGATATGCTAACCACTACACTACCGAGACCACCTGGAAAGAGAACTTAAGTGGGACTTTGAGAAAATTAACGAGCTGAATGAAAAAATTGATGCAGTGTGAGTGATCGGCGAGACAGCGTTGCCACATCTGGTATTTTCGTGAAACCACCGACTTTTGAAAATCAGTCGTCTTGGTTCACCCAGAAGCACCTGGAGATTTTAAGGAGCAGCTCGCGGTGCAGATGTTTTAATATGGACTGAGAGTCCCGAAGATACGAACAATTTCACGTCTGGCAAGTTTCAAAAGAAGTAGCGAGGCACTGGTACATTCGCTAGAAGAGAAGGCGGCCTTCGATGCCGAAAGTGCGAGCGGTATCAATAGAAAATCCCGCACAACAAATGGTTCATTCGAGAAAGTTCTGGAGGAGATCAAATCATTATTGAATGGGATAAGCACCTAGAAGAAGAGAACATGCTATATAAGTGGAAAACCGGGACGTCTTATCAAAAGCTGCAGTTTGAGAATCCCACCAAGATCCAACCCACCTGCAATGGTGCCACCACGTTCGCAATCACCTATGAGGACAAGGTCATCCAGCGAGTCCTCAAATTGGCGACACGATAACTAGAATTAGCCAGCATATCGGAGCGCATGCTGGCTAAAAATAACAGAGCCCCCAGGGTCATCCATGATAACAGGCTGAGAAGAACAACTGATAGCCTAAGCATTGCAGGGGAATTGAATAAAAAAGAAGTTATATGCACCAAAGACACCGGTGTTGCAGTTTCTCTGGTACGCAGCGACATCCTTCGGCCTGAAAGCGTGAAGCCTATTCCTTCTAACGTCGTGCTCCGAACAGTCACTGATGAAAACGCACCTATTCGAGGAAAGGCTGAATTTACATCGATTCTTGGGTGACTCACCATCTTAGATACAGTATACGTCGCAGATATAGAAGATGAATTCATACTCGGAATGGACCTGATCAGTGACTATGGGTTCTCATTCGACAACGAAGAGAAGACGATGAAGTTTGGAGGAAGGGAACTTGTCCTTAGCACTCCAGCAGAAAGGACAATGCCTGTGAAACTGCGATTAATGAAAACTGCGAGTATTCCTGAATTTTCGGAGGAAGTTTGCGCTGCAGTTGATGTAGACCCTGGGTGCTGCGTTGGAATAGTCCAGCCATGTGATGAATCCCCCAGCAATTTGGTGTTCGCACGAACCTCAGTGAAAACGAAACAAGCCAATCCTGGGAGAGATGCCAACGGGTTTTCCTGAGGAAATAACAGTTAAAGCAGGCGATGTCATTGGAACATGTGAACCTTTTACATGTATAGTAACCTGAATGAATATTGAGAAATGGAGGCAGCCTCTGAGAGTGTTATGACTACTCTTGAAAAATCATTTGAACACTTGAAAGCTGCCAAGAATTTCATCAGGAGTGAAAGTGACATCTTCGATTCGACAACAGCAGGAAAAACAAACTCAGTCAAACACAGGATTGATACTGGCCAAGCCCACCCGATTCGGCAACCTCCAAGGAGAGTTCCATTTGCCAAACAACAAGAGGTGGAAGAGCTTGTAGAAAAAATGATGAAAGAAGGTGTGATTGAAGAATCATCGAGCCCTTGGTCTGCAGCTGTTGTGTTGGTTTCCAAGAAGGATGGATCCACGAGTTTCTGTGTCGATTACAGAAAATTGAATGATGTCACCAAGAAGGATAGCTACCCTTTACCAAGAACAGATGACACATCTACAACTTTGGCAGGTTTTCGTTGATTGTCTACATGATATCTGAAGAGCGGATACTGGCAAGTGGGCATACATGAAGACGGTAACGAGAAGACTGCATTCTCGACTGGTAGTGGACGTTACCAGTTTACTGTTATGCCGTTTGGATTGTGCAATACTCCAGCAACATTTGAAGGACTCATGGAGCTGGTCCTGCTTGGGCTTACTTGGAAGGCTTGTCTTGTATGCCTTGACGATGTTGTGGTTATGAGAAAGACATTCGAAGATCATCTGCACGATTTGGGAGAAGTCTTTCAACGATTCAGGAATGCCAACCTCGAACTCAATCTTCAAAAATGCTCATTCTGTTCCAGAAAGAGGTGGATTTTCTGGCCCATAGAGTGTCATCAGAAGGTATCCGAACAGAAGAAAGGATGATACAGGCAATAAGAGACTGGCCGAGACCAAAAGACAAACACGAAGTGAGGAGCTTCCTAGGTCTCTGCATGTACTACCGTCGGTTCGTGGAAGGATTTCCTGATATTGCGTAACCCCTTCATGAGTTGACAGAAAACCGAATCAAATTCATCTGGTCCAACGGAAGTGAACGAGCATTTGGGAAACTGAAAGTTACTCTGTATTCCCGCCCCATGTTGAGTTTTCCACGTCAACGAGGCATATCTTGGACATAGATGCCGGTAATAATAGTATAGAAGCCGTACTGTCACAAGAACAAGATGCCAAGAAAAAAGTTATCGAGTTTTACAGCAAAGTACTGACGAATACAGAAAGGAATAATTGCGTAACAAAAAGGAACTACTGACAATAATAGACTGTTGGTCTGGCCTACATATGTTCTATGTACGTGTGACAAGCAGAGTATACGATTATCAACTTGCTGTCCGAAAATCAGACCCATCTTCAGCTCTGTCCGAACATCATCAAGAGACAGGACATAACATAGACTTTGAGAACACTAAGACCATCGCCACAGCAAAAACACTACCAGCTCGTATAATTCGCGAGGCAATCGAAATCGAGAAGCGACCTTCCTGCTTAAATAAACGTGACGACGGTCAGAGACTTCCAACTGCATGGAAACCCCTAATTTCCAGATGCCCAATCCCCACCAAGACATCCGACGGTGCTTTAGCAGCACCCGCTGCTATAATACCTCAGTTCGATCTAAGGAGTAGTCAGATTGAGACCTCAGAAAGAACTCGTGACGAGACCTGGGGAGTAGGCAGATTGAGGCCCCGGCGTCAAGTCACAAACCCTTGCCCCCTGTGACAACACCTGAGGAGTAGGCAGATTGAGACCTCAGCGTGAAGTCACATTTACCTCTTGAAAATGGCTCCAAAATCGGAGCCGGAACGTCGAGAACAAAACTCCAGACGCGGTTCAACCCGAACTCAACAACAACATACTACTGACCGCGGAAACCTATCCGAACACACACACACATTTTATATATATATATATATATATATATATATATATATATATATATATATATATATATATATGATGAGTTGTTTTTTCGGGTTTCATTCCGTGTTCTGTGGTTTTGATCCCCTGAAGGATAATTGTCACAACGTTTCGGCAAAGTCTCATTTGCCATCTTCTAGGTGATGATTGAGTTTCGTCCTCCGAACTCGACTCGACTCGACGAAACTCAATCATCACCTAGAAGATGGCAAATGAGACTTTGCCGAAACGTTGTGACAATTATCCTTCAGGGGATCAAAACCACAGAACACGGAATGAAACCCGAAAAAACAACTCATCATACTTCGTCCGTGAGAATCTTCATGCTAACATATATATATATATATATATATATATATATATATATATATATATATATATATATATATATATATATATATATATATTATATATATATATATATATATATATATATATATATATATATATATATATATATATGTTAGCATGAAGATTCTCACGGACGAAGTATGATGAGTTGTTTTTTCGGGTTTCATTCCGTGTTCTGTGGTTTTGATCCCCTGAAGGATAATTGTCACAACGTTTCGGCATAGTCTCATTTGCCATCTTCTAGGTGATGATTGAGTTTCGTCGAGTCGAGTCGAGTTCGGAGGACGAAACTCAATCATCACCTAGAAGATGGCAAATGAGACTTTGCCGAAACGTTGTGACAATTATCCTTCAGGGGATCAAAACCACAGAACACGGAATGAAACCCGAAAAAACAACTCATCATATATATATATATATATATATATATATATATATATATATATAAAATGTGTGTGTGTTCGGATAGGTTTCCGCGGTCAGTTGTATGTTGTTGTTGAGTTCGGGTTCAACCGCGTCTGGAGTTTTGTTCTCGACGTTCCGGCTCCGATTTTGGAGCCATTTTCAAGGGTAAATGTGACTTCACGCTGAGGTCTCAATCTGCCTACTCCTCAGGTGTTGTCACAGGGGGCAAGGGTTTGTGACTTGACGCCGGGGCCTCAATCTGCCTACTCCCCAGGTCTCGTCACGAGTTCTTTCTGAGGTCTCAATCTGACTACTCCTTAGATCGAACTGAGGTATTATAGCAGCGGGTGCTGCTAAAGCACCGTCGGATGTCTTGGTGGGGATTGGGCATCTGGAAATTAGGGGTTTCCATGCAGTTGGAAGTCTCTGACCGTCGTCACGTTTATTTAAGCAGGAAGGTCGCTTCTCGATTTCGATTGCCTCGCGAATTATACGAGCTGGTAGTGTTTTTGCTGTGGCGATGGTCTTAGTGTTCTCAAAGTCTATGTTATGTCCTGTCTCTTGATGATGTTCGGACAGAGCTGAAGATGGGTCTGATTTTCGGACAGCAAGTTGATAATCGTATACTCTGCTTGTCACACGTACATAGAACATATGTAGGCCAGACCAACAGTCTATTATTGTCAGTAGTTCCTTTTTGTTACGCAATTATTCCTTTCTGTATTCGTCAGTACTTTGCTGTAAAACTCGATAACTTTTTTCTTGGCATCTTGTTCTTGTGACAGTACGGCTTCTATACTATTATTACCGGCATCTATGTCCAAGATATGCCTCGTTGACGTGGAAAACTCAACATGGGGCGGGAATACAGAGTAACTTTCAGTTTCCCAAATGCTCGTTCACTTCCGTTGGACCAGATGAATTTGATTCGGTTTTCTGTCAACTCATGAAGGGGTTACGCAATATCAGGAAATCCTTCCACGAACCGACGGTAGTACATGCAGAGACCTAGGAAGCTCCTCACTTCGTGTTTGTCTTTTGGTCTCGGCCAGTCTCTTATTGCCTGTATCATCCTTTCTTCTGTTCGGATACCTTCTGATGACACTCTATGGGCCAGAAAATCCACCTCTTTCTGGAACAGAATGAGCATTTTTGAAGATTGAGTTCGAGGTTGGCATTCCTGAATCGTTGAAAGACTTCTCCCAAATCGTGCAGATGATCTTCGAATGTCTTTCTCATAACCACAACATCGTCAAGGCATACAAGACAAGCCTTCCAAGTAAGCCCAAGCAGGACCAGCTCCATGAGTCCTTCAAATGTTGCTGGAGTATTGCACAATCCAAACGGCATAACAGTAAACTGGTAAAGTCCACTACCAGTCGAGAATGCAGTCTTCTCGTTACCGTCTTCATGTATGCCCACTTGCCAGTATCCGCTCTTCAGATATCATGTAGACAATCAACGAAAACCTGCCAAAGTTGTAGATGTGTCATCTGTTCTTGGTAAAGGGTAGCTATCCTTCTTGGTGACATCATTCAATTTTCTGTAATCGACACAGAAACTCGTGGATCCATCCTTCTTGGAAACCAACACAACAGCTGCAGACCAAGGGCTCGATGATTCTTCAATCACACCTTCTTTCATCATTTTTTCTACAAGCTCTTCCACCTCTTGTTGTTTGGCAAATGGAACTCTCCTTGGAGGTTGCCGAATCGGGTGGGCTTGGCCAGTATCAATCCTGTGTTTGACTGAGTTTGTTTTTCCTGCTGTTGTCGAATCGAAGATGTCACTTTCACTCCTGATGAAATTCTTGGCAGCTTTCAAGTGTTCAAATGATTTTTCAAGAGTAGTCATAACACTCTCAGAGGCTGCCTCCATTTCTCAATATTCATTCAGGTTACTATACATGTAAAAGGTTCACATGTTCCAATGACATCGCCTGCTTTAACTGTTATTTCCTCAGGAAAACCCGTTGGCATCTCTCCCAGGATTGGCTTGTTTCGTTTTCACTGAGGTTCGTGCGAACACCAAATTGCTGGGGGATTCATCACATGGCTGGACTATTCCAACGCAGCACCCAGGGTCTACATCAACTGCAGCGCAAACTTCCTCCGAAAATTCAGGAATACTCGCAGTTTTCATTAATCGCAGTTTCACAGGCATTGTCCTTTCTGCTGGAGTGCTAAGGACAAGTTCCCTTCCTCCAAACTTCATCGTCTTCTCTTCGTTGTCGAATGAGAACCCATAGTCACTGATCAGGTCCATTCCGAGTATGAATTCATCTTCTATATCTGCGACGTATACTGTATCTAAGATGGTGAGTCACCCAAGAATCGATGTAAATTCAGCCTTTCCTCGAATAGGTGCGTTTTCATCAGTGACTGTTCGGAGCACGACGTTAGAAGGAATAGGCTTCACGCTTTCAGGCCGAAGGATGTCGCTGCGTACCAGAGAAACTGCAACACCGGTGTCTTTGGTGCATATAACTTCTTTTTTATTCAATTCCCCTGCAATGCTTAGGCTATCAGTTGTTCTTCTCAGCCTGTTATCATGGATGACCCTGGGGGCTCTGTTATTTTTAGCCAGCATGCGCTCCGATATGCTGGCTAATTCTAGTTATCGTGTCGCCAATTTGAGGACTCGCTGGATGACCTTGTCCTCATAGGTGATTGCGAACGTGGTGGCACCATTGCAGGTGGGTTGGATCTTGGTGGGATTCTCAAACTGCAGCTTTTGATAAGACGTCCCGGTTTTCCACTTATATAGCATGTTCTCTTCTTCTAGGTGCTTATCCCATTCAATAATGATTTGATCTCCTCCAGAACTTTCTCGAATGAACCATTTGTTGTGCGGGATTTTCTATTGATACCGCTCGCACTTTCGGCATCGAAGGCCGCCTTCTCTTCTAGCGAATGTACCAGTGCCTCGCTACTTCTTTTGAAACTTGCCAGACGTGAAATTGTTCGTATCTTCGGGACTCTCAGTCCATATTAAAACATCTGCACCGCGAGCTGCTCCTTAAAATCTCCAGGTGCTTCTGGGTGAACCAAGACGACTGATTTTCAAAAGTCGGTGGTTTCACGAAAATACCAGATGTGGCAACGCTGTCTCGCCGATCACTCACACTGTATCAATTTTTTCATTCAGCTCGTTAATTTTCTCAAAGTCCCACTTAAGTTCTCTTTCCAGGTGGTCTCGGTAGTGTAGTGGTTAGCATATCTGCCTATCAAGCGGAAGACCGGGGTTCGAATCCTCGCCGGGCCACCGTGCTGGGTAATCGCACGTTAAAAGGTAAGGCCTCGTTGATCCATTGCTCGCACAAGTTTCGACTTCTGAGGGTTGACGTTCGTCAGCTGGTTAACGGAACGAACAATTTTAGAACAACAATTTTTTAGGTCTTTTTTTAGTTCCTCTTTCAAATCTTCCTTCAGTTCTCTTTTCAGATCTTCTTTCAGTTCTCCTTTCAGTTCTTCCATTCGTACTTCGGTTTTATATATCACATGCTCGAAGAACTTTTATTGGTGTTCTAGAACCATCTGGAGGTCTTTTTGCTCTTTCTTCTGCTCCTCGAGAATTTTCTGAAGTGCTTTTTTCTGATCTTTCTTTTCATCATATCGTTCTTTCTTTTCATTCTCTCGTTCTAATTTTCGTTATTTCTTTTCATTTTCGATAATATTTTGGAGCGCTTTTTCTCTCCTGCCGTCGCTTAACCTCTGCATCTTTTCTTTCTGTCGTCGTCTTTCCAAATCCACAAATTGCTCTTTTTTCTGTTCCTCGAGAATTTTCTGAAGTGCTTTTTTCTGTTCTTTCTTTTCATCATATCGTTCTTTCTTTTCATTTTCTCGTTCTAATTTTCGTTATTTCTTTTCATTTTCGATAATATTTTGGAGCGCTTTTTCTCTCCTGCCGTCGCTTAACCTCTGCATCTTTTTTTTCTGTCGTCGTCTTCCCAAATCCACAAATTGGTTTTGGATGGATTTCAAAATGTTTACCATCGTATCGTAAGATGTACTCTTCGTATTCACCATAAATGGCATTCAATTTCCATGAAAATTCCAACTTCTGACACCATTTTTACGATATTTCCTTGAGTTCGTTAATTAAAACTCCAAACAACACTCAATTACATTCATTACAACACTTTATCACACTACAATACAATACAATCACTCAAACTGCTCAGCTAAACTATCCAACGCTCTGTACTGAAAATCTGATAAAAACTCTCTGCCGTCCGTCGCGATGAAGTTTCAACCTATATTTATACTTGCACACGCTTATGGAGAATCTTCCAGTCGGGTCTCGATGATGTGTAACGAGTTTTCTACTCGCGTTGGGATTTCTTGGAAGATGCCGTGCTCCCTCCAACCCTTCATATTATTTTGCGTCTACGAGCGACAGGGCCGGAGCTAGGATATTTCGTAACATCCTACTATACAGTAGTAATTCTCTAAATAATCTGATCCTAAGAGACCGTCGAAATCTATGACGAGATAGTAGATAGACACTTTGTGTGGGTCGTTTTGAGAGAAAGAAATCATTACAGATTCGTCAATTATTACTTTCTAGTCGGGGATAACTTGAATACCCACATTTGTGTGGGATATATTTCTATAATTTTTACAGTTTTGGGTTTGAATATTGGAAGACCAGCACCGGTATCGATAAGTATTTTCTATGTATCGATTGAACCCATAGTGTAATACAGGTTTTTTGAATTAATGGTGAGAGTTTGCTTCACAGAAAATTATGTTCCGGTGGATTCAAGTTTGGGTTGGAATCGTCTATATTTAGAGTTTGTACTTGCAACTGGAGTTTCGAAACTGAATAAACTGAATCTGTTGATTAGAAGATGGCAAATGAGACTTTGCCGAAACGTTGTGACAATTATCCTTCAGGGGATCAAAACCACAGAACACGGAATGAAACCCGAAAAAACAACTCATCATACTTCGTCCGTGAGAATCTTCATGCTAACATATATATATATATATATATATATATATATATATATATATATATATTTATATATATATATATTTATATATATATATATATATATATATATATATATATATATATATATATATATATATATATATATATATATAGTTGATTTTTTGTTTGAAACGATAGGTCCGACAATGAGCACATTCTGAAAATATTTCCTTTTCATTTATATGCAGGATATCACAAATTGAAATACACAACCAAGTTCTGTTTTTTTAAATGGCAACCCCCCACTTTCAATACAGTTTTGAAATCGCCTCTAAATTATCTATTAGAGCGGGCGCTGCGAAACATTCCGTTTGAAAAAACCGATGACCTCATTCTGATTGATGATCTGAGTTGAGGAAGACTTGATTAATAATAGTTTGGAGGTTGCCGGACGGAATTATGGTCCAGTTTTTTCTTTTCGGTCCTATAATAGGAGTTTTCGATTCCATCGCTGTAGTTGTGAAAAAAAAAAGTTGTATAGAATGCAAAAACCATTGACCGCTATTTCTCGACTGGAATGTTTTTGCAAGATCCTTTCAAACCTGGAACTGAATGTTGCCAAAATAGCCCGTTGCCAGTTTTATTATAAATCTCCTTCCCAGCGTCACATACCTTCTCTCGAGTTTTGGAGCGAGCCGCGCTTTTCTCAACAGTTTTTGTGACTTCAGTTATAGCTGAACTTCATCCATTATTATAAGAGATACATTTTCCATAATTATAAAATAGCAGTGCTTCGAATTTTGTGATAACTTTCTTAAAAGTGAATAAATATCGCTATAATTAAAAAATCAAAAAAAAGGCGAACGAAAAATTATGGTGAACTGTTGAATGAACCAAAAGAAACTATTCAAATGCAGCAAGTCGACGCAAAGACGAAATTTCAGACAAATTTGAGAAGTTGTTCGATCCGAATGCTAATGAAGAACACTTCTCGTGGTATAAAAGTTGCATGGCCAGCTATATCGGCGAAGAAAAAATTCCTTGTCGTCACTGCATAAGAGTGCTGGAAGAAAGAGCTTCATCATCAACACAGGGCGTAGCTGGCCCATCAACTGACCCGCAAATCAAAAAGAAACAACAGCGATTCGTCGAGTGACTCATGCTGTTCCATTTGTGGTGGTAATACGACAAATACCAAAAAAAAACAGTAATCTTTCAACTGAAATTTCAGCAGCTTTGCTGTTTTTTAATACTTCGCTTCGAAAATACTATGAAATTTACACAAAAATTTGTTATACGAAACACCGGAAGATTTGTTTGCAGAAACTTTCAATATCATACATCGTGTAACAGAAATTAAGTTTCATAACCAAAATCTTCTAGTAACGGAAGAGGTCGACCAACAACAAACATCACAAAAACAGTTACTGGCTGCTTTTGACAAATTAATGGCGGATATAAAAGACGGTGTTTCGACGACCGCTTTTGAATTGACATACTTGGCTCAACGCATGACTGTACTCGCTGAAGTAGAGGATGTAGTTCTAATCGTGATCTCAAAGTGATGCTGATCGATAAATTTGGTGACAAGGTTTCATTCTCATATCTTACTGAGAGGAAGCAATCTTCTTTGGTTTCAAGGCAGGAAGTTCATTAAGGAAATAGCTGAACGTGTACGTCGGCTAGACTGGAGCAAAATCGTCATGTGTGCTAAAGAATTACGGAAGGAACTATCCACTACTGAACTCATACCAAAGGACAAGTTGTGTGATGGAATTCTTATAGAAATGGAAGACAGCCATACAAGCCTCATTCAGCAGTCGGAATCTACAATTGTCAGGCAATACACTCCATGAAGCATTGGCGGTGTTTAGTGATATGTATCAGTGTAATGAACAGAAAGACACTGCAACATACAGCTCTAGCCGAATTCATTCATCACCTACCTAACTAAATCGAAACATATTCTACACTGTTGAACAATCTTAGACACTGTGACAATGACTTTCAAGGGAACATTAAGTGGCGAAGATTCTATGCACGTTACAATCATGGTAGTTAATCAACAATAGAATGATGAAAAGAATACCTCACGGGCATGGCCTAGCTCTTCAGGTTGACTAGTCATTCGATATTTCGAGCTAAGCAGCAGGGAAAGACCGCGTCGAAAGCTCATAAAACTGCAGCAAAGTATTATATCATAGCTCGCAGGCAATATATCAATGAACACAAGATATATTGGGGATATGCTGTCCTTCGGAGGAGACGTAAAGCCGGCGGTCCTGAGTCCATGGTTGTTGGACTCGTAAAGGATCCCTACCTCTGATTGGAATACCAGTGTATTCGCAAAATTTCCGGTTGGGGGATATGTGGTGACCGGCGTCGATTATTGGCCTTGGTAGGGAAAACAGGCCTACGTCGAATGAATCATTTGAAAAAAGAACACCTCACACACTGTTAAACCGAAACTAACTGAAACGGACTGAAAATATTTATACCAAGTCGTTCAACCAAAATCCCAGCTGGCTGCAAAAGGTTTTTTCTTGTTCGGAGAATAAACTGCAGCTCGTTCAATACCTCTGCAAGTATTCTCCAACTTTTCGAAAATCAATGCTGAAACAGATCTTTTTATTACCGGTGGATATGAAGACTCCAAAAAATCTTCGAGCTCCAAGGTAATAGGTCTTCTGAATTGCTAGACTTGAAGTCCAATCACCTAGAAGCAGATTGAAGGATTTTCAGCCATATTTTTGTTGCTGTTCGTGGAGGAATTGAACAAGTTTTTATAAATTGTGCAGATTCCCATGTTTTCGTACTCAACATCCACTTTTGTCATAAGCTATCGAATAGTAGTTGTTGAGGGACTTGGTTTGAAGGATCGGACAAAAATACTCTTTCAAGCTGGGATTCAATTCAAATGTGTCTGAAATTATAAGAACTTTTGATGTTTTGTAATTACATTGCTTAAGGGCTGCAATACATGGGCCTCCGAACTTACTCCAATTAGTCCAATTCGGTTATGAAAGACGAGATGGAAAGTTGTACCCGGTGCAAATGGCAAAACCACATATCCCAAATTCTTTGATTAGGCTTTGCAAATATAATGCTGAATGCCTGATAATGTTTTGCACTTGTAGAAAAAGCGATATCAATTGTATTTTCCTTTGCAAATGCATCGGAAATTATTGTCAAAACTTACCTGAATGAATTTTTCACTACTTATTAATAGGTAAACCACTTTTTTCATTAAATTTGTATTGAATTAGATCATGCCGTTTTTTCCACACCTCACCTAAACCAGGTGTCAATAGTCAATAACAATTTTTTTTTCGCAGCTACAGCGATGGAATCGGAACCTATTATAGGGCCGAAAAAAAAAATTGGACCATAATTCCGTCCGGCAACCTCCGAAATATTATTCATCAAGTCTTCATCAATCAGAATGAGGTCATCGGTTTTTTCAAACGGAATGTTTCGCAGCGCTTGCACTATATACAACGCACCCTGATTTCATAGACTTAGCAATAGTTTTTGACTTATGTCAATTTATGTGTTGAAATAGCGTCATGCATGGACCTACAGATAAATCCATAACTTCAGAGCCATTGAAGATAACTCAACCAACTCTTATCCAGTCGTATCCTTAAGCTTTGGCGCATCTTTTGAAATGCGAGCGAATTCGAAATCAATGTTCCAACGCCTACTACGATTTTTTTCAAATGACAAATTACAAATGGCAATAACTCGACTTATTCAAATGCAATACCCTGTTTTTTATTGTACCAATGAATGGCATTTTTCAAGAGCTTTTCGTCGATATAGGGTTTGTGGGGTCTACTATTTGAAATTTGTGAAGTATGTTGCAAAATGATAAATGTGGATGGTTCAGGTGGAATCTAGTAGGCCGCTATGAACGAATATGTTTTTGAAATTGTAATAGAAAAAAGAGTGAATCACAAAGAAAACTCTAGTATCTTCACAAGAAGAAATTAACAGAAAATTATGAGAGAATTTTGAAAAGCCACTTGAGTAAATGCTCAAAAAGGTGACCATCATGTCTCACACAAGCTGCTAGTCTTCTTCTGAATGAGCCCCGAACTCTAATTAATCAGCATTGCACCACCAATTGAATGGAAGGCTTTTTTCATATAATCTGCAGTTTTCGGACGATTTCTGAAAACCCTTTCCTTCACGTATCCCCAGAGGAAGAAATCTAGGGGAGTAAGGTTCGGAGAGCGCGCGGGCCAAGGAATAGTACCGCCCCGGACTATCCAATGATTCGGATAGGATTGATCTGAAAATTCTCGAACTATTTTATGGTTATGCACTGGAGCACCGTCGTGCTGCAACCACATGGCTCTTCGGGTATTCAAATCCACTTCTTCTAACAATCTGGGAATATGTTCGCGGAGAAAATGTAAATACCTTTCACTATTCAGCACATTGTCAAAGGAATAGGGTCCAATGATGTGATTTCCAATAACTCCCCCCCATACATTAAGCGACCATTGATGTTGGTGATCAACTGCATAATAATGCATATTATGTCTGTTGACTGACCCGTTGTTCTTAAATGTTGCTTCATCAGAAAACAGAATTTTGGTCAAAGTATTACAATCCTCGTCAATCATGCCATTCATTTGAATACAAAACGCAACTCTATTTGCAAAATCATCACCATACAATTCTTGAAATACTGTCAGATGAAAAGGGTGGAATTTATGTTTCAATATAATTCTGTTCACACTACTTTGTGAAATACCCGTTTCCGCTGCATCTCCCGTGTGCTTACGTGAGGATTTTCCTGTAGCATCAATAAAACTTGCAACTCATTTTCCTCATTGATACGACCACCAGCAATTTCTTTTTCAGTATAAGACACGCTACCAGTGAGTTCAAACCTATCTCTTAACTTTCGGAATGAAGACACCCGTGGAGTTCTTGCTTCTATTTTCAGATAGATTCTGCTTGCTAAAGTATACACTTGTATACTTGTTTTCAGATTGTGATAGATTACCATACCAAAAAAACTGAGAAGAAAACAAATATGATATACCTATTTGGAAAAAACACCTTCATTTCGGATGGAAAATGAATGATCGACATAATATACTATAATATAATAATAGCTATTCTTTAACATCTTCACTGATACCGCCAAAAGCTCGATACATCGAATCCAATCTTTTTTGGATATTGCAAATAAGAAAATCTTTCATAATATTTCATTGATGAGTGTGACGTTCAAACGATGTAAACATGTTATTTTTTTTTCAGCGACTGATGCAAATGGAAAAGGACTGACCTATACAAACTATTTGAACTGTGTTTCGCAAATATGTAAAACAGAAGGATTATCAGCTTTCTATAAAGGATTCGGTCCTATGTATTTGAGATTGGGTCCTCATACAGTATTATCCTTAGTCTTCTGGGATCAGCTGAAATCTTTTCATAGAAAATATCTCCAGAACGATTACAAAACATAACATAATAAATTTGGTTCAGAAGAACTTATATTTCTTTGAACTCAAAAGGATAGTTATTCCACTTGTGAAGTCAAATTTTTTTCTGAATTAAAGCAGTATGCCAATCGTTATGATGGATGGTTTCGCGAGAGTGTTAGTTTTTTTTATGGGCCATCAAAATCAAAAGCGGAAATTCAAGGTAATTCATAATGAGACTGATAACAGCAGTAGCTTGCCTGCTCATAATTTGCTCGTGTACACTCAAACGAGGGCTTTCACAACAATCATAGAATGAGAAACAAGAGTGGATATGATAGCGATATCACACGTTCAAGTTCAATGTGACCAATAGCCACTCGAGTTCAACAGTTTATTTACAACCATCCGTAGAAGTATTTATTGAAACTCTCTTTCGAGTGTGATATTGGTATTCCACCTGAGTAATATAGTAGTTTTTCAAAATTCATTGACAAGCTGATATCTGTGAATGATTATTTTTATTATATTTTCCTCTTACTGGAACACTCTCACGAATGCACCCAGAAGCTGAAGCCTTTTGTAGACAAGAAACGTCTAATGTTCTTATCATTGTGCTCTGGGGCGAAATACTGAAAATGAGCAGTGCTACAAGGTCGGTTGGTTTATTTGATAAACAGATTTTACCTCTCAAGGTAAAGTATCTCTCGTATCGAGGCAAGTTTCAGAAAAATTCATGCCTTGGCCCAGAATTGAACCCACAGCCAATCGGTAGTGAAGAAAGTGAATCGAATATAAGTGAGAACAATATTGGTCATTCGGCTACCAAACAGACATTTTTCAACCTTTATAGAATGTTATAAAACACAACTGATTTCCATATTTTCCAACCAAATAATAATAACAATGCTAATTCATCCACTAAAGATAATATAACAATGACAATTAAATTAATAGTAATGTAATGCGAATAAATTAAGGTAACTCACAAAAAGTGAACCAACCCGAGTAGCACATCATATTGGCTGAACCCCGAATTCAGAATGGTCCAATACAGATACATCGTAAGTGCAAAAAATTGATCTCGAACTAATATGGATCAATATTGAGAAAACGATATTTCAATATGAATATTGGTTCAATATTGACAATAGATGTCAACTGCATTTTGTAAGGTTCAATATTGTTAATATCGTCGAATATTCCTTCCTGCTTGTCTTTCCGCTGATAAGATCCTTCGCTGTTCACTCTGCTATGCTTTGAGGGTGCATAGCATCTCCTCCCAGGTAAGCATCACGCTATAATTCAGTTCCCCTTCGACTACTACAAATTTCTCAGAAGTTAGTTATTGGAAATCGGTTCTGCTGTTTTCTCATGTAAGAGACTCAAATTATTATCGCACGTTGTTAGAAAATCACTGTCCCATACGCTTTCTCCGAGTATGTTGTCGAAACAATAACTTCTCATGAACGGTTTTCTGATCTCGTTTTCATTTATATTGACTTTACGTTGACTTAGATGACCACATCCTTCCAGGTTAGCACATTTTAATGGTAGATTGTTCCTACGCAGGTCCCGGTACTATTTACCGATCCTAATAGCGTTAACGTGGCCTAGTTGAACCATCATTCATGGTTATTTGTCCAAAATCTTGTTGTTACAGTTAACGATGAAGTAATCTGCATTCGTCGATTCCCAATCTGTCTACATAACTTGACAGTACTCCTTCCACCAAAGAAGTATGACTACGCATCCCACAGTGATACATCATTCTTTTGATTTCTTTTTAGCAAGTTCGTTTGTACTGATGTCGGATCTCGTTTCGCTGCAATATCTCAACCAAAACGAAGGCGCTCAAATACTCAATAGAATCGATAGCTGAATGACTAGCATTGAACAAATTACTGGCTGTTATTGGGTTTGTTCAAGGGCAACATCAAACTGATGCAAAAACTTAGAAATAAGGCACTAGCTAGATTCAAAAATGCAAAAATCCCACAGTATTGGACATACTATAAGCAATTGAGAAATCTCACCAACTCAGCTATAAAAGCTGAGAAAAAAGCATGCTTAAATTTCAAACTCAATAACACAGATATCAAGGCTAAATGGAATGAACTTTTGTGGACCCCTTATGGTATCTATAATTACTCATATTATAAATGAATGTATAAGTCAAAATTACTTTCCCAGCTTATGGAAGAATGCAAAGGTAATTCCCATAGCAAAAACTAGTAATCCTCAGAGTTACAATGACCTGAGATCAATCAGTGTTCTTTCCACATTCTCAAAAATTTTTGAAAAATTCATGGAAAGCCAAATCAGATCTTACGTTGACGAACATAACATATTACCACTGGAACAATCTGGTTTTAGAAGCGGTTTCAGCTGTGCTACAGCTACATTAGGAATAGTAGATGATTTAATCAAGGCACTCGATGAAAATAAAGTTACAATTTTGATTTTATTAGACTATTCGAAAGCATTCGATAACATAAATCATCAAATACTACTCTCTATGTTGCACTATTTAGGATTCAGTGACACAGCAAAAGTATTGATTTCATCTTATTCACATGATAGAAAACAAAAGGTTTTTCTGGATGATACACATTCGAAGTGGCAGAAAATAAATTCAGGTGTACCACAAGGCAGCATTTTAGGTCCTCTGTTTTATATTTTATAACTCCCAGATTTATCTCTCCTTTGATCCTCCAAACTTTGCAGAAGCCGTAAATTGCATCAATAGTGACCTCAGTGCAATTCTGGAGGTATCTACAGATCATATGTTGAAAATTAATCCCAACAAGTCAATTGCTATGATATTCGGGAACGAAATGATCTGTGAACAAGTAAAAAATTACGATTTGAGAATTTGAGATTCCAAAATAAATTTCAAACCTCACGCGAAAAATTTAGGGCTTATCATAGACACTAAGCTCAGATTCACTGAACATGTAACTTATAAACTCAAAACTGCTTATGCATCTCTGAAATTGATATACCCGCAAAGAAAATTCTTAAATACAGATATCAAAAAACTATTATGCGATTCACTAGTCTTGTCCCACTACAATCACTGCGATGTGGTCTACCACAATTGTTTAGATAGTAACGATAAAAGGCGCATACAGAAATAACAAAATTCCTGCATGAGACTGATTTTTGGTATAAGAAGTAGATACAGAATTTCTCACAAACTGAAAGATTTGAATTGGCTCAATATGATCAACCGCAGACGTTTACACATAGCCAGCACTTTTTTCAAAATAATCAAGTATAAAAACCCTCCTTACTTACATGATAATCTAACTTATAGAACGGACTTACACAACTTGAAATTGCGAATAAAATTGGTCTTGAGTTTTCCTGCTCACAAAAAAGAATTGTATAAGCGCTCATTCTCCTACAATATATCTGATACAATCAATTATATAAACACCTGGGACCCCACCTGTTTTGACCTCACGATGAATACCTTTGGAAAAATATTTAAATAACACCTATTTGACACTCAGCATGTTTGAAGTGACTCAGATAGAGCATCTGCATCGAGAGTCTGATTTTACTATTGATTGTTAAAAATATTTTTCGTTTTCTTCCCACTCCACCACTCGCACTCTCATGACCTTCCTCACCTTTCTTCCTGTCGATATATCTCTCTCTCTCTTTTTCTCTCTCTCTCTCTTTCTCTCTCTCTCCCTCTTCCACTCATTTCACTGGACTCATTTTCCTTAGCCCTATAACTTGTATTTTCTCAACTTGAGGCCTTGGTGGAAGATCAGAAGCGAGGTAACTCAGCAATCTGAACCAAGGCCAATTGCTCACCATGGAATGCCAGAGTACCCGTAATATATGTTTTCCTTGTGACAAAATGTAACAAAACATGGTGTGCAATAAACGTATTATTATTATTATTATTATTAAGTCCTCCACCGGCAAAACTCGCTCACGTCCGTGTAAAATCAAGAACGGAGTATATACGGTGGAAATAGGAACATTTCCGCGGTAAGCCATTAATACCACCGGAACCCATGTGTCCCAGTCGCGCTGATTGTTTGCTATGTAACGCAACAGCATCTCAAAACTAGGTGCATCCGTTCAATTTGATCATTTTCGAACTTGAAGTATGGATTCTCCCAATACATAGAATTTGACACACAGCCTCAAATAGAATAGACATATATTTTCCTCTATGTCTGTTAGGAGCATCCTAGGTGCACAGTACACGATGTGTACTACGAAGGCTCGTGCAATTGTGTCCACTTTTTGGTCTGGAAGAAGGATAGCTTCCACGTACGTCGTGGAGTAGTCTCGGAAACTTAGTGGGTGATGATTTTCATCCCAAAGAGTCACTATGTCCATAGACGTCAGTTCCCAGAGTTCAAAAGCCGTCATAAACTTTTGAAGAGGTTCCTTTTTATGATGTGGTGAAGTTTTTCGCTTAATGCAAGACTCGCAATCTGCCACTTAATTTGATATTACCGAATCTCATTCGGCCAATAGAATCTTTTTTTGATACTCCACTTCCTACTCCATCCTACTTCCTGTTTCCATAGGCATATTGTGATCTTCAAGAACCTTCTTCATTATTTCCTTGGACATTACTAGCTTTTCTTCTCATCCTACTTCAATTTTATATATTATTATTTCTTAATACGTATAGAATTCTTATGTTCCCTTTTCTCCATCTTTCAGTTGGGCTTTCACGGATTGGCAAAACTTATCAGGACGTTGTGCCCTCTCCAGAGTTTCTCAATCCCATGCTGGTTCTATAAATACATTTTCTTCTACTTACCTTAATACGTTTGTCTACAGTGCACCTGTCGCTGTATACTCCTATTTCGATCCATAGTATGGCCAGATTTTTTTTTTTTTTTTTCAACCTCTTCGGAGTTCTTCAAGACACTCCCTTAAGGTGTGGTAGGTAGGTTTCTCATAGTAGGCACTTTTCGTGACCAGGTAATAAACGTTTCTTTCCGCGAGCAATAGCGTCGCTACTTCCCCTACACATTTTTCTTGTCTTTGCAGAGACTCTATGCTCCGATATATCTCTTTGAAAAATTTGGCGAGCCCCGCTCCCATAGCTAGATCCTTTGACACGCAGTTAACTAGCGCCCTTTTTCTAGAGTGAACAAATTTTCTTCTCGATACGATAAGTTTTGGAACCATGGTATCTTATGTGTTTTTTGTGCTCTTCAAATTCCACGCACTTCACGTCAAACATTTTCGAACAGAACAACGTCGCTATTTCTACAAATAATTATTATTCTTTGCCGTTTATTCAATATTGAAGCAGGTTCGGATTCGTACACCTTTTGTTCAATCCAATGACCATGGAAAGTATTATTCAAATAGTTTCTCACTTGTCTGGAGGAATGTGGTGGTACTCCATTTTATTGGAATGATAATATCCATATCGAATTCATTATAATTCACTTCGACGATTTCGATGATTAGAGGATCGACAGCAGTTTCCAGCATGTTCAAATACAGTTCCCCTGTTGAATTTTGTTCAATTGACCATTTTGAAGATAGTTCACGTGATGCCTATCTACTTGTTAAATGGTGATATAAATGAGAATATTTGAACTGAGCAATGATGTTCGTAGTCGTACTGACATTTTTGTCTTTTTTTATGAACGGAAAATAACCTATCAGACCTTATTGGGTTGTTGGGATTGCCATAATGAAGAGAAAAATGAATATTTCTAGAACTATAAATATTAATGTGTTTATATTTATTTATATTCAGGTAATTATTGAATGTTCCGCCATTTTGTAGTAGGTGAAGATATTGACTTCATATTATAGGGTTGTAAAGTATTCGTCAGGAGCTTCAAAATGATGTCTCACACGACCTCCCTTTCCATTTATTTTTTTTTTCAGGTGGCGCACAGTCATTTCATTATCCTAAGTTTCAATTTCTTCAGTTGACCCGTTCAAAAAATAAAAGAGAGGGGCACATTAAAGAAAAGCACTATATATAATCGTTTGCCAAGCATAAGAAATATTGGATTATTTATTTAGAGATGCACATAATTGATTGAATGATGATCGCTTTTTCTTTCGTGAGAGGCTTTCAGGTTGAGCAATTTTTTTTGGTTTCAATGTATTACATGATTGAAAGGGTTCGCTTTAACCCAGCAATAGCTTGTTTTCTGGATTGAATGATTGAGTTTACATACCATGGACATTTCGGTTTGTGAAGCAAAGTAGGTTTTGGAGGTATAGTGGACTGTGCTACCTCTTGCATAATATTTATGCTTTCGTCATATGTGCCCAGCACTACGAACATCTCTGTCTTTGGGAAATATTAGGAACGCTTCATGAAAGGAGATGTTGCCGAAAGACATTCTACATCTAATGTTTTTTTGTCTAATCATTTCTGGAGATATATGAATAGTTAGGCTTATCAGAATCGATATTTTTTTCGGGCATATCCAAACATCAAGCATGTATAGCATTGAGTGGGAGGTCTCGGTAGTGTAGAGGTTAGCACGTCCGCCTTTCAAGCGGAAAACCGGTGTTCAAATCCTCACCAGGCCACCGTGCTGGGTAATCGCACGTTGAAGGGTAAGGCCTCTTCAATACATTCGTCAGCTGGTTAACGAACAATTTCATTACAACAATTTCTGGTACCAAAAATGTCACAGCAAAGGAGATATAGCAAAGATCTACGTATCTGGGCAAGACAGTTCCCTCAAATTTGATAACTATAGTTGATGGTGCTTTATATGCGGTTGAATTGTCAATCATTCTTTGCAGGTCAGTTTCACTGAATGAAGTGAAAATATTTCTAACTCATCCTTTAGAGGTCACTCGATTGTAATGTATATATAGTTTGTATCCCTTGTCTTTAAGAGGCGAATTATTGACAAAGTTATTGGCAGCTTCACTGTTATATAATTCGACAACTTTCTTACTGAGCCCTTTATTTTTTATTTTGCTTATTCCATCAATATTTGAATCACAAACTTTTTTGCAATCTGATTGTACCTGACTACATTTTCGCCCGAGTCCTCAGGAGATTCCACAATTACCACAAAAGGTCCCTTAGAACCAGCTTTGTGAAAAAGTATTTCTCATCTTTTAGGACGATCGACCTGGTTTTCTTGATCATTATCAATTGTTTAATCTGACATATTTCCGTTTGTTATTAGGTATAGTCGTTTGAAGAATGCATTATATTCAGTATATTCACTTGATGAATCCCAGAGAGAAATTGGGCATAACTTCAACAACTTCATGATCAAAGTTATCCATATTATGGCAGGTATCAGACTCCAATGGTGATATTTAATTCCGATTCTATATTGGGCTTTTTGTGAAGGAGGGGGTGACTTAGCATGCAAGTCTCATACTCATGTCGATCGTGAAGGATAAAATCCTGAGTATTACAGAAATGCTGTTGAGAAAATTTGCAGCTTCTCCTCCGACGTATGGTTTCTCGATCATTGAGAGCATCTTCTCTTAAAAGACTACGGACTCACACCAACTGAAAGTACGGGAAACTGATAGAATAGATCACATCTGTAGCTTCGCTCTCTCAGAATGAAAAACAATCGCGGATGGTATGAGATTTCAATGAGCATTACCAACAAGACACCGTCCTTTCCAACGACTATCAGAGAACAGGTATTAGTGACAATGCTGATTGTGATAAGTCTGTGATTATTATGCTTTGCCGGTAGCACTCTAATGCCATTGCTTTTGAATTTCATTATCAGTTGATAAAAAAAACGTTATTTTGTAATTCGACAAAAAATCTTTTGAAATCTGAGCCCCATATGTTTTTTCCATCAAATCAGCCCTCCGTCCTTCGAAGACTACTACTACGATAAAATGACTCGCAGAAATCCATTGCTGTCTCTCGAGTGGAAAATTCTGCAATATATGGAACTTTTCCTACCAATTGGTCATATTGCAGGTTATGAGATATAAAGAATCTGAGCCGAATATTGAGGGTTGGAGTTAGAAAGGTGAGTCAGTCAGCTCCCAACTGTCGAGGTTGTTAAATACTAGGAAACATTGGAAATTACTGAAGCTTCCTCCCTTTCAGGTGATGTCTACTTTGAAAACTTACTAAACACATTGTTTAGTAGGTTGTAAAGGTCCCTCCCTTTCAGGTGATGTTTTCATTTTCATCATAATTTCCAAATAATTGAGACATTTTTATAGGATTTCGATAGGTCTGTCTCGAATTGTAGGATATTTGGTCTACTTTGAAAACTTACTAAACACATTGTTTCGTGAAAATACTTTTTCAGAGTCTAAATCGACAAATATGAAAAGAGATGCTATGTTTTTTTCATAAAAAAAGTCATGAGAGCTACCGAATTTGATGCAAGGTACACCTCCCGTTTCGAACAAAAAGTTTACGGCATTTTTAGTGGGGGAATTTCTATATGGTGCAGACTTCATGCATATTCTTGACACCCTGTAGAGTGTAAAGTATTGAAAAGTGAATGATATCAGCGTAATAGACTGAATACCTGTGCGATTAGTTGTGCCGTGGTTTTTCTGCAACCACTTTTTCCTTTCCAATGACATAGTCCAACAGGATGCAAACTCCGATACGAATAGTCATACTAATTACGCTCGAAAAAAGCCGCATTCTACTCGTATTACGGTGGAATATTACTCGATTGAGAAATGAAGATTGTATAATCATCTAGCAGGATTTTCCTATCTCCTAAAACCGCGCGATCCATTCAATTGACTTGGTTGAGGGCAAAATTGTTGGTAGTAGATTGATTCTTTGAAATTGAAAATTAAATCTAGATAAAAGAACTAAGAAATTGCCAGAAGATAAATACTTCTTTTGGTCCAAGACTTAACTTTCTTCGAGCCGGGATATTACAGACTCGTTCCAGGCAAATCATACAATTTCATGGTCCTTCGAGTGTACAAACGAATAATAATGTGGAATTTATAAAATTCGAGACAAATGAGAAGATTCGAACGTCTTGAAGGTATTCGACGAAATGAGTACGATAATAATGACGCCAACGGGAAAATCTAGGTGTCAATGCCACAAAATGATGGTGAAGGGATCACTACACTCGAACATCGATTTGGTCATAAGTAGAGTACTATCAAATAGAATTAAATGTTTTTCCTACCAGGAAAGTAGACAAAATTTATAAAGTTCTCTGGCGAAGTGAACAATTTTGTTGAAATGAGCAATTCACTCTGTATTTAGTTTTTCCGTATCTAAGTCGATTGTTTTATATTTTGGTAATTAAAATAAGTTTTGTATTTGTCAGTTGAATAAAAAGTTGCTTTCTATCTTTCTGGAATATCAACGTTTATTTGGAAGTTTTTGAGCATATTTCAATAGGTGATGGGCCCAGTATACCCATTGTATCAGTAAACGTTGATAATAGCAGTATAATGGCAGACGAGGAAGTGATGTATAAAATTCCATTGTTCGATGGAACAAACTACAACAACTGGAAGTTTCGTATGGAGATCCTTTTGGAAGAACTTGATTTGGTCAATTTTGTATAGCAGTCCAACATGAGCATGGTTGTTACCAGTGAAGAGAGTCGAAAAGAAACTATCCAGTCTACAGAAGAAAGATAAGAAATGTAAATCACAGATTGTTCAGAGGATAGCAGATAGTCATTTGGAATACGCAAAAGACAAAGAAACTGCTCATGATATCTGGACAGTTCTCTCAGACACCTCCGAGAGAAAAGGAATTGCCAGTCAACTTTTACTAAGGAAACGTCTGTTAACTATGAAGTATAACACAGTTACTGAAAGTTTGTCAGATCATTCTCTGAAATTTGACAAATTAATCCGCGAATTGAGATCAAGTAGATCAACTTTGGAAGAAACAGATGTAGTAAGCCATTTGTTACTTACTATGCCGGAAGATTACGGGGTAGTAGTTACAGCTCTGGAAACATTGACAAGAGACCATTCGAATTTGAATTTCGTCAAGAATAGATTGTTAGACGAAGAATCAAAGAGAAAAGGAACGAGAAAGCCGAAATATGATTCACAGTCTTCAACAGCATTCACCGCACCATCAGTTAGTCGTAAAATTCATTCAAATTATCGAAAGGAGTCCAATACCGAAGAAAAGCCATTCCCGTTCAGATGTTATCAGTGTGGATTCATCGGCCACAAGAGAAATGAGTGCAGGAATCGAAAATTCAGTAAGAGTTCCAATGCAACTTCAAAATCAGCACATGTAGCAGAAGTAGAACCTACTAATGAAAACGAAGAAAATTTCTGTTTTCCTGCAATAACTGGTAATTGCATTTTGATCAAGTACTTGGATTCGGGAGCCTCAGAACACATGGTAAATGAAGAAACATTCCTGAGCAATGTGAAGAAACTGGAAGAACCAATGCAGAAAAAGAGTTCAAAGAATGGAGAAACTCTGTTAGCTGTGAAGAGCGGAAATGTGAATGTGAAAACTCATATTCAAGGGAAACCGAGACTCATTAATATTGAAAAAGTATTATACGTTCCTCGTCTCCAATTCAATCTTCTATCTGTGAGAAAATTGGAAATGAATGATTTTAAAATAAAATTCAAGGATGGAAAAGGAGTCATTTCCAAAAATGGAATAGTAGTTGCCGAAGCCGTGAGAAGACAAAAGTTGTATGAACTCGATTTCTTAGTGGTTTCTGCATGTGAAAACGCAAATCTGTGTTCTACCGAGGAAAATTACGATCTTTGGCATAGACGTATGGGGCATATAAGCAATGACCGTTTGATAAAATTGTCGGAAATAGTTGAAGGAATCGACATCAAATCAAATAGAGTGTCATATTTGTCAATATTGTGTCGAAGGAAAACAGACAAGGCAACCTCATAATGAAAGAAAAATTCGATCAAAACGTCCACTGCAATTGGTTCATAGCGATCTTTTTGGTCCAGTTTCTCCTGTTTCATACGATGGAAGGAAATATGTTCTCACTTTCATTGATGACTACACACACTTCACGGCAGCGTATACTATGGAGTCCAAATCCGAAGTACTTCATTATTTCAAAATATACGAAAGTATGGCCACAGCACATTTCAATATGAAGCTGAGCAGATTCAGGTGTGATAATGGAAGGGAGTACATTTCAAATGAAATGAAAGAATACTTCCAGGAGAGAGGTATTCAGTATGAATTCACCATCAGGTACACACCTCAGCAAAACGGTGTCGCTGAACGTATGAACCGCACGATCATGGAAAAGAGCAGATGTATGTTGTTGAATTCCAAATTGAGCAAAATTTTTTGGAGTGAAGCTGTTTTGACATCGGTGTATTTGATCAACCGAAGTCCAACTAATGCCCTGCAAAATAGTGTTCCTGCTGAGAAATGGTTTGGAGAAAAACTCAATTTGAAAAAATTGAAAGTTTTTGGATGTGTTTCGTATTAACACATGCCAAAAGAATTAGTACATGGAAAATTTGACACCAGAACGAAAAAATGTTTTATGGTAGGATACTGTTCAAATGGTTATCGGTTGTGGTGCCCTGAAGAAAAAAAAATCCTTTTTGGAAGAGACGTTATTTTCGACGAAAATAAATTTGCATTTGAAAATCAGGATTTCTATTCAAATGAAACACTTGTCATGTAATTAACGTGTGTCTCCCTTACTATTCTATTCGCTTAGATTGTATAATATTTGCCTTTAGTATTATTTTTGAATTGTCAGTGTTACATTTATGCATACTGTCAGGTTGATACTTATGTGTACGTTTTTGTGGATTAAAGCCTAAAAGTTGTAGGTTTTATATTACAATTTAATCCACAAATTGAACAAGATTTTCAAATGGATAAGTTCTTACGTCCCGATAAATTCGACGTCAGTGCCAAGAACACTAATGCTTCCAAGGAGTGGAAACACTGGTATACCACTTTCACAAACTTTCTCGAGAGTACAAAGCCGGAAAATCACGAAAAACTTAAACTTCTTATCAACTACATATCTCCAACAGTTTTTGAACTTATCTGTGAATGCACGACCTATGAAAACACCTAACAAAACACTAGAAAATACCTATAGCAAACCTGTGAATGAAATATATGCTAGACATATCCTTGCTTCAAGAAAACAAGAAAATGGTGAATCGATTGATCAGTATTTACAGTCCCTCAAGATACTAAGCAAAGAATGCAATTTCAAGGCAGTAACAGCTGAAGAAAATAGAAATGACTTTATAAGAGATACCTTCATTAGAGGTCTTGTAGCACCTCATATCCGTCAACGACTTTTGGAGAATAGTACTCTTACACTAGACCAGACAGTATCTCAATCAAGATCATTGGAAGGTGCACAAAAATATTCTGAATCTTACAATATTTTATCACATCAGTCTTGTGTCAATGCAACATCATCTTCTACTAGTGGAAACCATTCAGAAGTGATGAATCTTGCCGAAAATATTTCTTCTAATGCTGCTACCATACAAAAATGTTATTTCTGTGGCAGAAACAAGCATCCACGCATTGTATGCCCTGCGCGGGACAAGATTTGTCGGTACTGCAAGAGATTGGGACATTTTTCTACAGTTTGCCTGAAATTAAAATTATCAAAAGAAAACAAATCAACGTCTGCTTCGACCTTTTCCAACTATTCCCAGGGTTCATCTGAAACTATAACTTCTTCAGCGCACATTATTGCTTCTACAAACCATCCTCTCAGTTTATCTAAAAGTCTCGTTAATGTTAAAATAAACAACATCTACGCTACTTCCCTGATAGACACAGGCAGTTCTGATAGTTTCCTAAACTATACTTTCGCTAAAGAACATAAATTCAACATTTATCCCAGCAATGGGAAAGTTTCCATGGCCTCAGTTTCTCTGTCTTCATCAATAAATGGTTTCTGCTATATAGACTTAGAAATTCTTGGGAATGTTTATACCAATTTCAAAGTATCTCTTCTCCCTAAATTGTGCACTGATTTAATAATTGGTCACGATATTATGAAGCAGCACTCCAAACTTGACATCAGTTTTGGTGGAAACAAACCTCCTCTCTCTATATGCTGCCTCACTGAAGCGAAAGTCACTCCTCCACTTCTGTTCGGTAATCTAACCGAAAATTGTAGACCTATAGCTGCGAAACCACGACGACACTCAGAAGAAGATGAAAAATTTATCACAAACGAAATTGAAAATTTGCTGAGAGAAGGTATTATTGAAGAAAGTACATCACCTTGGAGAGCGCAAGTTTTGGTAACGAAGAATGAACATCACAGAACGAGAATGGTTGTAGATTATTCGCAGACCATCAACAAGTTTACCTTGCTAGATGCTTAACCAATTCCAAATATTGAGGATCTGGTTGCTAAAATTGCCAAATATCAAGTGTTTAGTTCCATCGATCTGAAAAGTGCTTACCACCAAATCCTTATTGCTAACAATGAAAAATCTTTCACAGCTTTCAAAGCATGTGGTCGCCTATACCAATTTCGACGGATTCCGTTCGGGGTTACTAACGGAGTAGCCTGTTTTCAGAGAACCCTTGATAAAATTATATCAGCTGAGAATTTACAAGGAGTATTCACCTATTTGGATGACATAACTGTTTGCGGCGAGGATCAGTCTACACATGATGAAAATCTTATGAAGTTTATGTCCGTCATCGACAAATATCAGCTCACAATTAATGAATAAGTCTAAATTCTCACAAAAATCGATATGTCTTCTAGGGTATGTGATTGAACATAATACTTTGAAACCTGACCCTAGTAGATTAGAACCACTCTTGAAGTTGCCCGTACCACATGATCTATCTTCTCTACGACGAATAATTGGAATGTTTGCACACTATTCCAGGTGGATCCCCAAATATTCTGATAAAATCAGAAGTCTTATTGACTGTAAGTCATTTCCTGTATCAACTGATTCTGCCAAAATGTTCAATGAATTGAAAAGCGATGTTGCGAAAGCTCTTTTGTGGACAGTTACTGGTGATGAACCATTAGTCATTGAAACAGATGCGTCTGATATTGCTTTAGCTGCCACACTGAACCAAGGAGGGAGACCTGTTGCATTCCATTCGAGAACCTTTTCAGGATCAGAAAAGACACATTCCTCTATAGAGAAAGAAGCTTATGCTATCATAGAATCCATAAGAAAATGGAAACATTTCTTGATCGGAAGACATTTTAAACTCATTATAGATCAAGAAGCAGTCTCGTTCATGTTTCATAAAAAGCATTCCAGCAAAATTAAAAACGAAAAGATTCAAAGATGGAAGTTGGAATTATAATGTTTTAGCTACGATATCGTGTATCGTCCTGGATGAAACAATGAAGCAGCTGATGCCTTCTCTAGAATTTGTGGAACCACAAGTGGTAATAAATTATTCGATTTACACCAGTCACTCTGCCATCCAGGCATCACAAGATGTCAAGAAAATGGTTTTGTCCTGTCCTGTTTGTGCCAAGATTTCTTAAAGTCAAGAACTCACATTTAATAAAAGTAACTTCACCTTTAGAACGACTAAATATAGATTTTAAAGGACCTATGCCCAGCTGCACTAAAAACAAATATCTCTTGACAGTTGTTGACGAATACTCTAGGTTTCCATTTGCATTCCCTTGCAAGGCTATCACTACCGCTTCTGTTATAAATTGTCTTGTGGAATTATTTTCAGTTTTTGGAATACCTGCTTACATTCATTCCGATCGGGGATCACAGTTTTTATCTAATGAATTGGTTAATTTTCTGCATTCCAAAGGAGTTGCAACCAGTCGAACAACACCATATAATCCGGAGGGAAATGGACAAATCGAAAGATACAATGGAATTATATGGAGAAGCATAAGCTTAGCTCTTAAAAGTAAAGGCCTAGAAACACAAAAATGGGAAGAAGTTCTTCCAGATGCACTTCATTCCATTCGATCTTTATTGTGCACTGAAACAAATTGTACACCTCATGAACGTATGTTCAATCACCTTCGTCGATCAGCCTATGGAACATCCTTACCAACTTGATTGAAGCCAACTACATCTGTGTTTTTGAAAAAGTTCGTTCGTCACAGCAAATACGATCCTTTAGTGGAAGAAGTTGAATTACTGGAGGCAAATCCTGAATATGCTCTCATTCGTCACCAAGATGGAAAAGAATCAACCGTGTCATTAAAACATTTAGCACCTCATGGTGATAAAACTTTATCATCAGACGGCAACGTTAATATTAATTTAGATGAATTGCATAAGACGGTTAACCCTCCATCTGATGACAGGGTTTCTGCAGATTTTCAATCACAAAACAAATCTTCTGAAATTGAAAAGAATGTAAATCTTAATACTGCCCCAGATGTACCTGAAGTCCGTCGTTCTACTAGAGAGCGACATCCTCCTGAGTATTTAAGTTACTATGAACTTTAATAAACCTGGGGAGAATGTCATGTAATTAACGTGTGTCTCCCTTACTATTCTATTCGCTTAGATTGTATAATATTTGCCTTTACTATTATTTTTGAATTTTCAGTGTTACATTTATGCATACTGTCAGGTTGATACTTATGTGTACGTTTTTGTGGATTGAAGCCTAAAAGTTGTAGGTTTTATATCACAACACTTGATGAAGGTAATGGAGAAGAAGATGATGAACAGTGTGATTTATCTGAAGAATCTGAAAGAAATGGAAAAATCATTGAATTAGGGTCAAACGTACAAGAAAATACCCTCCGTAAAACTAAACAAAACCGAAATATCTGGAGGATTACAGTGTTTTAGCCATGAATGCAGAATCCTTTGTCGATGATGTACCAGAAAGTTTTGAGGATATTCAGCACAGAGATGATAAAGATAAATGGTATGAAGCTGTAAAAAAAGAAATGATAGCTTTGGAAGAAAATCATACATGAATTCTTACCAAACTGCCCCCAGGTAGAAAGTCCAAAGATAATAAATGGGTTTTCAAAATAAAGTATGATCAAGATGGAAATATAGAACGCTACAAAGCCAGATTAGTAGTGAAAGGTTGTTCTCAAAAGGAAGGTTTTGACTACAACGAAACATACGCTCCGGTAGCTAGACTGACCACTGTTAGAACTCTGTTAGCAGTAGTCAATAGAGAAAATTTCTTTGCCATACAAATGAATGTGAAAAATGCATTTCTTCATGGTGGATTACAAGAAGAAATCTACATGAAACAACCCAGAGGCTTTGCGGAAAATGCAAATCATAATGGACAGCAGATCGTCTGTAAACTGAACAAGGCAATTTATGGACTCAAACAGGCACCTAGAGCTTGGAATGAAAGATTAGATATTTCTGTGAAAATGTGTGATATCGAAGATGGATGCATTGCACACTGTCTTGTGGCAATGGTATGGATGTTTCTTCGAAAGTTTACCCATTGAATCTTCGACAAACAATACATTTAGTAACAATGGGCCTCACCGTTTTTCTGCCTTTGAGTATCCAATAGCGCTCTCTCAGTATTCCGAGTAATCCCTGTGCACCAACATGCACATGGTCGCGAATGAGTTTATGAACAACAGGATGTTCATTTGGAGGAACTGCGAGAAAACGAAACTCTCGTGTATCTTTTCGGTCGGAAACTATCGTCGAAAGTCGTATATTTCCTTCGTCATCAATAAATGGGCATAAGGTTTTGAGTTTAGGGTTATTGATTCCTTCAAATTATTTGTTCCATCTGCATTGATTTGATAACAAAATTCTCAGAAGAGACATCAGTGGACATTTCACGTTTCCATCTACATGGGAGCAGTTGAAAATGAGCACCCAACTCAGGATTCGTATCTTCTCGTATCCAAAAAATCGTTCATGATACCAGGAATTATTTTTACCGATACACAAATTTGAAGAATTGATACTTTTTCTCTTCTCGCTGTTGAGAACATCTTCCTTACAAGCCAAACAGAACCCTCCCACCCTATTGACTCGATCAATTGTTTTGGGGGGCATCCAGGAACATGCTTCCTTCTCAGTAAGTCTTCGAATTTCCTCAACTCGGTTCCATATGAAGGGTTTCCAGTGGTCTTCTCTTTGTATCTACGATAGAACTGTCGTTGAATCAGACCACCAGGAAATGTGCACATCAGATAGCAGATTTTCTGACAGTACTTTTGATAGTTTTGCTCCGATTGTGGCAGCTAACGATTCTAGACGAGATATGGTTAACGGTTCTATTGGTGATATTGAGATTTATTGGGATTTGGCCTGAAGCAACTGCATATGGACCCCTTCCTTGGATTCTGATCTAAGAAATATGGCGGTTGCATATAAATATTGGCAGGCATAACAAAATACATGTAAGCTCCAACGTCTCTTAGATTCGAATGTTCGAACGAACCATCTTGGAATTTTCAGATTCAAAAGACACGGAATGTCTCTCACCCAATTCAAGAAACTGGATTTCATATCATAAATAACTCCAGCATCCCATCCAATCTCATCATTCCACGTTTCTTTGTTTTCTTCTGAATCGGATCTGTGATTCCAAGAACATCGAGACTCATTAAATCAGCTACGGCTAGATCCCCACTCAACATCGACGTAACAATGAACGTGGAGGATTCATCAGGTTGATTATCGATGGTTTGCATGGCTACCAAACCACATTTCAGTTCATACCGTTTTCCAGTAAACAACTTCCTAGCAATATCAGCACCGATAGGGATATCAATGGGACCTTCTTTGAAATCTGTAATCTAGATGTCCAATGAATAGAGTTCCTCCATCCAAAATCCTTATCTAATGGAATTAAAATTATAACAGATTATCGTCTGATCCAGAGCTTCAAAGTTGCATGCATATTCATCGTGAACACTGCTCAATCGAACTCGATAGCAAGAATTATCAAAAGCTTGTCTATTTGTTCCACCAAAAAAAGCATTTATCATCTGTTCACGTCTTACAGCTTCAGAAAGCATCTCATCGGGCCAAACGTGATGTATTGGATCCATCAAGGTTCACAGTCAGTGTTAGTAAAAATACCTCTGAATAAGTATTGTTTAATAAAGTAATTTCTACGTTCGATTGTCTAGGAACTGGAACAGGTTTGTCTTGAATGTTATCTTCCTTAGAGCACATGATAACAACGTGTCTGCTATTGCAAATTGAACAAATCGAATTAACTTGGCATTTTTTAGCAATATGTCTGAACTTTAGGCAAAGATAGCAGCATCCTCGTTTGATGAGCTTTTTCTTGCGATAAGAAAGAGTCAATTCATTTGCTTCCATAGATTCTTCAGTAAAATGTGGTCCGTTGCAGAAGCAGTTGAATAAAAAGATTTCATAGGTGTATCGGGGCGTTTCCTTGCTTTCACATACATATCGAATCCAGAAACTGCTAAAGAAAATCGTTCTTCGCTTTGAACTTATTTCCTAAGGAAGATCATCAAGTTCTCTTAGCGACTTTTCGAAGTAGATTAAATATTGTAGGAATTACTTCTTTGCCACACTCTGATCAGATCTTCGGGAAGGCAGGACTCCACCAGTGGATACAGCATTGCCGCACACGTATCTGATGTTTCTGTTGGAAATTATGTGAATGCCACTCTATATATTGATGTTTTGTTTCTATTGTGTTGTTATGTATAAAAAAAACAGTTGTTCTGTAATATCTTTTATGAAAAATAAAGTTGAGCTTCTGTCCGATATAAAATAGAATCAGTTCATTCTATTTTCCGATTCATTTCAAACCACGCTCTGCTATCAGGTTATGGGACCAGGTTCACTATAAAGTAAACCAGCAGTTTTCCGTACCGGGTACCGTTCGAAAACTGGAAATACCAAATATACTGACATAATTGATTAGTAATCAATTGTGACGTACTTCAGTATATCAGAGGAGAAATATCCCACGATGTCCAGCACCGAGGAGTTGAAAGCACAGATAGAAGCCCTCAAGGTAGAGATTGGCCAGAAAAATATCAAATCTACCATCATATCGTCGTCCGTTGGAGGTTTGGCTGAATCGAAACACCTCAATGGAACCAACTATAATGAATGGAAGTTCTGGATGAAAAACTTCCTCATAGATGCCGGTCTTTGGTGTTGCGTTGAACCAAAATACGATCAAATGATTGATACAGATATGGATCAAAGAGCATTAGCCAAAATAAACCTTTCGCTCAAATCTTGCGCTGCTGCTGAGACGAAAAAGTGCAAAACTGCTAAGGAAGCTTGGGAATGTTTAGAAAAAGCCTATGAAGATCATGGTGTTGTCAGGCTAGTAGGTCTTTATTCTCGTTTGTTCAAAACGAAATTTGAACAATTCACCAATATGCAGGAATATGTTGACAGCATTTTGAAGATCGCCGAACAGTTAGAAAATATCGGTGAGCCATTCAAGGACAATGTAGTAGGAGGTATTATTCTTGGAGGTCTGCCAGATGAATTCAAACCATTAATACTGGGAATACAAGGATCAAAACAACTAACTTCTACTGAATTTGTCAAAAACTTATTGCTGCAAGATAATGTAAAAAATATGTTAGCGGTAACCAAGGAACATTCCGAAACGGCATTTTATGGCAATAGTTCCAGAAATTCAGCAAGAAACTTTCGAAAAGGTCCCAGATGCTATAATTGTAACGAGTATAACCACAAAGCCAGTGAATGTAAGAAGCCAAGAAAGTTCAACAAAGGGAAGAAAACTGAGAGGGGGTCTGTTGCACTTACTTGCAGTGATCATTTTTCACAGCATGATGAACACTGGTACATCGATTCTGGTGCCACACAACATTTCACTCCTCATAAATGCTTACTACAAGATTTCCATGAAGAAAAAGATCGAGACCTCAGCATTGCAAATGGACAAAAGTTGGATTGCACAGGCAGAGGACAAGTAGAAATAATTCTTCACAACAAGAGGTTGGCCACTTTGGGAAACGTTATTCATGCTCCAGATCTCTCTTTAAATTTATTATCAGTGAGTAGGATGGTGAGCACTGGAAAAACAGTAATTTTCGATGAAACTGGATGCCATATTACTGAACAGCTGATCGATCTACAATCTAACAAAGTTGTAGCATTTGCTCCAGAAGTGAACGGCATGTTTAAACTCGATATCAAGTACCCATGTCAGAATTCAGCGATGGCAGTGAACTCAAATTCTGTTGATCTTTGGCACCGACGTTTAGGACATTTGAATTATGATTCAATGAAAATCCTGAGAGACAAACTTGCAACCGGAATGAATTTCACCGGGATTCTCGAAAAATGCGAAGGCTGTTTGCGAGGAAAATTATGCAGGCAACAATTCGATAAGTCTAGAGGAATACGTACAGAAAACTTCCTAGAAGTCATACACTCAGACTTATGTGGACCGATGCAAGTAGAATCTATTGGCGGAGCTCGATACTTTCTGACTTTCACTGATGACTTCAGCCGAAAGTCAACCGTCTTCTTCCTGCAACGCAAGAGTGAAGTCCTAGAGAAATTCGAAGAGTACAAAGCTATGGTAGAAAATGAGCAGAATCGGCGCATAAAATGTTTGAGAACGGACAACGGCGGAGAGTTTGTGAACCGAGAATTCAGTACATTTTTACGAACTCATGGAATCAAACATCAGACCACAGTGCCTTATAGCCCCCAACAAAATGGTGTAGCTGAGAGACTCAATCGAACGTTGATGGAGAAAGCAAGGTGTATGCTCTATACTTCGAAGCTCAGTAATGATTTTTGGGCTGAAGCAATCAATACAGCAACATTCCTGAAAAATCTGAGCCCATCTAAAGCACTGGAACAGAAAACTCCCACTGAAATATGGAACAAACAAAGACCTGACCTCTCTAAATTACATGTATTTGGATGCAAGGCCTTAGTACATGTACCGAAAGAGAAGAGAAGAAAGCTTGATCACAAATCAGAAGAATACATTTTCGTAGGATATGGAGAAAATTTCAGTGGCTTCCGATTCATTCATCCTATACAGAAAAAGCTGTTCGTGAGCAGGGATGCAGTTTTTTTCGAAAATGACACTGTCAGTCAAAAAGGTCAACTGTCAGATGATATATTCCCAATGTCAGAAGATACGAATGCAGATAATCAACAACAGCACGAGAATATCGAAACTATTGTTGAAGTGGGGGTTCCTTCGCAAGTATCTTCACCGAGTACTTCTTCCGATCGCTATACAGATTCAGCGCAAATAGAGCAGAATACATTGGAAATGGAATCAACAGTATCCGACACCGAGAACGACGCAGAAACTGAGGAAGATGTCAGAAAATCCATTCGGAATAGAAAACCGAACAGAAACATCTTCAATTCCGATTTCATTCATCAAGTCATGCTAGAAACTTCATCAGATCCCACAACAGTAGAAGAGGCTCTATCAGGTACTAATGCAAGAGAATGGAAAGCTGCCATGGAAGAGGAGTTCAGAGCTCATCATGAAAACAAAACCTGGGAATTGTGTGAAGTTCCACCAGGAAAGAAACCGATTCGAAGCAAATGGACGTTCAAAACAAAATTAACGGCATCGGGTGAAATTGAAAAACACAAAGCTAGGCTTGTGGCAAAAGGATATTCACAAATACCTGGAATTGATTATGAAGACACTTTTTCGCCAGTTGTGAGGTATAGTTCCATCAGATTTCTGATTGCATTGGCTGCTAAATTTGAATGGACGATCGACCAGATGGATGTCGTTACTGCATTTCTGCATCCAAAACTAGACGAGGAAATATATATGGAGCTACCAAACGGAAGAACATGTCGTCTTCTGAAAACATTGTACGGATTGAAATAATCAAGCCGTATTTGGAACAAAGAGCTCGATTCAGTTCTGAAGAGCCTCAGATTCCAGCAATCGAAAATGGATCCATGTGTTTATTTCAATACGGATGAAGACAAAATCACAATACTTGCGATATACGTAGACGACGTTCTTTTATTTTCTAACAATAGCAACCATAAACAATTTTTGAAAGATGAGCTCACGAAAGTTTTCCGAATGAAAGACCTTGGGGAAGCACATTTCTGCTTGGTATGAGAATTCAACGTGATCCTAAGACAGGCAGAATTTCCTTGGACCAAGAAAAATATATTGAAGAGGTCTTAGCTCGCTTCAATATGTCAGAATGTAACGGTGTTTCAACTCCAATGGACTCAAACCAAACCTTATCTCGGAAAGAAGAAAATGCTAATAACAGAAAAGGAGATATGTCCAAAATTCCCTATAGAGAAGCAATTGGAAGTCTCATGTATGCCGCTCAATGCACTAGACCAGACATATCATTTGCAGTTGGAAAATTAGCAAGGTTCTGCAACAATCCAAGTTATAATCACTGGACAGCTGTCAAACGTATTTTTCGATATTTGAGAAAAACTTCGGAAGTGAAACTGGTGTTTGAAAAATCCACTGATAACATTTGCGGATTCTGTGATTCTGATTGGGGAGGTGATACGGACGACAGAAAATCCACAGCAGGATATATCTTTATGTTGAATGGAGGACCAGTAAGTTGGACATCAAAGAAACAACCAACCATAGCTTTATCGACAACGGAAGCAGAATATATGGCTTTGTTTAGCAACACAAGAGGCCGTATTTCTGAAGAACTTGTTACAAGAAATATTCCCGGACATGACGAATGCAATTACGATATTTTGTGACAACAAGGGTGCAGTTGACTTAAGTAAAGATGGTGCATATCGTCCTAGAACCAAACACATTGACATTCGCCATCACTTCGTAAGAGAAAGACAAGAGCAAGGAGATATAGTGGTGAAGAGAATTGGATCTGACGATATGGTCGCCGACTCACTTACCAAAGCAGTAGCAGGTGAAAAGTTCACGAAGAATTTTCATCTTATGGGATTGAAGATATGAGTTGCATCACATAGTGGGGGTGTTGGAAATTATGTGAATGCCACTCTATATATTGATGTTTTGTTTCTATTGTGTTGTTATGTATAAAAAAAACAGTTGTTCTGTAATATCTTTTATGAAAAATAAAGTTGAGCTTCTATCCGATATAAAATAGAATCAGTTCATTCTATTTTCCGATTCATTTCAAACCACGCTCTGCTATCAGTTTCCAACGATCGCAACTGTGATTCAAGCCCATCGTATAAAAGACTGAGCTTGATGGATAACTCGCAACTAACTGAAGAGCACGGGAATCAGGAATCTTTGCTTGGAGAAGATATTGAAACTTGTCTTAGTTGGCAAGTTCTATGTCTTCGTGTATGCGCTTGAATTGGCTCCAGGACGGCAACTAGTCTTTAATATCACCTCCGAACTTCTTGAATTCGATAGTAGGAAGCTTTAATTTATGTTTAGAATGGGAAGAACAATTCGAGATGCCAGCCGTCTCGTCAGAAGTCTGCTTCACTAGATGATCTTCAACAATCAACTTGATATTGTGGTATTTATCCACATAATCATCAGCGAACTCAATTTCAGTATTCAAAGAATCGTCCTTCGCTGTTAGAAAATAATCTAATAACTGCGATTCGAAATCACTCATTGTTTCAATTTTCTGATCCAATAGACGAATTTTTCCTCGAACTCCGACAAAACAGATGTTTTCATCACCAAGAAGTGTGTGATTATTTCGAATAAAGGACGCTCTCTGAGCCTCAAGCATCAATTTCACCTTCTCCATAGTCTGTTATGAACTGGGTCCTGTCACAGTCGCCAAAATGTTCGAAATCAAAACACCTACCCAATGATCGAATTCGTCTAATATGGAAAAAGGCTTAGCAATAAAAAGCGGCTCCAAATACATTGAAACAGGAACAAATTTATTCTTTAAAAACTGAAGTTACCACTTCAATTGAAAATAACATGACATCTACTAAAAAATATATAATCTGACTCGACAGCACAATACGAAAATGTATACAGAATAATCCGCAACAGGCAAAATAATACTCCATGGGTTGTATCTAAAGTGCTGCATAAAATACCAAAACTTCATTAGTGAAAGAGGAAGTAAAGATGAAAGTTAAAGTTGCATAAATCCACCTTAAGTGTACTCGAAGAAATATTCTCTACTACTGAAACTATAGACAGTTCTAAAGTGCCTTTGGCTAAGTTTCACAAACCGCATACATGAAACAACACTTATGCTATCTCATCTCAGATAATTTGGGCGTTGTATTCGAGAAAATCTAATGGACGAGCTTTCGGATATAACATTTTTTTTTTCACATGTGCTGAAAAATGAATGCTAATTATGTGGGAGAAGTTTATCCCAAGTATATGTTCTCCAACACATGCTGAGTACATATGTGGGACACATAAATGGTACGGGAAAATGTGCGTAGTATATTCTATTCAGACATCGAATTTTATTCGGCTTAAGAAAGCTAAGTTGTATAGCGAGGCACGTGTCGGGGTTTTGTAAACCCATTGTTACCGAGAATCGCACGGGAAACTGTAGTATTTTTTGTATTCTGGTCAGAGTCCCAACAATGATGAGGCACTTGCTCGTTCCTAAAAATGCTTTGTGTATACAATAAATGGGAAATTGTCATCTGGATAGGTATTATAGTGCCATGATCAATAAGATCTGATGCGAAAGAAAAACTGATGGGCAATCATCTTCATTTGTTGCGTAATTCTGACATATATAAATGCCAATCAATATGTATTATCTTGTTTTCCTACTCGATTACAGCGATTATCTCGTCTAGCCGAATTTTAAACCGAGTGATGGAAATGGAAACAGTCAAACGCATTGATCTAAATACATACATAATAGAAGATTTGTTATCTTGTACACGCATTTTCTGTCATTAGAATTACTTTCATTTTGTATCTATCGATTACTGTTTCCTGAATAAAAGTACCTACAGACTTGATTGATCATTTTTTTTAAACTTTTTGATCGAGAAGAAATGAAGTATAATACTTCGAATCACAAAAAAACTACTAGTATAGTTCAGATGTCTGATAAAAATGAGTTCTTATCGACTCTAATTGTCGATTTTTTGAACATCTCTATAAAATGCGAAACATGTCCTACACTACAACTGTGAAAATTTCTGAAACACTCTTAGAAATAGAAATATATTTATTTTCGGAAACGGTTATCCTGAAAATATAGCGAAATACAGGGAAATTTCGATGTTGGATCTCATATCGAACATATTCAAGGCGTAAAGTCTATGACTTGATAACTTCCAGAATGAATTTGAATTATCTATTCCCAAAAAGTTCCCAGTACGGATATTCTCTAACTAGACCGTTTACAGTAAATTTATGAGCAAATCGATGCAAACAAATTTGTATATGAAATATTTTGTATTTGTCCCGTGCTTTTGATACCACTTATTTTTGACACACTGAAAAATCATTCAAGTTATCTCGGAATAGAAGCCATATTAATGACTGGTGCACATCATCTAGAGAAAATATGAATCATAGTAAAAATTAATGACTATAACGACCCAACTACATGATGGATGACAACCGCCTCGGTCAAAGAGCGCTCAAGAAACTCAACCTGGCTTCTTTACCTCCAACGAAGGACGCAGCATGGAACCACACGTTCAGGCATCAGGTATCGACGCTTTATTGAACGCCATCTTTTGCAATTGTAAGAAGGGGTGTGGTGCCGCATGAGGCTGCAGGAAAGGTGAGCTAAAGTGCTCACTTGTGTGCGGATTATGCAACGGCGAATATTGTGAAAATGTACCGTAGCACAGATTCACATGGCAAAAAATGGAGACGACTGTGACATTGACAACCATGACGAAAGAAAGAAGAAGAAATGAACGAATCAATCTCGGACAGACCTCAGATTCTATTTTACGAATTCGATTATCGAATTGTTCAGAATAATGCGTATGGTTTCGGTACGGCGCATTCTACAGTCACAGTCTGAGCTACTCGACAATCGAATTCGTGAAATAGAATCTGGGGGAAGAACTATAGATTAAGCCTACTGGGGATACTACAATTGACAATTTGCTGTTAGCTCTACCCCCTGTTGGTGTGAAAATGAGATAGCTTTGGATTTATAAAATGTGATAGTTACGTAAGGAATAGTTGATAAACAACAATTATCATCAATAAGGTAACGAATAACTCAAATTCATTCCTGAATATGAGAAAAACGAGGAATTTGACGATTTCTTGGAGAAATATTCACGTTTCGTCAGCTGTAACTCGCTACCCGTTAGACTAACGAAAAAGAGTGTGAATTCAAAAATTGTAGGAAATTTGAATTGATTTTTTTTCGTGGGGTCAACCGTTAAAGAATTGAATGGGTAAAATCAATTTTTCGTACCCTTAAATCAAGATGTCGGATCGCGCACATCATCCCCAAAGTGGAAAACTTGGATTTTTCATCAGAGTTCTAAACCTAATAACACACCGCAAAATCTAAATTACTCCACATTTTGCACAGCAAAACCCCCCATTGACTGAAATAAACAGTAAATACGTCTCCTTAACAATTTTTTTCCAAGTTTCAAGTTTGTTATTCATACCACGTCTTTCACCAGTTTGCAAACTTCGACTGGAAGATCTTTGCTGGAAGGTAAAATACGAAATAGTGATCGAAGCCAGTCCAGGTTTACAGTCACGTTCATATTTGGCAGATGCCATTCACCACTGATTCAACCTTCCTCATGACTAAAAAAAAATCTGATACGATTAGGAAGTTGATGTTGTGAATTGATTGGATATGAAACAGATATCGTGATATGTTCTTCGGATATTCACTGACTGACTGTGACTTTCAAATGTCAACTTGAATTGTCAATATATGTTATATCGTCCATTCCACATTTGAATTATCAAAAAATAGTTCACAATTTTATTGTTATTATATTCACTTAATTATATTTGATTATACTCATTCACTTATTTCTACATTCAACGTACTAGTGGAGCACATAACAACTATCGAAGTGGTACATTTCGAATAGATGTTATACTAATAATGGTTCTTCAAGTTCCTCAAGTAGTCGATGACCTTTTCGGTGCCTTTGCTCTTGTAGTTGCGGTTCAAGGCTGGACTTAATGTTTGTCACTTGTTTTAAGGTGTCTTCGTGCTGGTTCAGCTTTACTTGTTTGTCCAGCGACTTTGTTGTAAAATGTTTCATTACTGCGTAGATCAACAGGATTTCTGCGTATAACAACTCCCCCCTTATAGAAAAAGTAGTTACTCTAACCTAACCTAACTGCAGTAACTTTCAGGCGTATATCTTGCTGTTGGGTGAATTCAATTCTGTCTTCTTCGAAATCTTTTCCAAGGTGGCTAAGGGTCGAAGAGTTGTTCTTTCTTTCGGAGGTCTTGGTGGTTGATCATCGTTTCTTGATGTCATTATCCTAGCCCAGTCGTCAGAGCAATAAAGTGGGCTCTTCCTTAAAATAATTCAAGGGGTTTTGATTTTTTGTATATGGTGTGAAGTCAAGTGTTAAAAATACATATTCAGTTTGCAACCTCGAAATCCCTGTGGAAATTGAAAAAAATCGTGTTCTGTTGAAAAAAAATATTTTTGACAAATATTTCGGTCCTCGTGCGTTTCATGAAAAATATGCATCCATATAAAAATGAAGGTGACTAAATTCTCTTTAATTTACGTCCCAATCATTTTTGCTGTAAAGTCCATAGTTTCGATTCAGCATGTCTGTAAATAAAATTACGTTTAATCCCAATTGCACAAATTCCTAATTGGTGTTTTTTTCTGGGGTTTCCACATAGGGTCTAATTCACGAGGAGAATTCAATCAACTTCCCTTCGTTTCGTCTCTCTCGACGGTCCTGGTTTATCAAGATCTTCAGGTTATGATTCGTCACTTCTTCCCATGTTGAATTCAAATTCTTGGTCGTCATCCAATTCTTCTATTATTTGGCCCATAATAGTGATCGGAGCTGCATCTTCTTCATCATCATTTTCAGGAAGCAAGTCTTACGCATTATCTTAGGAGTCACCGTTGATACATCCACATATGCTACTGCATTTTAATACAGTTTTCCTGCAGCCGCAGGCCGGTCCACAGCCTTTTCTGCATTTACACGAAATGCATTTCAGCAATTTTTTTTAAAGTTATAACTGAAACAAGTAGTCCACTGTCGTTTATTTTCCATCCCCAGTTTGAAGGTGGTTTTTCATCACCACGTCAAAGTTGCACTTGATGGTGAGTTCTCAAATAATGCTGACGCGCTGCTGCTTCGGTCGGTGGTAATAAGGCAGGATTGGTTTTGCTTCAAGTTTTTGATTGCAAAGAGCAACGGTAACGATGAAAGTTCAAGGATGTGTCCAAAGGTTTAGTGCCGTACAATGATAAAAGAAAACGCTGCCTTGCTTCAGGCTCACCATTTTCGTCATTAAAGACTTGAACGTACTGCTATAAGTGCTTATTCTTTTGAAGACAGTGTTGAATTTTGCCTTTCCTCGTTTAAAGACTGCAGAAGTTTGGTCGCAGCCGCTGGTCGGATGAAGAACAAGTAGATTTTGTCACACTTTTATGTCTTGTGGTTGTAGGCTTTGCACAGGGAACATTTTTCTTTTCCGGGTTCAAGAAAGTCCCCTCACACATATCGGAGCGGCCCAATATATGAAAGCAGTTTTGACCACAGGTACGATATTAAACTTAAACAGAGGAGAAACTGGTGTCAGCGACAAAGTCGGGTCGGATTTAAAAAAACGAATTATTCTTATAAAAATGTTACTTTTCACTTGTTAGTACTTTAGAAGGAAATTAAAAATTTTAGCTACAATATAAAGCGATATCAAATACAAATTGGTACAGCGGGCTTGTCCACGAAAATGCGTGAATCAGACATGTGTGCGGATGTGATGAAAAGTGGGCACTTAGGTACATTTACAGAACCGACGCATCGAAACAATTAACTTTACAGAAATAATGAATGAGACATAAGTTGTGGAGAATTTTGTCTCCTTGTTTTTTGAATGAATAGAAAATTCTCTTAAAACACACGGGAATAGATTTATACGATTTTTTAAACATTTTCTTCCGAATAAATAGGTCGGCTTTATTCGACAGTCCATACGATTGTTAATAGTTCTCGTCCAATCTTTGATCATTTGGTTCCAGCGGGGTACAAAGTTATGATTTCATATACTGTGGGTGAATCTTCGTCACTAAGTTGGGGTAAAATTATTATTGGATTTTGTGTCGAATCGTTTTTTAGGATTTCGATAGCTTCTCCTATTGAAAATGAAAGGAACTTTCTTATAGTAGGCGTGTCATAGGTTTTTATATTTGAAATTTGGGATTAATATTCTGCAATATCCAGTTTATCCAAGAAATGATTTGATTTCTTCGACATTCGTGGGTTTGAGAAAGTTTTCTATGCATTCAGTTTTTCTTGGGTTGGGTTCAACTCCGTTTTCTTTTATGAGAATACAACTCCTTTCTAAGAAATTCGCACTTGTCCAGTTGTATTTTTGAATTTGAATTGATTAGTCATTAGTCTCGAAATATTTTCATGGATGGTATGTCGTCCTTGTAGACAAGACATCTCTCATTTTGTATGCCTGAAAGGATATTGTCCATTACTCTTTGGAATTTGCATGTTTCTTTCTAATCCGAATGGCATTGCTTTGAATAAATGTTAGGGGCGTTTTCCCCACAATAGGCACAAAACGATTATTCTGAGTCTTGTGGAAGCTCGAACCATTATGAGATTACTTTTCATCTTCTTGACGGAATATATCGTAATTTTCAAGGGCATTTCTTCAATCTCCACTCATATTCTGCCCTTGGTAAGTGCCCCTCTCTGTGCGCGTTTCTTGCCGGCTAGACGTCGCTAAGGCGCTGCTATTTCAGCATCACTGTTGATGCCGGCTATTGGTCTTAAGCCATGGGTCAAACTTCCGCAAAACTCAAAATAAGCGTTTTTTACTCATTGGGGGAAAATAATCCTTTGCTTCCGCTCGACCTATTATGAGAATTGTTTGTATTCCGGGACGAGCGTTAGAAAAAATGAGTATTGTGAGAGATAACAGCTGAATTTTGTTGAATTTGTATAATTTCATATGCATTCTTGAAATGGTTAACAAAAGATAGTCTGCTATCCAATTTAGTTGAACATACATGTGTGTAAATGAAGATTAATCTATGTTTGCACTCTTACATTGAAGAGAATTATCAATGGGTAATTAATGAAAAATATGGTGCTTTTCATCTCCTTCAGATAGAATTTGAAGAAGTTATTGTAGCCTTGCGCAATTCCTGCATTTCAGATCGTCATCTAGTGGGATATTTTTTGAGCCGACTGTCGAGCGAAAGCTCCCTGGACTAGCTGTTATTCCTGAGGCTTTGAAGTCAGTTTCAACTCAACCCGCTATGACTGTTCGAGAAGCGGGGGATATATTTTCTTGGGTGGAAATGAACATGAAAAGAAGTTATTCAATATTCTGGGGCTATAGGTCTCAATTAATTTATTCAACCATAAAACGACATCAAATGTCACTGCCTGATATTTGTTCTATCTGTTTCCGATCCAAAATGAGGACGAAGGATTACATATGCGGGAAATTGTTGAAAATGATCCTCATTTACGGCCAACAGGCTGATATCATGTATTCTTCCGTCAGAGGCTAGTAACAAAAGGAACGCTTAATGTCTAGATATTTGAAACGAGTTACTTGTATTGGGAGGGTTGAGTTCAACTATTCTTCTGTGAATGATTGGTTTTCTTCAAAATTTGTTTTATAACTGGATGTGAAGATAACATCGATATATATATATATATATATATATATATCTATACCGAATAGTTACTTAAAAAAAATATATAGATTTCATTTGGAATATAAAAATTGGATGTGTTTCTGATCGAACCGGAAGTGTAATATATGGTTTGATACTTCTTGATCGTACATATTTATGTATATCACAATTACGGACTTATTTCGCAACAGCCTCAAAATGTATTGCGATTCATACCTGTGCTCCCCATCCCGTATCGGAAGCGTCCGTTGCTATAAGTTAATCTACATTTTCTTGAAATATCGGGAAACCTAATTGGAGTGACCGAATCCACCACCCAATATCTTTCAGGATATTCCTGTCGAATGGACTACTTTTCTTGAGTATCTGACCGGTAGTTGGGCACAGCATTTTCACATTCGACGACATTCAGCACACATGCTGAAAAGTTAAATATTCACAGAATTGATTTTGCTTCTTCCCAGAACCACTTTATCCCGTAAAGCGTTGAGCACTCCTCTTTCAGGCCTTCTTGCTTCTTGCAACACAAGGATTTTAGAATTTTCTTCGGTTCCAAACTATTTCCAGATATTCTATTTCGTCTCTTGCAACAACTATCGACTTTTCAAGATTTATTCTCCATCTCAGGAAAGACAGAAGCTTCACGACTGAGTCTACTTGACGCCTCAATCCCAGAAAGTAGACATTCGCTATCAGCCAGTCGTCCAAATAGACTCTCTGAATTCCAGGGATTTCAGATATCCCGCAATCCAGTTTGTCACTATGCTGAACACTCAAGGACCTGTTGATAGACCAAACGGCTGACACTACATGCCATTTGTTTTTCGTAACTTGGAGCTAGGAATATCTTTCCTGGTACCTGACGACTTCACGCAACAAAGAAAAGGAAGAACAATCAACGGAAGAAGTGAGGCGAGCCTGCATGAAGTTCCTTCTCCTCGTCACTGCTCTGTAAGTTATTGTTTCTATCCAAAAAAGTGAATTGAGGCATATTTTCCTCATTTCCAACCCCAAAGAAAAGAAAGAAAAATGGCAAACGAAAACGAAGGTTTTTCATTAAGAGAGTTAAGAGACACACATACGATGGAGATCAAGCAGCTTTAAATGACTTCATCGAAGCATGTAACTTTGTTAATGCACTTATTTTCATAATAAAAAGCAAACTGACTGGTAGGGCTAAAAGGTTCATTTCCAGCAGACAATTACAAACATGGGAAAACATAAGAGAATTATTGATAGGTCACAACGGAGATTGTAGAGATACGGAAGGATTATTGAGGGATTTGACTTCATCATTTCAAAAAACGAATGAAACTCCAAGATCTTTTGTTCAAAGAATAGAAGACTTGTTAACAAAATTAAGAAACAGTGTAGCTCTTGATCAAAATCTCAAACGTTCAAGAAAAAGCAGCAATAGATCACATGAAAACATTGCACAAAGGCCACAAACTCTAGATGAGGCAGAACAATTTTCAATTGAAGAAGAAAACATTGCATATCTGAAAAATTTCAGAATTTCGAAACAAACGGTTTCAAAACCAAACAATAGAAATAAACCATATCCAAAAGAAAATTATGGGTATATAACTAACTAACACTCAACAAATACAAAAATTTTGGAATTTTTGCAAAATACCAGGTCATACGAACTCAAATTGCTACAAAAATAAAAATTTGAATCGAACTGATCAAATGAATCAGAACTCAAATTCGAATAGAAATATTCCAAGTACATCAGGTACTCAACAACGAAATAATATAATACAACAGAATAGACCGTCAGTCATTCAGAAAAATATAAGTGAAAATAGGACGCAAAACAACCGCGTGAATCATTTAAACTGCATGGCGGAATCGAGTCTATCGGGTGCTATGGTTCCGGAAAATTCATGCATATCCGAAAATCAATTACATAGTCAACCGGAGATCGAACAGGATTTCGCACAGAACGAAATCACATATTCACAACAGAACGACGAAGAAGAAATATTCAATTATCAATAATATTGAACTCATCAAATAAAAACTCTATTATATAAAGGATAGACAGGGAAATAAATTTCTAGCAGACAGGCGCACCAATTTCACCAATGGGAAGAAATTTTTTCAATTTTCGGAAAAAATCCTCAAAGTGAACAAAAAAAGTCGAAGAAGACAAAAGAGGTCCAAACAACAATGAAGAAAAAATGATTTTGATTTCAACGTGAGGGATGAGGTATCGATCTCGAAAAACGAAAGAGAAAGAACACCAAAAAAAACAACTTCAAAGACACCATAAGGATGAAAAGAAGAAGAAAACAAAACAGGAGAAAACAAACGGAAACCAACAAAAAAACGAAAGGAGAAGCCAAAAAAAGAAAGGAAAAAAGCCGTGAAAAAGAAAGAAAAAAGGAAAGGAAGAGAAAGACAAAACCAAGACGAAAAGCAAACGAAGAGAAGCATAGAGTAGAGAGGGCGGGGCAAGAAAGAAGGGAAGGAAGGGGAAGAAAAAGGTTCAAGGAAAAGAAAAGGTGTCGGCGTGGGGTGAGCTACCCTCAGCTCTTTCCTTTTCTTAACTTTTTTGCACTTCAGGTTCTTTCACGATATCAGGCCAACTGGTAGCATTATTAATATAATCATGAAAAAAAAAAAAAAATATTTCATGTTTATACACAATTCAATAGGAAACCATTTTATTGAGTGCTCCTCACAACCGCTTCCTTGACCACTGTCAATTGTCATTGCCCGCGCCTAATCTGTTACCAACTAACTAATGACTATACTAACTTACTGTATGGAACATCTTCCCCTTCCAATAAGGCTCAAAGATCGATAACATAGTCATCAAACCTACAAGGTCTTACAATTTTTCTACCAGAGCTGCTAACCACTTCATTGTCAGAATATAATTATGACCACTTTATACATTGGATGTCTGTGAGATTCTAGGCTGCTCCTCAGTTAGGGGTGAGTTAGCCTCAGCTGATATTAATAATGCTACTAGTTGGCCTGATATCGTAAGAGAACCTGAAGTGCAAAAACGTTTAGAAAAAGGGAAGAGCTGAGGCTAGCTCACCCCTAACTGAGGAGCAGCCTAGAGTCTCACAGACATCCAATGTACAAAGTGGTCATAATTTATATTCTGACAATGAAGTGGTTAGTAGCTCTGGTAGAAAAATTGTAAGACCTTGTAGATTTGATGACTATGTTAACGATCTTTGAGCCTTATTGGAAGGGGAAGATGTTCCATACTGTAAGTTAGTGTAGTCATTAGTTAGTTGGTAACAGTGTTGCAACAATAGCTTAGGCGCGGGCAATGACAATTGACAGTGGTCAAGGAAGCGGTTGTAAAGAACACTCAATAAAATGGTTTCCTATTAAATTGTGTATTAAACTTGAAACAAACAATAGAAAAAACAAGTGAGGAAAATATTCAAATAAATAGTTTCCAAAGTAACAACCGCGAAGAAAAAATTATTTCAGAATTGAGAATAGAATTGTTTGAACGTCATTATGGTGGTGGATCAATATTTATTTCGTAGTTTTCTGGGTTTGTAACCTACCACAATCTGAAAAAATAAGAATTAATATTGGAATCTATACAAGTGTAGAAGGGCAGATTTTCAATCTACCCCGAAAAGTTGGTGCGTCTATTGAAAAACAGATCTTTCTGGATAGAACAATTCCAATTAGTCAGCAACTTCTCGTATAACTCAAATTTTGCCTATCAGAGAGAAATATATAAATATATATATATATATATATATATATATATACATATATATATATATATGAAAATACTTATCGTTAACGTTTCGGAAAGTAAAGCCGCTTCCGTTCTCAAAACTTCTAGGCAAATTCCTTTTCAAATGCAAATATCGAGGCAAATATCTCCTGTAGACAACTTTCGTAATTGACATTTGTCAATAGAACATTTGAACGATGGAGAAAAAAATGAAATCGATTATAAACCTGGGATGCACAACAGAAATGCTGATGCTATCTCAAGAATAAAAGTAAATGCTTTAACAAAAAGTAATAATAATGAAGAGAACTCAGAAATTTCAGATTCAGAAAATGAAGAAAATGAATTCCTCTCAGACTTTCATGAATTCCTAGAGAAAAGAAAAACTCTGTCACTTATCAACTTTGAAAAAATCAAAAAAAACAAATGATAATTTGATATTTGCGCACACAATGATATCATATTATTATTTCCAACTAATGAAAATCGCGAAACCCCGCATTTTCATATCCAGATGATCAACAATTGCACTTGACCGAGTTATTAACGATAAGGCAGAGTCTCAAATTTCAACAAAGGAAGTATTATCTCATTCAGACACCAACGTTACAAATAGATTCACCGAGTCTGAAAGATTGTTTCAGAATATTCCATTAATTGAAAAATAAATTACAGCCGAAGAATTATTTCAGTAACCCAGTAAAACATCTTTCATTTCTAGATATTTTGAGCTATATTTTCAGAGAAAAAGTCAAAACGTTTACAATATGTCTTGATATAGTTAAGGTACCACAACAAGATGAAAGAAAATATTTTAGAGAACAATCATACGAGTAAAACCTCGGTACACAAGGGAATAAACGAGATATTTAAAAGAATACATGAAAGATATATTTGGCAAAATTTGAAAACAGAGAAGGAGAATTCAAAAACCAACATATGGGAGATTTATCGAAGTTATATAAATTCAGAATTACTCAAAATGCAGTAGCACATCCTCAAACTGATGGTGTAGTTGAGAGATTTCATGCAACTTTGCATTACGAGCATTTCATAATGATTATCCAAATAAACCAATTATTGAAGGTTCACCTTATTGCATAAAATTATATAATAGAAGCAAGTCAACTTCAAATAAATATACTCCTGGAGAAAAAATATTTGGTCATATTCGCGATGACGAAAATGAGGTTTTGTATAGTGAAGAACAACTTCAATCGAATTATGTGAATGATGTGAAAAGTACTGTAAATTTTATTTATGAAAATGTCAAAACAAACTTAAATCCAGCAGAAAAAAGGCAAAAACAAGATTTGATAAACATATAAGAGAAAATCTACCAAAATATAAATAGCGATCTCGTATATCTGAGAGAATCTCAAATAGGCAATAAAATGAAAAATAAATATAATGGACCGTACAAAGTGATTCGTATAGTAAACACGAATACAGCGGAAATAGAGATAGAAAATGGAACAAGTACTGTTAATTTTGATAGATTGAAACCAGTATCTATTGTTCCAGGGCACTCATCAAAGCCACAGCAAGGATAGAAAAAAATAATCACAGCCGCAGGTATTTTCTTTCAAAAGGAAGGAATAGCTGAAATATCGAACGATGAGAACGAAGTCATTGTTTATAAAAATATTTCATTACATAAAAATGCATTTGAACAAACCCAAAATGTTCAACAGTCATTGAGAGAATTACTACATTTAGATGATGTGAACCCAAATTTCAAAATGGCATTTTCAGCTCAACTTTCATTATTGAATACCATGACCCAAGAAATAAAAAGCAAATTTTTAGAAATCGCTCTAATAAGTACAACAAATAGAATCAAGAGAGGCTTATTGAATGGAATAGGCTCAGTTTGGAAAATAATTACAGGAAACTAAGACGCATCTGATGGAGAATATTATAACTAGTGTATAAATAAACTTGAAAAAGATGATAAAAACTTAAAATGTTGATGAAAAATCAAATTCAGATTATTTCAAGTACGATTTCGAACTTCAATTCCATACTGAACAAGTTGAGAATTGATGAAGAAAATTTTAATAAAAATTATAGAGGAAGATATGATTAAAAATCGAGAAACTAAGTATTATTTTGGACTTCAACTGAAAATACTGGAGAAAATTGAGCGAATTATTGATTCCAATATGATCATTTCAGAACAATCAATTGATATTATTAATAGTATAACTCTTGCAAGACTAAAGATTTTGCATCCTTCAGTAATCGATACGAATCTTTTGATCGAACAACTAACGAAAATTTCTATGGCCTTATCTCATGGAAACTTACCTTTCAACCCAACTCATCAGTATATTCCAGAATTTTATGAAGCTTTTCAAACAACTGAAAGAATTGTTTTCATATCACATGTACCACTAGTAGAGAATTCAGACTTTGATTTCTATCATATTTATTCAGTCCCAACAAAAGACCCTAAAACCAACCTTTTTCATGTAATATTACCCCTTTTTAAATACGCAGCAATTGCAAGGGATAGTAAACAATATATATATTACGGTCAAACAAGAGGAATGTTCTGAAATATTCGAAAATGAAATTCGAATATGTTTCAATCATTTTCCAAAAACGCTCTCACATGAATCACTTTGTGAAATTTCAATCTTAATGGAATCAAAAATAATGCCAAATAGTGAGAAAGTCATAATTGCTGTTGAAGATTATAACGTACAAAAGTTAGTTGTTGATAAATGATTACTAACTGTATCAAATACACTAGGTACCTGTAACTACAACATGTCCAGAGAAAAACTCAGAGACAAAAATAATTCAAGAAAACTCACTTTTGATTTTAGAGCCAAGGTGTAGTGTATTCATTGGTACAACAAGAGTATATGCAAGTTCAGACAACAATAGAACTCTGAAACTCCAGTTGTACATTCCTGAAATAACCTATAATTGTTGTGATCAACTCCCGAAGAGAGAAGAACTTCCAAATATCAAGCCAGTGATGATAAATCATCTGAATCTCGATGAATTAAATATTGGCTAAGAAAAACTGCAAGAATATGATAAAACTTTAAATAAAATAATTAATGAACCATTCACCGAAAAATATTTGAGTACTTTTACTTGTATTTGCATGGTACCCATATTTCTTGTCATAATTTTGATAGTTTTCAAATGTTGCATCAGAAAAAGATATTTTGGATATTTCACAACAAGCTCCAACTCAGACGACGGACTTCACCCAAGAGGATGCTGTTCCCAGAATTTCAACTACCTACTGTAATGTGGAGTCAATGGTATCAAGAAGACCATCGATTCTTCTTCTTACGATAAGCGATCGGAAGAAATTGTCTTCCATACCCCATCATCCCCAGTTGCAGAATCTACATCGAGAAGAACTCTGAAAAGGGTTTAATTCTCACTGTATAATCGTTTATTATTGTTATTCCTCATATAATGTACGTTGTTTTAATTGATATTGAACTATATTCATTTTGACGATTTTAATGATATTTATTGTACTATTTGAGGAGGCTCATCTAACTATGATTTTCATATTGAATTTTTAAGAATGATTCTGATATAGTAATCATTCTGATATAATAAAACGAGGTGTTACGTCCTCGCAGCCCTTATGGACTTATAAAAAAAATATAGTTTCTCAATAGTAATATCTCATTGCAACATTGTTGCATGATAAACAGGAAATGCTTTCTTGGCAGTCTGTTGTTGGCGAAGCAGATAACGTAGTGCTGGGAAGAATTCGCGTGTGACTTTGAGAAGTCGGTTTCATTTGTTTTCTCGTTGAAGAAACAGTTTCATTTGGGTTTCCAGCAAGGAAACATGTTTCATTTAAGTCCTTCAGACAAATAATCAAATTAAGTCGAAAGCAACAAGTTAGAAAAGTTTCCTAACAATTGGAACGAACTCGAATAAAATTCTTTTTTAAAACATTCTCTTCTATTCCTAAGTTATAAAATATATTCCTAGATTCGCACCATTCCCAGATCTGCTTAGCGATGTCATTTAGACGTGAATACTGAATCCCTCTCATGTGGTTCATGTAACTGATTGTTATTGTGTTGTCAATTCGTATTATAAAAACAACAATGTATATGCATTTTATCAAAACAATTGATTCCATTGAAAGCAGCTACAAGTTCTAGTTCGTTGCGATATATGAGTCGAACTATGTTCAGGAGTCCAAAACCCGCGAGCTGCTTGATATCTACATAAAGCTCCCCAACCTGATATGGAAGCATTCATATAAATGTTTAAAATATAATTGCAAGGTGTCAGAAACATTCTTAATCCTTGAATGCCCCGAATACACCATTCGAGATCATTTTGTAAGAGTAATATATTTTTCGTAACAACCCTTAGATTTTGTGAGAGTCAAAAACTTTTTCCTCTCAAGTTTTCAATAGGGGCACACCCATATGGTACAGCTGAACAGACCGATACAAATTTTACAATCACATGAGCTTGTGATCTGAATTTTATGAAATGACATGTTCTAAATATCCAAACTACAATAAAAGAGATAGAACATTCTGTGATTTCTCTGCAGGTATGTCCATATACAAGTTCTTATTATTAAACTGAAACCCTAACAACTCGACGTCCTAATCGAAACCTAATGAAAATAGCAGTTGAATTGAACATGAATATTTGACACTGCTTCCGATTGAGTTTTCCCAGCAAAACCAATCATCGAAAGAAATATAATACAGATTGACACCTACAGCATCTCATATGATTTAGCATAGGTTTAAATAATTCTGTCAAAACGAATGGAACTTTGACCAAACTACCAGGCTGATCGATAAAAACAATCATACAACAAAGCATTATTGTATTTCAATTTCAGGCATTTTTGAAAATCATTATGAACCGGAAGCAAAAATAAGAATTTTTTTAATATATTCTTCTCATGAAACAATTTTGCGTTATTATATATTCTTTGCAGTTACATATGATCTTCTAATTTGAAATGAGGACAAACTAAATGAGTATTGCGATGTTTCACACTCATAATAAATCTCTTTTTTCCGTTGGGTAATAACATAGGTAATTAAATTTCTGCATTGCAGTATACGATTGCCCAAATTTTCAAGAGTTCAGCAATACAGTCCGATGATTCAACCGAGGGTAGTGGAAAATTAAATGGAAGGGATAGAGTCATCTGAATCAGTCATTGAACTGAAGCTGTTCCAGACCTAAATCAGTCGTTGAACTGGAGCTGTTCTAAGACTCTTCCCTACCAGCCGACAAAAAAAGTATAAAAAATAGTCGGTTATAGCAGTGCCATTGGCATTTTGATTCACCGAAATATGTCTTCAGGGGCAGCAAAAATTATTCACTGATGTATCATTTGTCGTATTAATGACATGGTTAGTACCACCAAGCACCCTTAGCAAGTCATTAAACTGGCCCTGGGAAATGAGCTCCTTGAAACCTAGTGTTATCCTCAGTCGAGAGAAAGTATACTCCAAAACAAGAGAAATTATCATTGCATATCAATCAGATGTGTCTCTTGAAATTTTGTGTATGTACTGCAGACTCCACCAAAGAATTAAAGTCTACCCAGAAATAAAGATATTACGCAATAGTCGTCGTGATTATGATATTACTCAAACCTGGCAAGTAATCAAGCTGCCCGCAGGCGTGTGTTTGTCTCGAAGATGAGTTGTGGTCTCAGCTGAGAGAAAAATCATGAAAAATATCATTGCAAAAATATCCATCGCTTTACTTGGGCTTGGGAGATCTAGTCTCCGTTTCAATTTCTGTAATTTCTTTCTCATCATCTCCAGTCCGTGTAATGCTTTCCGTCTGATGGATCGAAATCACAGTTTACACTATATAAGCGTAAGAACAAGAAAGACAAATATTGGAGAGTTGGGGCAGATCGAAGCAATAGAAACTTGTTCGTCTCGGCGAACGAATCTTACAATTCGTGATATAATATCAAGTACGCGGCTACCGTAGTTCAATGGAATATTTTTGGGTTCTGCAAACTCAGATGACTTCCTTTATAAACACTGAATGGTGACACATCAGCGTTAGGAATTTTCGTTCAATCTTCTCTTTGAAATCAACCGCATGTCTTATTCTTCCCTTATTTCACAGTTTCCATAAAGGTTTATTATTCATTTTCATAGACTTTTTGGGTATAATATATAATGTGAAACATTTTCAGTCCTCTTTTTCGTATCATTCAATGAACCTGGGCTTTCCTTTCGTCAATCAATGTTTTGAATTATTTATTTTAGAAAACATTCAGTTCCAGTCGATGTTTTGTGAAAGTCGTCAAACTGACAAGAGATGATAAACAAACTTGATCGTGGAATAGGCAATTTCAGTTTTCGAGAAATATGAAAAAAAAAATTATCAAAATTCAAAAAAATGATGTATGTGACACGATGGAAAATTTGAAATTGTATAACTCACATTACTTTGCGGGATCTAGCTGTCGTCCCGCAAAAATTCGTGACCCAAAATGCAAATTTTTCTAACTGCATGGTCACATGAATAGCTAATTCAATCATCCAATTTGAACGAAAATTGGACAGTGTTGTTTCAGCGTATCCTGTCACATCGATTGTATATAATACCAAAATTTGACCTTTAATAACAATACATAATCAAAAAACAGTTAGATAAATTCTAGACGTGATGCCTATTTGAGAATGATGATTTTTTTTATTGTATTGTATAACAGAATATACTAGTAACATTTGGATTTATTGTCTGATACTCTCATCGATCTATATGAAAGCTCTAGAAAGGAAAATAGGTCATTTACTATTGCACTATCTCTAGGGACGATAAATGAAATTGATTGAGTACTAGATAATTGTTCATCTTTCAGTTTTACTGCTGAAAAAGATCCAAAGGTTGCACTTTTACCGCTTGCGTTAGATCAGTTAATCCAGAAATCTTGGAAATAGAGGGCAAAAAGCGCGACAACAAATAAAATAACTTGTCGAATACAAGAAATACTATAAACTCTATCATTGTTTCATCATATAGTTGTTTCATTTTCCATGTATCCTAATGTGAAGTAGGTAAACGACGATAAAGAGTGAAGTTCATCAGTATGACAGCAATGAATAAATTAAATTAATGAACTCAGACGGTGTCTTATCTATAATCGAAAGAATTCGCCTAAAAATGATCGATAAGTCTGTGAATTAAATTGTGAAATTGAAATATATCATCATGGATTACTGGCTCAATTCATGTGAAAGAAACATTGGGTCAAAGTGTATTAGTAGGTATATAACATTAGGTACAATCGTGATCGCTGATCATTGATATATCAAACCTCTATAGCTTGAAAAAGAGGGCTACAAAATTTTCCAGGATATTTGTGGTGAATTCTCAATCGAGTCATTTTCTATTCAATTACCAATCTACGCTTTGGTAATTTTATGACGATAAATCCACCTTGAAAGAGTTATAAAATAACAAATTTCATTCTATATGGAAAATATGTATAAATGATGGACGTACTAAATAGATAATCGAAACATATATAGTCCCGGCAATACCAAATATGTATATTCTCGTTTTATATTTGTATGTTAAAAAAATCACATTCAACATAATCAGAAGTTAATTCATATAAGAGTGAGATCATTTCCTGATTCGGGGAAATTTCTAAAAATCTTCTCAAGAAACAAGGCTTGACAAAGTAATTGCTGATGCTGACTTCAAAACTTCTTCAAAACAATATTCATTAAAAACAATATATCACTCCATTTTAGCATGTATTTACATCATTCCTGTGAAAATGTTCTTCTATTTTCGAAGTCCGATTCCTAGAATTTGGGAAACTGACTCTGCTGTAATATCTGCAGGTTCATGGAAAAAGTGGTGATATAATTCTGCAATGAAATGCTTGATGTGTAAGATCGAGAATAAGAAGTCAAAAAAAAATTAACAAACCGTTCCAGAATCACCAGACGATCTGGTAATATCGCTGGAACATAAACTTATTCTTATCATACACGAAAAGTAGGATAAAATACCACCATTGGAGAACTGATGTGAATTCTTAGATATATAGGATGACGTGTTACTGAAATTCTTCATTTCGGAAATACCGGCGAAAAAAATTGAAATCATTTCAATGGATTCCATGCCTAATAATCGTATATATCATCCTGTTATCCCGTAAATGATCTGGTAAGGAATTTCAAGTCGAGTCACCTTATAATTAATTATTATTTCATATATGATAGAATGATGAATAAATTCCTCGGTCATGATTTCATTTCGCAAATATATAAATATTCATGTCTACCAAATTCATTCAAACTTAATTCGTTTGAAATATATTGAAAACTCTCAAATATTTTATTGGATGAAACTTTGCCAATAGTAAGAAAAGATATAAATATAATTTTTTTAAAATACCAGACATTTTGTTCTTTGATGCAGGTTGAATCTCAAATCAAACAAAGTTTTAGAGAGCTATGAAAAACAATTATTGATGAAATGATTGAACATAATCATCTAACAACCCTAGAAAATTCCCGATTTTTCAATCGAAATCGTGAAAAACCAGCAACTCAGTTCTAGCGTACCTATCGAATTAATATCCAGAGAAAACCACACAGATAAAGCATGGTGATAGCGAGGAGGAGACCTATTCCACCGATAGTAGCAAGATTGTACGTCTACAACAGTATTGATATGAAACCGAAGCTCCATTGTGTCTACTCCCTGAAAACACATATTGAATAAAATCTCATGTTAGAATGAGAAACATCATATGGGTGCTTTCATAGACATGATTTTGTATAACTCCATCGTGTTGACTTATTTACTGATATCAAACTTTCATATCCATTCCTATCAAATGTTAGTACATCTTAAAATGCGACTCTTTCCCGGTATACATAACCAACCTTTACCTCTTGGGTGAATATAGTGAGCTGCCTCGAATATAGTCATATCAGTTGGTATATGATGTTTGATGATATTGTTTAATGGTTATTCTAAACCGAGTCAAACTATAAGATAAATCTTGCACCATATCCTTTCAAATCAATTAATATCATTCATTGTATCTAAAGGGAATTTCATGCTCTTATTACAAGAAAATTGGTGAGTGATGACTACACCTTAATTACAGCAAGTAGTTATTCGACAATATTTAATAATAATAAATATACTTTGTCTGAAGATGAAATCTTGTTAACAAAGCATGTTAACAGAATACAGATATGAGAAGTATTCTCAGAAGAAATCAAGCTAAACACAATGGCATCATTTAGATATATATATGCTGCCACTTTATATTCTTTCCAGATCAGAACTCATCTCCAATGACAATAGATACGAAAAAATTGAAAATCAAACTGAACAATCATAAACGATCAATTTGAAGTGGCAACCACTGGAGTAAGCGGTAAGTTTTCCAACATTGAATCATCTCCCCACCCACATCCCTTACATCTACTAACCTTATCATTATCCAACTGATAATTTCCAGAAATCCCTATATAGATGTGGTTGTGCAGAAATGTTCACAGTTCAGTTCAATACGCACAGAAAAAAGACGAATAGGCAGTCCCAAAGTTTGGAAAATTCTCGACTCATCGGCCATAGCCACAATGGAATTCGTTATCGGTGGACTAGCAGCTACGAGTGCGGGTTTTTTCACAAATCCTTTGGAAGTTATCAAACATCATATGGAGATGAGCAAGAAGAGCCAGCTCACAAAAAACTACTCAAATTTTTTGCACGCGGGATATCAGGTAGCTAGACAAGATGGTTTGAAGAGTCTTCAGAAGGGACTGTCGCCCGCCCTTGGGGCATACCTTGTCAGTTACGGAATGAAGTTAGGTGAGATAAAATACTATTTATATACAGCTTTTTGAAAGAGAATATTTCTGTGATATTTTATGATTCAAAATCATGGTGAAGGGTTATTATGGGAGAAAAATTGATAAATTCTCAAGGCAGTGTCAAAAATCCTTCAATACAAGCACCAAGGGAGTAAATGTTTATGACCTGAAGGTGACGATCTTACAGAGCAGAAGCCTTGGTGCCTCACACTTTCATGTCACATTATTTCGTTATTGCATCAACATCATAAATATTTAGAAAAATCGAAAATTTCATTCGGTTTCAACTTGATACTATAGAGAGAGACTATACAAATCTAAGCGGGAACAAGCAGAAGAATATTATCTTTTATGGCGCGTGCGGGCCCTAAAATAAACTTCATGCCTGGCATGGGCACATAATAGTATGGCATTAAATTATTTCTGGAATCTTGCGGAAAAAACACCAGTTGGCCTGTCTATCTTCTGTTCAGTGTCAAGAAATAATTAAAATTCTACAAGTTCCTTGTGATTTATGAAGTAAACAGGTTGGATATGAGATGTTTACCTACAAAAGATACATTAAGGCTGCTGAATACTTTCTTCACAAACCCCTCACTTACCTGCAACTTTTCAGAAAAGTTGACGATTTAACTCTCGACTCGATAGGTACATTCACTCCATTATTTTATTGTGGGTCTGAAGACTTCAACTAGTTCTTTTCAACAGAAAAATAAAGAAAATTGATGGAATTAGCCGTTACAATGTGGTAGATCATTATGGAAATCGAGAAATGAAACTTGCCATTTTTTCATACCAATTAAATTTGTAATTAACGTCACTGCAGTTTCGTCTTATAACTGTCAAATATGTGGAATAAAATAGATAGATAGATAGATAGATAGACATGTATTCATCATTTTTCCAACATGTACATCGGATTGATAAGTCAAAAAGTGTAGAAATAGCCCAATTGGTGAGCGAAAATATTCGAATTCATACAAAGCACAGAAAAAGAAAAAAAACATATTAAAATACATTTTGTAGACATATTTAAATCATCAGCAACATCACAAATTTAAATTGGATTGACTATGCCAATGCAAGAGTCAAAAGGCATTGCAAAGTGTATATACAAGTATGGGTATGAATACAAAATAATCGTTAGTCACAGTTATGACAGTCATTATAATCCATCTAGGAGTGTTGACAGTGGGATGTAATAGTTATTTATGTAATAAGGATCATAAAGACGTTCATTATGGTACAAGTCGTGAATGTTATCGGGCGAGGCGTAGCCGAGTCCGATAACACGGCGTGTGCCATAATGATTGTTTATGATTCGTATTACATACAAAATTTTATCTGATGGCATTTATATCAATACATTTGAATAAACTTTTTTGATCAAACCATTACATGTACTTAGTACCATAATGAATTCATTATGGTACTTAGTCCCATAATGAATTCATTATGGTACTTAGTCCCATAATGAGCTTCCTTATGTCATCAAAATTGAGTGACATAACGTTGTCATTATGACATGCCATCAGATAAATTCATTTATATGATAGAATGCGTTCGAGGTAAGAAAAGTTCTCAATTGGGACTTGAATTTTGAGAGATTAGTTTGTTTTTTTAAATGATCTGGTAACATATTGAACAGGTAGGGCCCAGCATACCTTGGTGATTTTTTATTACTTTCATATTTAATTGCTCCCAAGCGAAACTCATTTTTCGTTCGTGTTGAATACTGGTGAATGTCTGCATTTAGCGTAAAGCTATTTTTATGAGTAAAAGTATGGCTCAGAAGTTTATACAAATATATACCTATGAATGTAAGGATTTTTTTTTGTTTGAAAGTATCTCTGCAAGACTCACGATAGCCGAGGGAAAATATAAGGCGTATTATTCTTTTTTGCGCCATAAAACTCTGTTATTTTCCTTCGCGGGACCATAAACTATGATGTTGTAACTCAAAGTTGAATATACTAGAGCGTAATAAACAGTCATCATTCCTTCACCATTAAGGCAGCTCTCCAAATTTTTCAGTGCAAAGTACTGTTTGTTTAACTGTGGCAAATCGTGTTCACGCATTCTGTCCAGTCAAGATTTCCATCTACAATGGTACCTAGGAATTTGCAGCTGTTACTGAATGCAACTGTATTACTTTTAATTTTTAGGTTATCGATATTTAATTTTACAATAGAGGGTTTATGAAATTGGATGGCCACTGTCTTATTGTAATTGATAATTAAGTGGTTTTTCCGACACCAGGTATCAAATTGAAGGAGTACATTAGATATATTCGTTCGCGTTTGATCGGCATCCGCACTAGAAACTATGATGGAAGTGTCATCAGCAAACATATAAACTTTACCATCATTAATGTAGTCAGGAAGGTCATTTATAAATAGGAGGAACAGTAAGGGGCCTAGGACACTACCCTGAGGAACTAAAGGAAAGGAAAGGAAAATATAAGAGGAAGTTCGATTTCTCGATTCTCGAACAATTGAGCTTTGAAAATTCATAATTAGCCCGATATCATGTCTTGTCAGAATTCGACTCACTTTATCAGTGACTCCATGGATACAAGGTAGGGAAGCTTTTGGGCGTTCAGGTTCTTCCTCAGGATGTCTATGGTGAAGACCTCAGGTTTGCTGAAGTTTGATAGACCAGTGGATTTGGGAATTGAAATAATCAGTTTGGCTAAGGGCGGATTCGAGATTTTCATTTCATTGGATTTATCGGTGAGTTTGAAGGATCTGTGTATGAGAGAAAACAGAACCGAATTCAATTGTGCTGGATGATGATGAGACTTGGCATTGAGGTACCGATTTGTATGGGTCGGTTTTCGGTAAACGGTGTGTGCGAAAGAATTATTGGACTTCGTGATGAGAACATTCAAAAATGGAAGGGAGTCCTTCTTTCTTGGTTCCATAGTGAATTGTATATTGGGGTGGATGGTGTTGAGGTGATTCAGGAATGTTGGTAAGGTTTCAAACCCATTAGGCCAAATAACAAAGACGTCATCTATGTATCGGAGCTAACACGTAGGCTTGAGATCAGATGTGTCACTCGATCTTCACCCTAGACATCCTGAGAAAGAACCTGAAAGCCCAAAAGCTTTTCTTCCCTATATCCATGGAGTCGCTGATAAAGTAAGTCGAATTCTGAAAAGACGATATCAAAACCGTTTTCACAGTGAAACACCAAATATCTGCCTTGCTTCGCACGCCCAAAGACACAATACCTAATGACACCAAAGGAATAAATGAAATACCATGTTCTGACTGTCCCAAAACATACATCGCTCAGACAAACCGACGAGTGTTCAGTAGAGCATATGAACATGAACTAGCAGTCCACAATTCTGACACAATCTCAGCATTATTTCAACATCATCTAGAAACTGGCAACAAAATTGATTTCAAAAACACAAAAACCATTGCCACGGCCAAAACACTCCTGACCAGAATTACCCGCGAAACCATCGAAATTGAAAAACGTCCTAAGTTTCTTAACAAACGCGACGATTCGCAAAGACTTCCCAATACCTGGAAACCACTTCTGCCCGTCATACCCCCCCATCTGTTCCTTGGAAGAACGAGGCCCAATGTTCAATTTCAATTTCGAGAATTGAAAATGTCAAGAAGATAGACTTGAGGAGAGAAAGTGTGGGAAGAGATGAAGAACCATTACCTTTAGACCATACTATGGAAATTTCCAGCGATCCTCAAACCTGGAATCTGCCGACATCCCAGATTCAATTGATAATCTGGATTTCAGTGAATATCAAATATTTTCCTTTTTATTCGTTCCCTCAACTTTATATTCTATTATTTTGATTTTTCAACTGTTTTTATTTCTGCACTCAATTTTTGTCTATTCTTAATATGCTTGTTTCTGTAAATTAATTATTTCTTTGGCATCACGATGCCAATCTCCTTTTGAATAATGCATTGCTGACGCCAAGAGTCCGATAGTAGAGGCCAATTTCCCCTTGAATGATACCTTCAATTACGTTATTTCAATCATTTGGAATGATTGCTGAAACACTCGAAAGACAACCTGTGAGACCTTTAGAACGATCGGTAACACCTCGTATCATACTTTTTTTTATATGCAGATTCACACGAAAAGAAAGCCCTGTGATGTTCAAAGAACACCGCGTGAATCAAGGGTTAGGAGATACGAATTAACATTTACTTTGAATTTCTGAAGTTCGTAAGCCTCAGGAAAACCTCTCTTGGCAAGGAGTTCCAAACCTCAGCTGTTCTATTGAAAAAAGGTCCCTGAGCAAGAGAGGTTCGACAGTTCTCCAAATTCACAACAAAGGGGTGGGAATTCTGTACTCGTCGAGTAATCCGTGTAGATATTGCCAAGAGGGAAACGACTGATAACAATTCGAAAGAGCATCGACCGTGAAAGTATCTATAGAAGAGATACAAGTCTCTGACCCTTCTGCGATGTTCCAATGAAGTGAGCGAGTCTGTGAGCGAAAAATGACCAACAAGACGAATTGCCTTTCTCTGAATGGAATCGAGAAGCCTCAATGAATGTTTTGGTGCCGAACTCCACACATGAGAACTGTATTCTATGACAGGTCGTATCTGAGCCTTGTAGATGAGTAGAAGCTGACGAGAAGTTGAGTATTTCTTCGCACGAAATAGAAATACAAGTTTCTGGGAAGCACTTTTAGCGATCGATCTCACATGGTTTTTCCATGCGAGATTATCACTGATCGTAATTCCTAACATCCCTAACATCGAGATATTTGATTTTGTAGGAATAGTTACTCCTGACATCTGAATATTTGATGATGATAGATCAGCTTTTCTTGAGAAGAGACATTCCTGGGTTTTCGTAGCATAAAATTCCACCAAGTTCATCTTACCCCATTCTATTATTTTTGCCAAGTCGTCGTTAATTTTATTGACGTGAATGTTTCTTTGAATTTTTGTTTCTCGAGCTGGTATGGGGACTATGGAAGAGAAACTGGTATGAGGAGTACTGTCGTCCGCAAAACTATGTATTGAACGACAAGATGTTTTCTCGAGCAAATCATTGATATGAAGCAGAAACAAAGTAGGCGCTAGAACTGAACCCTGTGGAACACCTGCATTTATTGGGAGAAATCAGATGATACTCCATCAACAACCACATACAGAGACCTATCAGACAAGAAACTCTTCAACAAAGCACACAACTGAGGAGGCAAACCATAAGACGGCAGCTTAGAAAGGAGACCCCGATGCTTTCAAATATGAGAAACATAAGCCAATAAGTCACTGGTTGATCTTTGATGGCAAAATCCGTTTTGTCGATCAATAATTATTTCTGATTTCTCTAGATATTTGATGAAATATCTACCAAAACTTTCAAAAAGGGTATGTGGGGACGTGCAGGAGGCGGGGTATTTCTTATCGCCCATCCATTTCGGAAATATTCAGGAAGGAAGTTTTGGTTCGGGATGCATTGCCTTTACCAGAGAACATTTCTATCCAATACAATCTCTTTTACAAGTGAAAGAAAGACCGTCTCAGAACGACCGTGCTGTGATTCACACATCGGAATGTACGATCTCGTTAGTCCACTTTCTGGCAATTTTGGAATTTTGAAGGTTGACGTTTGTAAGAACGCGCCAGGAAAACCTCATGTTAAATCCATGTTCGTTCACTTCGTTCCCACAAACATCTGAAGATCTTTCCGATGAACAGTTGTCTATCGAAGCAATGAAACTCTCTTATCAGACATTTACATCAAATAGTAACTAAGAATAATCAAATTCATTTTCAGGGACGTATCAGTTTGGACAGAATAGAGGTCTTACTACTTACGAAGATGGTCGAGTGAACGTTCCTAAAAGTGTTCTCACTAGTAGTGTAGGGGGCCTCCTAGGTCAATATCTATCCAATCCATTTTATCTGGTAAAAACCAAACACGAAATCGACCAAGCGCAATCTAATGTAAATGCTGGTAACAGCAATGACAAAAAATCATCGGGTTACATGGATACAATCAAAAAAATATACAGAGAACACGGGGTGAGTATTAGATGAAACACGAATTTCCGTACTGGAAAACAAAAATAGGCGATTATATAAAAAATCGTCTTCATTTCCGCTGTAATCAAATGAATAAATTTGTCGATGCATGACTTGTTGAGATATGAGCTGATCGATATGTTTTTATCCAATCCAATTGATGAAACTGAGTTCTGAAATATAGGCAACGTCGAATTTCAATTATATCTGAAGCTTCAATTTCATTGTACTTTTGGAAATACAACGCCACTTCAAATAAGCTAGCACTCAATAGTTCATATTATTTTAATTTTTCGAAGTTGCCGTTCCTTATTTATACAATATTCAAAATGTGGTGTTTCAACCAAAAATTACTTGTACAGTTGCAATAAGGAATCGACATGTGCCAGCGAAAAAAAATACCCACACCTATGGAATGGATTTTTTTTTTAAATTATTATTCGTCAAAATCATGACATCGGTTATGTTTTGTTTTCAGATACGAGGATTCTTCAGAGGAGCTACAGCTTCTCTCCCAAGAGCCTTCATAGGAACTTCTCAGTTAACTTCCTTTGCAATCGCCAAAGAAAGTTTGAACAAATTTGAGACGTTTCAACAGCATCCATTATTCACCACCATGTTGGCAGGTACGGCTGCTGGTGTAGTTCTCAGCATGGCTATGACTCCTTTCGATATGGTCCTAACGAATATGTATAAACAAGGTAGGAGGAAACATATGGTGATGAATTCTCACAGTGTATCACTTTTGAAGGTTATCGTACTTCAAAATTATTCTATAGCAAATAGATAATATTTTTCCGGGGTGGCTTCGTTGTACAGTTCATATTTTCCCTAATTTTCATCGACTGAAAAAACGTACCTTTTTGGTTAATTCATAATTTTCGAATGAATGAAATAAATCATATTGAACGGGTGAGAAGTTACTCATTATTGATTAATTGGAAACATTAACAAGCGTTTGAGAACCTCTTGATACCAAGAATTTTTTGAATTCTCTTCTCGAATACTACTATAAAAATTAATTCTAATGATATTCTGCTTTATATTTTTCTAGTAAGATACTAAAAAGGCATATATTTTATCGAAAATAAATCATGAATGATAACCAAATCTCCCAACTGAAACCAAAAAACAAATCGTGGATAATAACTGCAATTTTTAGCCGACAATTGTTTCCTGCATGAAGTCTTTCAATGTAACTTTGGTGAATATGTCAAACTAAAACAAGGAGAAAATATGAATGCAATGAAGTTTTAATAAAACAAGTTTCACATGTTCTGAACTAACTTCTACTCCCTGTGTACTCAACATGGAAATGTAAAGTACACAGTATAGAGAAAGGGACTTGAATAAATCAATTACTGACATTGTATATTGGCTGTACACAACGATATTGATGATAAGGTACTCAACTAGACGACACTTCGACAACCCCCAAAAATTGTAAAAACATATTGCATAAAGTTGATTAACAAGCAAATTTTGTATCAAACTTCAACATCTCACTTTGATTTCCAGCTATCGGTGCGAAACCAACTGGACCATCCTACAGTAGTTACTTTGACTGTATGAAGAGGATTTATACGAAAAAGGGTCTGAGGCCTTTCTACAAAGGTATGGGGCCTCTTTATTTAAAGCTGGGACCACATACCATGCTCTGCTTGGTGTTCTGGGAAGAATTCAAAGGGATTTACCAAAAATACGGTGTGGAATCAGAAAATAAACGTAGTCCAGTGCCTATGAATAATTTCTACCAGAAGATTGGATTTTTAAGTATGGAGAGTAAAAGTAATAATTATTTCAATGAATCATTAGACGAAGACAATAAGTTAAACGTTTATTGGAATTAGTGAGAATGATGAATATGAAAGTAAGTGAAGAGCTATTGTGATATTTTTTCTGGATTTGGAGATGCTAGTTTTTATTAGAGACCCGGAACCAATCTACCCCTCTTTATTTTCGTTGTTATTTTGCAGTTATACTTCAAATTCGGTGGTTCAATTTGATGTTATAAATGTACAATTGAGCAAGTATCAAACAATATATGACACTTCCGGTTTGACCGGAAGTACATCTAATTTTCATATTTCAAATGGAAACTATAATTTTTTTTGAAGTAACGATTGAGTGTAAAGTTACCTTTCCAAATCATATATCACAATCATACTCTCAATTCACAATCTGCTAATATAGTTGATATTAATATAACTTTTTGTATTCCCCTCGTAACGAAACATCGTGATGAAAGAATGCTATTTAAAATTGAATAATATCATGTAAGTAAGAATAATCCATGGTCAAACTTTTCACACAAAATTTTTTATGCGACTAGATTTTTCAACATCCAGTCTGATCATTTCTTAAATGCTAAGGATTTTTTTAATTTGGTGAGAAACTTCCATACATATTGAAATACAAAAAATGGACTGTTTTGAAGTTTATAACCAACTTCAAAAATTCTTATGTTAGCATTTGAGAAATGATAGACTTGATGCTGAAATATGAAGAAAAATTTTATTTTAAAAATAGCTAATCTATATAAAAAATATTCACGAATTGTTGTTACTCAAATGATATTATTCAATTTTCAATAGCATTCTTTTATGAAAATGTTTCTTTACGAGGGGAATACAAAAAGAAATATTAAGATATCAACTATATCAACAAATTGTGAATTGGAAGTATGATTATGATATATCATTGGAAGGGCGATTATATACTTACCGAATCGAAATTTCCCAGAAAAAATTATGAATTCCATTTGAAATATGAAAATGGAATGCTCTGCCGATCGAACCGGAAGTGTCATATATGGTTTGATATACTTGCTAAATTGTATACTCATAGCTTTAAATCGAAGTACCGAATATGAAATATCCATAGAAAATAACGTAACCATGATAATGGGTGCAATATACATACAATTACTGGTGCATTGAATGATATGCTTTTGTTTAGTCAATTCCTCTCGATATGAGGAATCAAAGTGAGAGCTTATATTTTTTGATGGTAAGTGTTGATGTCAATGCGATTTTCCAAAGCTGCAATTCCAATAAAGCGACAGCTCAGGAGTGAATTTCGACACCGACCGTCTCATTGGCTAAACTTTGGCGGGATGTTTCGTTCACCAATAGAATCATTAGTACACCAAATTTATTTAGGCAGACCACTTTACAGAAAGCCAACCCTTTACAGACAAGTTCGACAGTTTGATATTTCGATTTGAAGTGTTTGAATTTGAATGCGTTTGGAAGTTCAGATAAACGCAATATTCAGATCTATTCCATTTAGTTTTGTTCGTTCCATTTCACGCTGTAGTTTCCATGTTTTTATCGTTACTATTGCTATTGTTGAGTGAATTTTTTAACTACACTTACATTAACAATGTAGAATAATGGTGTTAACAGTGACAAATTTAATATCCATCTAGATAATATATAAATTATCGCAGGTAAATTATTTTTCAGTGTAAGATAATATAAGATAGTTTCAACACATTTCAAAAATGAAAGAAATGTTAATTGATAATAAGTTCTTTTAGATATTTTCATGAATATTCTGAAATCATGCGGTGTGAAAACAAAACCGTTTAGCTAAATTGAACATTCCGTAACATGACTTGATAATAATTGTCGGAAATGTTATGACACTTCACGGAAACAACATTTACCTAACCTACAAAGCTGTCGTCAGGGGTGCAGGAAATGTGTCGTTACGTTACCCGATTCATGAAGTGCGCATCTTTTGGCAATCTCTCGAAGGGATTTCTTTAATTAAAATTGTTCAAAATCAATAATGCAAAATGTCGAGAATTTGGGCTTTTGATTTTTCAGGTATAAGTCAACGCACAAGGGTTTTTATGTGCATCTTGAATGGGTGCTTGGGGGTTTTCTATTGTATAAAAAGTTCGAGTCTCCAGTAAAAGCTCTGTTACATTTTCGAAAATAATTTATTTTTTTCTCGCTATTGTATAGTAGGGAACGATGAAACAGTTTGCGAATGAAAGGTCTCCAAAAAGCTATCTAGTTTGCGTTACGAATACTTCTAGTATTGTACATAATTTTTTAATCTGCCTGTAAACAATTTTTATCTCCAAATATTCACCGAATACTCAAACACTAAACAATTCGCTCAGTAGTCTTGTTGAAAAATAATAGATCTAGCTGCTGGTACCATAAAACAAGATGAACCAATAAAAATAATATAAATTGAAGTTTCATTATGTTACTGAAATGAATAGGACTTATATGAGTAATTTCTTCAATATATATCTAAGTGTATTTCAATATGCCTTCTTATATGTTACTGAATTCATATTGTTTTCATAATATTATAATAATATATTCTAATTCATTATTCATTGTTGAGTGGTATTGGTCATCTTCCGAAGACGATTGCAGATACCAGCAATCGAAACGTGTTTCAATAGAGTTAACTCTTTAAACAATGGAAGTCCGAACCAATTGTTTAAAAAAAAAATTGTTATAGCTGTGATTTCAAATTTATGGGAAAGAATATTTTTCAGAGATTATTGTGTCAAATGCATAATCCTATGTAAACTTTGGTTGGCGCGGTGGTTGTTAGTCCCTCTCCTGACAGAGACGTCAGGTTTCGACACCCTAAGGGGGCAAACCAGTTTTTCATATGAAATGTGGTATTGGGAAACGACTGCGGCACGTTTCTTAATCGCAAATAACTATGCTGCTCCTGAGGTATGGCGTAGGTACTCTGAAGAACTTTGATATCATGTTTATAGGATATATGATAATTGATGCAAGTCATTTTTGAATTGTGTAATTGTGTTTCAACATGCATCTACTTGGTAACTACCCATATACGTATATTATTTATAATTCTTAAAAAACTTATAGAGTTATATCTTGTCTAATGTTATGTTTATAAAATATATGAATAAATCATTTTGTTCATTTACTGCCTTTGCCTTTCATATAATTCAAATGACTAATCAAAACCTAGTAAACATAATAAATTATACGGCGAGTAAAAATACAAAAACTGGGTATATGGACTAGTCAACCCAAATTCTCCAAAGTCTATGATTTTCAGTTTTTTTTTATTCTATAGTTGGCAGCGAGTGATAAATAGAGGTGCAGCTTTGATGTTGAATTGTTTCGTTATTATTGAAAATCACCCTGAATGAAACCCAAAATATTTACTAATATGGCCAGACGGCGGCTCTTGAAATCGTTCATTGGTGGTAATTTTTCAGGGCGACTCTTTTCTCCATCCTATTGCTGTTTTCTGAGGTAGGCAACTCGGCTAATTTAGTATTGATGACAAAAATATAGTTGAACGGATTCATTTATGAAGTAATATTTTAGATTCAGTGAAAATTATTTACATTCTTCAATAATACAATGAAAAAATAATTCATTGTTTCTGATTGGAAGAATGCACTTATTCAAACTAAGTAACTTTTATCAATATGAACTTTTCATTCGAAACTGATATCGCCGCACATGATATAATTGGAAAATTATGCACTTATCATTACGAATTCAACATACGACATTCATCTGTAGGTGTCACCTACACTTATTTCAGCAGAAGAATGATGTAAATACATTCAGAGCACTATTCAATTAGACTTAATATCTGGTCACGCTGATATTTTTTACACTAAAGAGCAGGCTAATGATTTTTCTCACTTAAAAATTCTTATTACAATAAAGAGATGCAAACTTGAGAAATCTTACTGTTATTTCCTAACTTCTCGATGAATATTTCTTTGACATTAAAAATACAGCCGGCACGCTTATCTGAATTATTGGTAACGTGTTGTTGTTATTAATATTGAAGATACGAAATCGTTCGAATTGGCAAACTATTGGTTAATTTTATACGTACTCATTATGATGCAAGAATAAAAAATACAAATGCCCTGTATGTTCTGGTAGAAATTCAAACCAAAAAATCATAATTTTTTCCATAGGTGAAGAATAAAGCTGTTATAAGGGACGATAGGGGAATAATATATAAATTGTATTTCATAATAATAGAATGATGCTGATATCTTTGAGTTAAGATAATTTATCGGATATTTGACAACGGAAACCAATCCGAGCATATATATTTATATATATATATATACAGAAAAATAAAGATGTTGCTACCATGTACAGTTTTGGTTGAATAATAATGTTCTAAGTACATTTTTTCAGAAATTGTTGAAGAGGAGTTATAAGGTTCGAGAAGTGTCACCAAGTGCTCAACATGTTACCACGTCATTCAAAGCGCTTCTAGTGAATAACTTTATGTCTTTATGTCTTCACATTCACCAGGAAGTAACTGTGAAGAAGATGCCAGTGAGGGAGCTTTGAACGATTTACGTTATTTTTTCAACAGAACCGTCAGAAAGTGTGTAAGCTTCGCAAAGTGAAATTGATTTCCCACTTCCAGCCTGTATGAATCTGTATCGAAGAACTAAAATAGGTGGATGTACCATTACTTACATATCTGGATATATCACGACAAAAATTATGAAGTCCATTACATGCACCATTAGTAAAGTAATATGCTCTTTAGGGATAATGATCAGGAGGAAGGAAGACAGTAATCCAAAATCAAAATTGATGAAACCAGGAACATTTTTGACCTTTTTAGTTTCCCAATCAGTGACTAGATTATTTTATTTGCTACCACGATTGTGTCATTTTATAAAAATTTCACAAATTTTGGGGAAAATAATACTGGAACAATTATCCTTCAACCTGGTCAACTGTCCAGATCATTCTGGCAATGATTCGAAACTATGTAATCTGATTGTTAGATGCTGTCTGTATTTTTGGTGTAGAAAATTTAATGTGGTTACCAGGGGAAAAGATAAAAAATTCATAAATTTTTCACCTGGCCGAACCGAGATTTCATTGATCCCATTATATTGTCTGCTCATAAGAAATTTTTGAAGAAGAATCATTCATTGAAAAAACATTAGTATTATTTTTCTATTGTTATTGAGACGAGAGATAAAAATTTCATATTTTTGAACATCTCGCCAAATAATTTTCATATATACAGTTATATTGTCTGTTCATGGGAAATTTTTGAGACAAGATCAACATTTTTCTCTCTCTTTTTTATTGTTCATTCTTATTCTATGTTGTTCCGGCTCTTCTCTACGAAATCAATAAAAAATGTTTATTATTCAATTGTTCAAGGTAGGTAATATATTTTCAATATGTCCTAGGAATGTTTTACTGAATAAGTTATTTTTCAATAAATTTTAAACTGAGTTCATATAGTTTCATTTTAACTGATAATAAATATGATTGGTCGTGATTTGAGGTAATTCAGTTTACATATTCATTGTTGCTTCACTATTGAAATTTTTGATTGGCCAAGGTTTTTTTCACATAATTTCTGTGGAATCGAAATCGGGCCGGTAGTGAAGCAACAACAATAAAAAGGTATAATGTGAAAAACCACCATTTCAATTTTCGCGCTATATGTCTTAGTTCGGCTGCCAAACACTGGAGGCGCTGAGAAAAGTGGTTCAGTTTTCAGTTGTCATTGTCAACATTGCAGTTACCGTTCTATGTATCGATGTTATGTGATGATATCAAAATTGAATAAAATTAAACGTGATTAAACAGCTGTACATGTACGCTCTACAATCTATATGTACTGTAGGTTGTAGAGCGATTCAAAGAACAATTCTTGATTGATACGAATAGAATAACAAAACAAATAACTCCTATTCCAAAAATTCCATGTCATAATGAGAAGTGATGCTGAAATTGGTTATGTAATGCTAAATAACAAATATTGGACTTCACTTTGATCTCGTAGATCTCATCATTTGTTCACGTAGGTTTTCAAACGAGGTATAATAAATCAGGCTGAAAGTCCTCATCATTGCATGAGTGTATCTTGGGTATGTGATTATTTTATTGTTGAAAGCCAGAGGTGATATTCTCAGTAAATCCAATAACTGAAAAGTAGTAGACAACGATTTCCTCTCAAATATATAGGTGAGCATTTACCTTCAAGGATAAACTAACCTATTTACCATAGCTACCAGTTCATTTGCCATGGCAGCATGAACGAAAATATAAATTGTAATTTTTAACATAAAATGTCTTGAACCAATTCATCAATATTGTCCAGATGAGGCTGAAAAAAATATTGAAATTACCTTCGGAATACCTCTAAAATTCACACACACTTTTCTTTCATATAAATATTTTGTAAACATTAATTAATTAATTCACTGAAATAATTACAAGTTTGCAGTTGACTTGTGATAAGTTAGTGTTAGGTTTCGTGTAAGACTTCATATTAAAAGGTGACCTACAAATTTTTCATCTACAGAATCTCGCAGAGGGGGCAGTTTTTTCTCAAAAAATTGTGAATCGCAAGATAACTCAATAATGAAATGGAAACATAAAAAAGGCTCACAATAATAAGATTGGACCAAATCATCTAGGAATGTTTCGTTTCAACTTACCTATACATAGTAGGTTGATGGACACCAATTAGAAAACAACTACTCCCCTAGATAATACCACGAAGAGCGGTGAATTATATGCGACAGGTGCCAGTGCAGGGTTCTTCACATAAAAAATGTGTGCACATGCTTTTGGTGATACAAGAAGTGTCGGCATCAATTTTTAATTATTGGGACAGGCACACTCCCAGATCGGTTTGGGATTATTGGCTTCTTGTCTCAAAAGATGTTTCTTGAAAATATTTTTCCCTCAGAACGCCCATTTCCTCTCATACATAGGGAGAGTAAATTTCCCAGACAGTAGGTTAATGAACTAACACCTGACAGAAAACAAGTACTCCTCTGGCTGATACCACGAAATGCGTTGATTTATATTTGACACGTGCATGTCAGTGTAGGATTCCTCACCGAATATGCAACTCTCCTCCCATTACTGTCGTCCAGTAGTGGAGTAAAAAATTATAAAATATAACAAGTGGCCTTTTATAATCGAAATAGTTCCGATCCATTTTTCCCAAAACGTCGTCTATGAAACTACTAATAACTTAAATAACAGAAACAAAAAATATACTGAAACATGCTAGATATACTATAAGTTTCTTTTTACTGATTCAGTAGTTAATAAATTATTTTTAATATGGAATGTTACACCCTCAAAACGTATATTCAGAAATGAGGTTGACATTCCTTTGTAATTGAATAGTGTGATTTGTTCAAGAATTTAAAATTTTGAGTTTTCGTCTACAGCTTGATTTTCTAACCCTACAAACAACCGAATGGCGCCGTGTACAATTATTTCGTTGTCATGCGATATATACCCATACTTTCTGGGAATATTGAAAAAAATTATCGACAGAGGAATCAATTCAGTACATGAGTCGTGTAATTGAAAAATGTGGAGTTCAAATGAATCAATGAGTTTATACAGTGAGCTTGTAAAATGTTGTAAAAGTTTGATTATGTTGACTGCCAATACAATTTATGCTGAGAACGACTTTTAAAACCTGTCGAATATTTTTTGATAATGAGCCATATTATTACGTTTTGACATGTCCACTCTTCATAATTGGTCGAAATCACGTTTTGAGTAATTTATATTTAGTGGTGAGCCCATTAGGAATGGGCTACACTGTATCTATCTATATATAATATATATATAAAATATATATATATATATATAATATATATATATATATATATATCTCAATCAATTATAATTTTTTCCGTCAATCGAATATTGAACTATTCGTCAACAATATTTGCGACAGTGACCACCTACTATATATAGTACTACTGGTAATTCATGGACCAAGAAGTAATATTTTTCGTAGGAATGATGCAAAATACAGAACAATACTTTGTCGATACCGCATATAAATCAAGAAGCTATAGGAAACATTCGAAAATAGGGATAGTATTGCTCCCGGAATACGTCACTTGCTTTGTAAATTCAAATTTATTGTAATGATTAAAAGAACCAGTTTGGACCAGTTTATGTCTGAAACTGACAACTTTTCAGACCTTAAAGGTCACTATGAAAATATTTCACATAAATATCTTTCCAGTGTGAACTTGCCGAAATAAATACTATGTCCAAATTAATTCCACTGCACAATAAAAGCTGAATGTCTTCATTGTTGTGATAACTCTATCTTTTGCGATTATTGGTTCCCAGTTTATTCCCCTCCAGAAACAAATTGGGATATTTGAACAATAATTTTTTTCGCAGTTTTTTGAAAATTATCTGTTGTATTCGACTGGATTTTTTTTTCGAAATGTTCATTTGTAAATTTAAATTTAGACCAATCAGAAAGCTATCGGATCGTCGTACGATCAGATTTCGGATCTGTCTGAATCCAGCCTTATTCGTAAGCACCATTGGACTTCACTGATCCAATCGGGGTGCAAATAGCTGCATCAGAGTTTGACGTTGCCAAAAACTACTCCGAGAGTCCCAACGTGAAGAAGTCGAACTCAGTAAAATAGAATCAGACATCTGATGTGCAAAACTCATGAAAAAAAGGTCTCCAAGAGAGAACAGGATGAGGCGCACTGTTACAACTCCAGACAGAAAGTACATGTTCAGCAGAATAAGATTCCAAAAAATTTTCCGAAAAGGCAGCTCTCCCTGAATACCACAATTAGTGTTTCGACTGTAGAAAACCGGGCAATAGGCAATGGAACTGAACATCCTCAGAGACAAATCGCTGGAACACTGGAATCATTACGAATCATTGGGATGCAGTACAGAGTCCTTAATAATACCAATAATAGAAATAATCGTAGCTCATTGAAAAAAATTAAGCAAAGTGATATTCGCCTAAAAAATTCCTCTGCTATTTCCAGGTCATTTCAAGAATGCTTCTTCTACTTGAGTTCTTTTCTTCCCCACCATCCATTTCAATTTACTGCCTGAAAAAAAAAACAAGGCCGGGAGTGAGATATTTCTTCTTTACTTGTAGGTAGCACAGAATTCGGCCTCATAAACTTCTTTCAATCAAGTTTAAGGTTGTCGGATCCAACCATATCAACATTATGATATTATTCCTTTGTTGTCCAACTATTCATCCTGTCGTATTTTCAACATATAACTTGAGGAAAATGTGTTTCCTTTGTATATGGAAAGGGTGATATATCATTACCAAAAGTTCTCAATCCTACTGGTATGAAAGAGCTAACGCCCAATTAGCTTGAGCATTTGAGAACATTGTATTTTCCGAAATGAAAGAGCACGTAGAACTCAATGATAGTCTTCCTTGAATTCCATTTTTTTTGGTTCTCCCTTTCTTGAAAATAAAAAAGAGAAAACTTTAAATTCTTATATCTCTTCCTAGAGCAAATTTGTCCCGAAACGTAATTGCAATATTATAATGGAACAAAATTTGACTATTTTGTCAGTTGACGTTTCGGAAGTTAGTCTGCCTCCTTTTTCAAATCTGTTTAATAAGATTAGAATTTCAACCTCGTCAAAAAACATTCAAGCAATGTTCTACACTCTAAGCATTGAAGCTTGCCCTTCACAAATGAGTGAATAGTGAATGCTATATATTCGTGATTACTGATGACATTCTTGCAGCAGAAACAACTGGCATGAAGATTGACTATATCCATTTCATAGCTGGGCATAACTCGTTAATCCGTTAATCGTTAATTAACGAAGTTAACATTTTGATTAACGGATTAACTTTTAAGTTAACTTTTAAAAAAGTTAACGGATACCTCAACTTTCGTTAATATGCAGAAGTCCGTTAATCGTTAATCCGATGCCGAATAGTTTCCGCACGGCACCGTCAAGTGACGGGGAACGAGTGAAACAAAAACAAAACTATATAGATATATTTTGCCGGGGCGTGCGAGTGAAGAAGAAAACTGCAAGATTTCTTTCATTTGAGGTTTGATCATTTCATTACTTAGCGCAGGTGCTTAGGGTATGGTCCGATAGTAACCACTACTCACCGCTACTAACCGATTTTTTGACAGCCTCTTCCTGAGAAACTGGTGCTGGTGATCAGTGCCTAATTTCAGGACACATGTTAGTTTCAAGTTCAAAACAGACAGAGAACTACCTAAGGTGTAAGGAACTACCACAACAGAGGCATTCATGTTCAAAAGTATGAAAAATACTTTTGACGTATGACAACAGCGGTTAGGTTTGAACAGATATTAACGGATTAACGGTTAACGTTAACTTGCGTTAATTCTTCCGAAATATAACGCTTTAACGTTTAACGAAGCTAACTTTTTTGTAGCGGATTAACGATTAATTTAACGTTGCCCAGCTATGTCCATTATATAGTATATATAGTATTTTGTACGGGAGCAATAAAATTATTGAAGGCTCATTGAGTGAACCGTAAGCAAGCAATCAAGGCACAGCCATTTCGAATGAGGTAGATAGGGAAACTTCAGTTTCCAAGTGTTGAAAATGGGGTTTCATAGAAATCCATCTTAGGGCCTTTTTCTCTACACAGTTTACAAAGTGTCATTTTTATGGAGACAACACGCTAATTACCGGTCTTTCCCTAAAACTGAGGTAATGGATGCCAATGAGCAACATCCCCTCTTCCATTTGAAAAAAAATTCAACTGGCCTCTTGATTACTAATGATGCGTTTTTGTTATCTTGTTTTATTCATAAGTTTAAGGAACGGTTCACGACCGCACTGTATGATTGTTTATGATTCTATGAAAAAGGCGTTTTTTTGCAGGAAATTGGAGAGCTGTTCGTGTTATGGATTTTGTCATAGGAGGTCTTGCTGCTTCTAGTGCTTCAGTATTCAGTAACCCATTTGATGTTGTCAAAACGCGAATGCAGTTGCAGGGTGAGCTCCGAGCAAAAGGTCACCACGATATTCACTACAAAAATGTGCTTCACGCTAGTTGGGTAATCGCCAAACATGAAGGAATACGAGGCCTTCAGAAAGGCCTTTTTGCAGCAATGCCAATGCATTCTGTTAGAAACTGTATAAGACTAGGTGAGAAAATGAAAATTTAAAAACCGTTTTGGTATTCTTTCTGTTAAATATCGCAAACGTTCTTCTTCAAGCGATAATGAAAAGAGTATATTGCCACAAAAACCTATACTCATTAGCGCAACAGTGAGAGGGCAATGTAGAAACTATATAGCCTTTCGTGTTCAATTAAAACCTGGGGGTTGATAAAGTTGAATAAAGAAAATAGTGAATGGATTTTTAACTTTCCGAAGTTCACACTGAGTTGAAAAATAATTTAAAAAACAAATATGCGCAAAGTACATAATAATGTGACACAGGTGGGTAATTGATGTTATGTGTTTTTTCAATGTCAGTCCCCCCAAAAAAGTTTTTGATAATCATATAGAAACCAGTAAAAACTCTCCGAATCTTTATTGAATTTTAAATCGTTTTAAGATGCAATTAAGAATAATTTCTCACCGCCCAAGTAATAAAAGTAAAACCAATAAAATTTGAACAATATCCATTTAAAACTAAACTTGGATTGGAAACTCAGCAATCTACGCATAGGCGTCAATTCTTCCAAACAAATTAATAACGGAACAGTAGTAATTAAATGTAACCTGAAAGAAAATATTCAAAGAGAAACTAAATATGCAATGATGAAATATCCACACGGGACTTTGGAAAAAGGTTATCTTCAACTGATGACGTACTGAACAATTCTTCTGAAGATCCTTCCTTATGTTGTTCAGTTCCTTGTCGTATTGCAGAGATTGATGAAGGCCCAATCAATCAGATACTTGACGATTCCCCGCTTTGTAGATTGATGGTGATTGGATTGCTCATTCAGGTGTTGTCCAATATGCGTTGGTTTCCTGTAGACTGATGTTTCCCATACATTTCTGGTCCTCTTCAGCTCCACGTCGAGAAACGGCAGATTGCTCTGAGTTTATTTTTTCATTGTGAACTTGATGGTGGGCCTCACGTTGTTCAGGTATTCTAGAAAGGCGTCCAATTCTGCATTCTCCTTGATTTCATACTATGAACGTGTCGTCGACGTATCTCCACCAGACGCGGGGTTTTTTCTTGGCATGTTCGATGGCGAATGCTTCGAACCACTCCATGTAGATGTTAGCAATAACCGGTGACAGTGTTGATCTCATTGGTAGTCCTTCATCTTGGCTGAAGAAACAATCCTTCAACTGGAAGTAGAAATTCTGAACACAGCATTCCAGCAACTTCATGATACCTCCTATTGGTAGTGATCTATTTTCCAGGATCGTCCTCTCTCAGCTTCTTTTTGATGATCTCGAGTGCCTCTTTGACGGGAAACTTGGTGTAGAGGCTTCCTACATCTAGAGCAGTGGTTCCCAACCAGTGGTCCGTGGACTACCAGTGGTCCGCAGAAGTCAAAATATGGTCCGCCAATGATTTCAAATTTAGCGAGCGTCATTTTTCATGAACTCACTATCGGAATATTTTGAGAAACATAATCTCATGTGGGATAAAATCGTTGCCCTCTGTACTGATGGTGCTCCTGCAATGTTGAGATCACGTTCCGGGGTGGCGACGTTAGTAAAACAGAAAAATCATAAGGTAATAATAACAACGCACTGTATCATACATCGCTAGGCGTTAGCTTCTAATACTCTTCCTGAATGCCTTACTGATACAGTGAAATTGACCATAAAAGTTGTAAATGGTATCGAAAGCAGCGCCCTAAATACACGCCTTTTCAAAAAATTATTCACTGAAATGGACTCAGACCATGAAGCACTTCTCATTCACACAGAATTTCGATGGCTATCGAAAGGTAATATGTTGGGAAGATTATATGAACTGAGAGCAGAGGTTGAGATTTTTCTGGTTGCCAAAAAAAATGAATGATTTGTTAAAACAGTTTACTAATCCGGCATGTCGAATTAATTTGGCTTATCCTGTGGATATTTTCACACACTCGAATCGAGTATACAACTGCAAGGTTCTGGAAATAAACAATTAGAAAACGTCGCAAATATATTTCATATTTTTGAAGATAAACTTCGCGCTTTCATTTGCAAACTTCAGTTGTGATTAGGTAAAAGTGAAGAAAATAATTATTCTGCGTTTGCGACGTTAAAAGCACTTGTGGACAGTATGACAGTATTAAAGCAATCGTTACTTCCCAGAATATACCGAAGAAACTAAAGTTGATCAAAAACTGATTCGTAACCCTTTTGTACAGACGCTGGAGAAGTTACTGAAGATGGCCAGGAAGAACTCATTGAATTCCAAAATGACAGAAACTGCAAGGATGCTTTTGAATTGAATTCACTTGAGTCGTTCTGGTGTAAAAAGGCAATTTCTTATACTAAACTTCGAGAAATCGCCTTGCGATATTTTATGATTTTTTCAACAACTTATTTATGTGAACAAGGATTTTCTGCTTTATTGGTAATTAAGGACAAGGCGAGGAATCGTTTGAAAATAAGTGATGATTTGCGTGTAGCTTTGAGCAACTCGTGAAGAAGATGCAAACTCAGAAATCACTTCAATACAAAATCACAGAAGTTTATCCTAAACATATTATTATTATTTCTTGTTTTGTAATATCCTATTGAGTTGCTAATTAAAGTTACGGTTTGATTATTACAGTTTATCTTTATTACCTACAATGTACGTATGTATATACCACTATGTAAGTCATTCATAGTGGTCCCTGCTAACAAGAATAATATAAAAGTGGTCCCGGACTAAGAAAAGGTTGGGAACCCCTGATCTAGAGTGATCAGCTGGTTTCCTTTTGTTTGGCGTTGATTCCTCTCAAGATTTCAACGAAGAGTTTGGAATTCTACACGAAGGACCGAGTAGTTTCCTTGCAGTGGAAGTGAAAATTTCTCAAGTCTGTGGGTTGCCGGGTTCCTGGAGCTGATGGATTTTCCGAGGTCCGTAGAGGTGAGGTAGCTTGCTGTGATAAGGCGTTAGTGAGGATCTCTCCTTGTCTGAAAGAAAAACTTGATACTTCTTCAATGTTAGGTATACATATGATATGGATCGATAGAATCATCTGTTTCATCCAATATTATATCAAAATCAGAGATATGGATTTCAGGATCATTTTCTTCATCTGACTGACCTTGGTCTTCTTCTGTATTCGTTGCTTCATCTGTAAATGTAATAACTTACTATGGTCTAACACATCAACCCTAATTGAGCTCAATTTTCTGGAAAGAAAATATTCAACAATGGCAAAATATTCAGCTCAGTCTGATCATTCGCATTAGATACTGTAATTTCCAAACTTTCCAAGAGATTGAGGTTCAAACCCTTCTGCAAATGAAGGATTTCAAATTCATGGTTGAACTCGTGTTTTTCTGTGAGGGGTCAGATGCATACGTAGATTTCCTTCCACCATTTTGGAAACTATTTCTATATTCTCTTACGCGTATATCGAATGTTCTTCCCCCTGATCTACGTAAAACATAGGACACGAACCACACAACAATCTGTGAACACCTGACCTATCTGAGACCTAACTTTTATCATTATTATGTTTTCGACATGTGAAAAAGAATTATTGTTTGTTCCATATTCGATTTTAAAATTTTTCCATTTCAAGAAATTCGAAATTATTTTACTGGGTTGGTCTTAATAGGTCAACGTTCTGTAATTCTGATCCTTTGGGTATATTTCTTTCAGGGTTCGACTATAGAGCTTTTTGGACAATAAAGTGTCTAACCGTCATTATTCGCTATTGATTTTATAACATTTAGCTCTCTTTTGAAACTCGTATCCGATAAGGGAACATTCACCAGTCTATGAACCATACTGTTGAATGCTGCCGCTTTATGTTGATGTGGATGGGTAGAGTTATTGTGAATCACAATCCCGATGAAGCTATTATAAAGCGAAACACGTGTCGCGGTTAAGTAAACCCTTATTAGTGAAAATCTTACAGGCAACTGTATATCTTTGGAAAAAAGTTCTCGTGAAGAATAAGAATGTTAATATTTCATAACAGTAATGAAATTATTTGAATTTTTTAAAGAATCAAATGAATTACAAGGTGAAAAAAATTAGGTTTGTAGACAAACTTGTAGCTTTAAATTGAGTAAATTAATCAGTGAAGTTTTATCACGCTCACTTTGCTTTCGACGTTGACGGCTCTGCAGTGCCGTCATCAAGAGCACTGTCCACAGTTTAATTGTGGGAATGAGAGTGTGTATAAATCAGAATGTGTATGTATGAGAGACAGTATAAAAGTATTGCGTGAATGAATTGCTTTGATGTTGATTCTGATGGTTCATCTTTTGCTGGAACCACTTGGTATTTTTTAACACTGCTGTGGACTTTGAATAACAAATTGCATTCTGTCTCTGATAGTCATTTACTTTTCGAGGTTAAGTAACACTATTTAAATATAAATTATTTTTACGAATTAGATTATTATTGATCACGAATGATTGCGATTTTCCTAGTGTTTTCCGAATTGACTTCGAACATTTTCAAATTTCACATTTTCTCCCCCTTTCTTCACGAGACTTCACATGGAGACTACAAGGACAAAGATACAACTGACTATTTGCACTGACCCTACACGTACCAAAGCCAATGTTTTGAAATTTAGGTGGGGGTCATTTTCTGCTGCGAGTAAAGAAAAATACCATTATTTTTGAGGGCTGCGCTCAAGTATATTTCCTGAGGTATCATGTCCCAATTTTATTACCACCTTATAAAAATTATTTCTATCGCTTGGTTTGTAATGTTAAGAATTTTTTGCTAATTTCATCAGTATATTTAACTCTCTATTTTCACTGAAAAGATGTATATACCTACTAACTATCCACGAGAAGTAATTGAATTAATTAACAAATTTATAGTAAAAAATGTATTATGATAGCCGTTCAGCAATTCATCAAGAAATCGACACGTCATATAGACACAAGTGTATATCGACAGAAAACACACCAACAGATATCTCCACTATACCTCAAGCCACCACACAAGTGTCCAAACAGGTAGAAACAAAAATTGTATGCAACTCATCGAAAAAATTCGATGAAGAAATCAACTTCATAAACTCAATATTGAAAGAAAATGGATATCAAGTAGAATTTATAGAAAAAACAGACAGAAATTGAAAATTCAAACACAACCAATAATGAAGACATACGCAACTACATACTACAAAAAATACACAACCTGTATCGCAAACATACCTGTTGTCCCTCATTTTTCTGAAGAGATAGAACGGATCGGCAACAGGTAAAATATAATGTTAGAACAACATTCGAAACAACAACTACTTTACGTTCAATACTGACACATACTAAACCGAATAAAACAACAGAAAACAAAAAAATTGTATTTATCAAATTCCTTGTTCTTATACGGTCAAAAATATATTGGTGAAAAGTCACGACCTCTGGAAGTGCGAAAGAGTGAATACAAGATGTACATCAGGAACAGACAGATAGGTGGTTCTTATCAGAACACATTCTTACTGCCGATGGAGATCACACAGTATAGAATGGAATTACACTAAAATGATGGCAAAAGAGAATAATGGCAGGAATCTGAAATTAAATGAATCAGTTTTCATCATGTTGTCTGGGGATTGCATCTCTATAAGTTCGCTTGATATGGATCGCAGCTAGCTGCCCCTCCTTAGAGACATGAAATTATATGCATCAGATCTCAAATTCGTTGACAGATGTCAAGACGTAAATTGTCAATAAGAAATATTTGATTAGATAAAGAATTTGTACATAAGTTTTGAGAACGGGAGCGGATTTGGTTTTCGAAACGGTAACGATAGGTGTGTTTGTGTGTGTATATATGTATATATATATATATATATATATATATATATATATATATATATGATGAGTTGTTTTTTCGGGTTTCATTCCGTGTTCTGTGGTTTTGATCCTCTGAAGGATATTTGTCACAACGTTTCGGCAAAGTCTCATTCGCCAACTTCTAGGTGATGTCTAGAGTTTCGTCCTCGGAACTCGACTAATTAATTCGAGTTCTGATTCTCAATAGGGATGTTCATTGATTATATCTCCGATCTGGGCCCCTCCCACTTTCTTCGTTGGTCCGACTGCATATGTCATCATGTATGGGTAATTACGTGGTAAGGTCCGACATTGTTCCTCTGGTGTGATCAGCTTGTCTGTTTTGTGATAAGATGGATTTCCACGTTCTTGGTAATCTTTGGGCGTCGTCTCTCTTGTTCATGCTACTCGGTCGTTTCTCAATTTCGATAGCCTCTCTGATTGGAAAAAATAAGAAATAAAAACTATGAAGAAATAATTCATATACCACAAAATAATGACTTCCAAACAGTAAGTAAAAACGTTGTTGCTGTATTTTCGATAATTTGGTGCGTCCGTGATGTTTGCCCATTCTTGCCTTCGCCTTACTGACGAAGGCCAACGAGTAAGAAATATGTTAACGCTTATCCTCTTTTCGGTATCATAGGTACAGTGACTATTGACCCTTTCCAGGTTCCTATCAATGGCTGAATAAACAGGGTTATTTGACCGATGACAATGGCAAAACAATTTTTTATAAGAGTGCCCTGGCTAGCGCCATATGTGGAGCAGCTGGAGCTTTTATGGGAAGTCCTTTATTTTTAGTGAAAACTCAGATGCAATCCCAATCAGCTGCAAATATATCGGTGGGAACGCAACATGGCCACAGCGGAGTAATTGGGGCTTTCAAAACAATATATGCAAAAGAAGGAGTAAGTATATATGACCCCTAATTAATCTCAAAATATTGATATCAATATAAGACACACCACTTCAATCATCTCATGCATATAGCAGAAAATATATTACTTGCAGGTATGCAATATATTTGATTTCAATAGATTTATTCCTTAGAATGTAGTAACCAATTTCTCAAAACTATAGTTGTTAATTGAGTATTCAATACTTCAGCATTCTGACGGGAGCTTGAAATAAGGTATCACTGAAAAAGTTAATTTGTACTACATATTATTTTTATACCCATTTCTGGGCAATCTCCAAGCTATTCAAATTATCTTATACACCACCCCAACCCAATATGCCACACTTTACCTGCACCAAAGAGAGAAATATAATATTTTCGGTTCGTTAATTTTAAGCAAGTCTTTCAAATATCTGAATTTGCAGAGGTCTCTGATTGATGACAATTCTTTCAATTTGTAAGTCCTGTTGAACGTGAATAATTCAATTCTTTCAGGTTCTGGTTTTTATATAATTATTCATTGTGAGTTCATTAGAAACAGAAATTTCTTTTGAAGTCACTTCCTTAAGTTTCCCCGAAGAATCTCAGGTATCCAGGACGCTATATCATCAGCAAAGCTAATGTTTCCTGTTTTTATCTTTGAAATGAAAATACCTAATTTTTTTAATACATTCCAAGAATATCATCACATCTGATTCTCTATTATTCTTGCCTTGGCAAGCAGGTCAATACTAATGATATTTACTCATAATTAAATGGAAAACATTTCTTATAATCACATTAATTTTAATGAATAAATCATTGGATGACTAATTTTACAAATAATGAGGGGTTCCCAAAGTGTGCACCGCGGCGCCCTGGTGCGCCGTAGAAAGGAAGATGGGCGCCGTGAGAAAATTGTCTAACACTAGCCGAAACCATAAGTATTCGCGGACACTTACAAAGCAAAACAGCTTACAGCGCTTGAAGCCGCTACACAAAATTTGATAGTTTTCAATAGTGAAATGACAAATTTTGTGAAGCGGCTTTAAGCGCTGTTATTTTGACTCGCCTCGCAGTCACATACTTACGTCGCATCGCCTTCGGCGCGTTGCAGTGTCAAGCCTTATTCCCCGTTTTGAAAAACTGTCTGGAGATCACCAAACTCACTCGTCACATGGGAATTGACTATAGCTATTTTATTTTATGTTTTCTGTTCTCAACGAATATAATGAAAAAAATTGCATCAGGTCTATTGTTTGAAATTTTATATGAGTCTTAATATAACAAAGACCGTCGGAACCGCTATAGTATTGAATATATAAAAAATTACAATTTCTGGACATGTCCCGGAGAGGTCGGGGGGACCACCATGCAAAAACTGCAACGCAGCAGAGTCAGGTAGAAACCAAAGTAACAGATAGAGAGGAAGCAATAGCACCTAAAGGCTGATTTCCAACCGAAGCGGGTTAGATATCAATCTTGCTGAAGTGCCCAGCAGCAGGTTGAGGTCCGCTCCTGAGAGGGCGGGGGTGGAAAGGAAAATGGAGGACGGCGAGGTCTCGTATCCAGGCAACTGGATATGGCATCACGTCATCCTGGGCGCTCAACCCCGGGGGGGGGGCATGGTGTGGACGTGAAAATAAATTTCATTGAATATTTTCTTTGTTATACATACATACATTGAATACATTTTTATTCTCAATAAATTTTTTATCTTCACATTGTTCCTTCACAATATGATGGGAAAAAGTAGTAACCAAACATGTGTTTTGGGGGTCAACAAATTATGTGCTGCTAAAAGCGCCAAAATTTTCAATCCATACCTCTAACTTATTGTTAGTAAATATTCATTAAACCAAATTTGTATATTGTGTGAATCTGTATGAACAATTCGTTTCATTTCTTTTCTTCTTTCCAATTTGGGGCATTATAATATAATATATTATCAGACCAAAAGTGAGGTCCACCACGAATAAAACAACCTACGTGTTTTGCATATTCATATTGTTATATTTATTTGCTAACGACCGTTTTCTGCTCTCTTTCAGTTGTATCAAGTGAATTATTCGAATTTGCCCTTTGTTGCCCTTATTTTACTTGTTTTATTTTTCACTTCAGCTTCCTGGTTTATGGAGGGGAGCCAATGCTACTATGCTGAGGGCGGTGGCAGGTTCATCTGCCCAATTGACTTCCTTTGCCATTTCGAAGGATATGCTTGCAGAGTATGCATTTTTCAAAAGATCGCCAGTATTATCTTCTTTAGTAGCCAGTATTGTTAGTGGAATCTTTCAGTGTATTTTCATGAATCCCTTTGATTTGGTTTCCGTTCGACTTTATAATCAAGGTGAGACCTATATATATATATATATATATATGTGTGTGTGTGTTTTCCAATTTGAAATCAATTCTAGGTGTCAACCAACGGCCTTTGGACCTCATCAGCGTCGGGCAGACCACCATCGATTGATGACAAATTTGGGAAATTCGTGGAAACATTCAATACGTTCTTTTCTCCTAGGAGTGCAAGGCATGTGTAGAGCCACCCACTTGTCTAGCTTTTATTGAGAGTCACACCTACACTGGTGGGTTGCTCTACCAGAGCCACCCACTTGTCTAGCTTTTATCGAGAGTCACACCTACACTGGTGGGTTGCTCTACATATACCTCGCACTCCTAAGAGAGAAGAACGTATTCGTCAATAATCAATGGTGGTCTGCCCAATGCTGGTGAGGTCCAAAGACCGAAACAGCTGTCCGTTGATAGACCTAGAATTGATTTCAAATTGGGTAACAGCGAAGTATTCAATAATTTTGCTATATATTTCATATATATATATATATATATATATATATATATATATATATATATATATATATATATATATATATATATATATATATATATATATTCATATATTCATATATATATAATATATATTATTTATGAACCTAAGACCAAAACAATTTTCAGCTGTTGACAAAAGTGGCAAAGGGGTTTTGTATAGAAATATACCAGATGCATTCCTGAAAATAGCTAAATCAGAAGGATTATCTGGTTTCTACAAAGGAGTAGGTGCGAATTATATGAGGCTAGCACCTCACGGAGCATTGTGTTTAGTCTTCTGGGATATTTTAAAAGATTTACAAGCGAAATACCTGCCATAACAATAATGAATCTGGAGTAATGTTATCAAAAAGTTGCAATAACAGATGGTCTAATAAATATAATATAGTCATATAATCCATAGTCTGCGTTCGTACCAACGAATTATTACAAATTCTGGAGTCATTGTGTATTCACCTGCTGTCATACATTGTTTATATTCGTTTGATAATACAAGAAACTGCATTTATAAGTATTAGCTGTGAGTGAAATTTTACCAATGTATTAAGAATTATTACTTCTAGTCAATCATTATAAATAAACTTCAAATTATTTTTGACTTATTACTAGACTAGGAATGAGTGCAAAATTAATCCTTATAGATATCTCAGGCCACCCTCTATTACTTCCAGATTGAGGCGAGTATCCCCTTAAATATGAGATATTTTTGGATCGATACCTATACAAATATTGAAGAACATCAACTAAGTTACAGTACATGAATTAGTCATAATTCAGTGAAGAGTTATATGTCCCAGTGATGCATGAAAGTTTTAGTTATTATCCACGATTCTACCATTAACAAAAATAATGTGGTTGCATCTATCATATTTTTAATTAGTTGAAAAATAATATCAAGGTTGGATCTTAGCTAGGATCAGTGTGAAAGGAAAACTAATTCCAATAAATCCTCGAAGTCTGCCTGAATTCAAGGCTCCCTTGTAAAAACCATTACTAAATTTTCAGTAGTATTGTCCCCTGTACGAGTTTTACAGTGCTGAATGTCAGTCATGTTCTCCAGGACAAATTGGTATCCATACCAATGTTGCCTCCTGTGATTTCTGCAACTTTATTGCATTGTCTGAAAAAGTCACTGTGAACATCCCTATCTTGCTTGGGTATTTCAGGAAGGATAATGTCCAATCAATGGTCCTGTTATGATCCTTTGCTGATTCCTGCACTTAGTTCGGTTCTGGTCTCTCTTTTCGAATGCCCTTTTATGATAGTGTTGCGAAATCCCCTTACGCCGCCGCTGAGCATAAGCAGAATTCAACGAACAGAGGTAACCGGGCGCTGTCGTTCCCCTAGGCAGATTCTCGGAACAGCTGAGTCGTTTCCGAGCGAACTCTCGATGTATCTAGGCGTTCTAGATTCGAAACTTCGAGGCGCGAATGGAACATTTAAGCTTCTAGCTAGATAGATAAATCGATCTGCTTCGATGAGAGTATAAATAGAGAAGCAACCATCGAAAAAGGAGTTTTTTTAGGAGTGAGCGTTGGATAGTTTGCTGAGAAATTTAAGTGATTGGGTATTGTGTTGTGATAAAGAATTGTAATGAAAGTAGTTTAGTGCTGTATGGAGTTTTAATTAAAGAACCCAAGGAAAAATGGTAACAGTGGGGTCAGAAGTAGGAATTTTGCTGGTAAATAGAAAAAATTTATGGTGAATACGAGAAGTACGTCGTACGATACGATGGAGGATTTGGAAAGACGACCACAGGAAGATGAAAATCGACGGCAGGAGGAAAAAGAAGCAGATGAAAAGCGACGGCAGGAGGAGAAAGAAGCAGAGGAAAAGCGACGGCAGGAAGAAAAAGAAGCAGAGGAAATGCGATGGCAGGAGAAAAAAGAAGCAGATGAGAGGCGACGGGAGGAGAAAAAACAAGAACGAAAAGAAGCGCTCCAGGAAATTCTCGTAAATGAAACGAAAGAACGAAAAATGAAAAAAAAGAACGAGAAGTACTCCAGAAAATTCTCGAGAACGAAAAGAAAGAGAAGAAGTACTCCAGAGGCAAGTTCTTCGAGCATGTGTTACATGAAACCGAAGCACGAATGGGAGAACTAACTGAAGGAAGAACTTAGGAAGAGCTGAAAAAAGATTCTAAAAGTGAAGTGCAGATAGTTCGAGTGGAGATGGGAAATGAAAGGAGAGGTCTAGAAAAATTGATAGCTTTTCTCAAGAACCAAGATCGCCGAGACAGGGTTGCCACGTCAGGAATTTCCGTGAAACCACCGACTCAATCATCTTGGTCGGTGTATCGCCGACAAATCGAGGCTGCGGCAGCGACCAAAGGATGGAGCGAAAAGGAAAAAGCAACGGCACTCATAGTAGCTTTGAGAGGGCCAGCTTAGGGTATATTGCAGACTATACCCATAGAATAGCAAAGAAATATGATGACCTGAATTCTACATTAGAGTTGCGGTATGGCGATCAACACCGTGAACAGCTGTACTGGACCAGAAGTACCTGGGTATTGATATCAATTTTCTTCTTGTGAAGATGCTAACCTTGTTAGCGAAACCGCGTCGAGTGCAAAAATATCAGTTTGGTGTTAGGGTAACTAATCTCTAGGAAAAGTTTCCCTCTTTGGAAGTGGAGGCGGCTTTTAAAACGTCGGGGCCGAAAGTGCAGGCAGTTACAATAGAAGAACCTGAAAACGAGGTGGCACAGCGACTAGTTCAGTCGAGAAGATTCTGGAGGAAATCAAATTAATGATAAGTGGAATTTGCGCCCAGAAGAAAAGGATATGCTTTAGATGTGGAAAACCCGGGCATCTTATAAAAGACTGTAGGGTGAGAATGCCACCATGATCCAGCTCACCTGCAAGGGTGCCATCTCATACGCAATCACCTGTGAGGACAAGGTCATCCAGCAAGTCCTAAATTTGGCGGCAGGAAAACTAGAATTAGCCAGCATATCGGGGCGCATGTTTTCGTCGCAGATATAGATGAATTTATACTCGGAATGGACTTGATCAGCGACTATGGATTTTCATCCGACAACGAGATGATAATGGGTTCGGAGAAGAATTCGTCCTCAACTACAGCAGAAAGGACGATACCTGCGAAACTGCGATCATTGAAAACTGCGAGAATTCCTGGATTTTAAGAGAAAGTAGTTTGTGCTACAGTAGATGATGACCCTGGGTGCTGCGTTGGAATAGTACAGCCATGTGATGAATACTCCAAACACTTGGTTCTCGCACGAGCCTTAGTTAAAACGAAACAAACCATCCCTGTGAGACTTGCCAACGTGTATCCTGTGGAAGTAACAGTTAAAGGTGATGTCATTGGAACCTGTGAACCAGTTACGTGAGTAGCGAGATACGATTCGAATGACCACCAGGAAATAAAGGCAGCATCTAAAAGTGTTATATGACAACTTTAAAAAATCACTTGAACACATCAGGAGAGGAACTGAAAGCTGCCAAGAATTTCATCAGGAGTGAAAGTGACATCTTTGATTCGGCAACAGCAGGAAGAATAACTAACTTGGTCCAACACAGAATTGATAATGGCCAAGCCCATCCGATTCGGCAACCTCCAAGGAGAGTTCCATTTTCCAAACAACAAGAGGTGGAAGAGCTTGTTGACAAGATGAGAGATGGTGTGATTGAAGAATCATCAAGCCCTTGGTCTGCACCTGTTGTGTTGGTTTCCAAGAAGGATGGATCCACGAGATTTCGTGTCGATTATACAAAATTGAATTATGTCACCAAGGACAGCTACCCTCTACCAAGAATAGATGATACAACAACTTTGGCAGGTTCACGTTGGTTCTCAACCGTAGATCTGAAGATCGGGTACTGGCAAGTGGGCATACATGAGGCCAAGGAAAAGGTTGCATTTTCGACTGGAAGCGGACTCTGCCAGTTTACTGTTATGCCGTTTGGATTGTGCAATGCTCCAGCCACATTTGAAAGACTAATGGAGCTGGTCCTGCGTGGGCTCACTGGGAAGGCTTGTCTTGTATACCTCGGAGACGTTTTGGTTATGGGGAAGACTTTCAAACGGGATTTTTTTTAGTACGTAGCGTTGGATAGTTATCTGAGCAATTTGAGTGATTGTATTGTATTGTGTTGTGATAAAGAATTGTAATAGAAGTAGTTAGTGTTTTTTGGAGTTTTAATCAACGAACCCAAAGAAAAATCGTTCAGTTATTCCGCGGGTTAGTCCGTACATTTTACGAAACAGTCTTTGTCACACTTTCTTCCATTTTCTGTACCATTATCATCGGCACCTCAACTGCCAGCTTGGGCCCGATATATGGTGCTAGTGATACTTGTCTAGCAAACTTATTAGCTTTTTCGTTGTCTGCGGACCATGAAATGCTTCAAAGAGAATCGAGTTCTATACGGCTTTTTCACAACAGTCTGGATCACTTCAGACACTCGAAACTTGAGTCCAAATAGCCTTACATAGTCTGAAAGATGTAATCATAACTCCCCGCGCCACATGCGGTTCGATAATGTCTCACTGAAAATACACTGTTGGGAAACTTAGCTATCAGCTGAGTCCTTAAAAACCAATCAAATACCTCAGTCAAGCACGTTAGCTTCCAACAACCACTCAGCTGCTGATTGAAAAACTGACCACAAGTGTAATACAGATTTTGATCAATAAATACATGGACTTTACTTATGGTGAAATTTAATATCGGACACAGGCTGGTGTGAGTTGAGGAATTCCAACCAGGTGTGATAGAATTGGGGGGAGGATTGGGCTTATTAGGGAAATAAAATAATCAAATGAAACAATATTATTTTGGTATATTTCTAGTCATATAAACGAATGTGTTTCAGTTGAATGGAATGTTAGGAAAACTACCACTAAACTTTGAAAAACATAGTATCGAAATATATTTATAATAAAAAATGAACACACGTTCTTTCCAACTAAAATAATAGCAACATGATAAGTATATATAATTAAAATCTCATTTTCAATCAACATTTATAAGTATCAACAGTGCATAAATTTTATTTCAACTGAAATATATCTATTCTAAAATCATTTCACCAATTATATTAATCTAAACCCTTTTACTGACACTCTGATAGGTTTCCCACACTAGGGCATGGTTGGTTACACGTGAGATTGACCAGCAAAACTGTCTTGAAAACCAAAAGAGGTATCAAATATGTTAATGATTCTCCACCTTTCAATATTAATCGTCGATAGTGTTAATGTTGAATGATTTTCACTTTAGTTCGTCAGTGGAAATAATTATAAACAAAAAGATTATATGTGGGAAGTGATAATTCAATAAATAAAATAACCAAGATATAAAAAAGTGATAAAAAACTAATTAGTATAAGGATGATACTCGCAGAAGAATTATCTAGAATGATTTAAGTATTCGATGGGATCACCAGTTTAAGGGCCGGTTTTTCAATAGAAGATATCTATCAGATTAAAATAACCATCAGTTATTACACACACATTATCGACCCGCACGTTCTCAATTCTTCCATCTATCTGACAGATAACTAATTCATCCTTGTATTGAAAAACTGGTCATGAGTGTACTTCTCTTATCAAATACAAATTCAGATTAGTCTAATACCCACAAAGATATTCTTGTGAATTTGAAATTGTATTCAATCCATAGCAACACCATGTGTGAAATATTATAATAAATATAAAAGGTGAAACTTTGAAAATCATTGACATACCTAATTATATACAGATATTATTTGAAAAATACTTTTTGTGGTGGATGATTTTTTTTTCCGTAATTCTAAAGCATAAAGGATTAATATGGGCATCTATACAAGTGTAGAAGGGTAGACTTTTAGTCTACTTCAAGAGTTGTTGCGGTAATGAAAACTGATTCTTTGAATGATTTGGTGTAATCATCATTCAGAGGGAAGTTTTCATTAGAGCAACCACTTTTCGGAGTAGACTAGATTTCAGCCCTCCTATAATTGTATAGATTCCAACATCAATTCTCTGTTTTCAGATTGTGGTTGGTTGGAAACCTAAAGAACTGCAAAGAGATATTATACAGAGATATTTCAAAGAATGTTGAATGATGGAAATCAGTTTGTTAATTCCTCTATCATTCGATGTAAATACAGGTACTAAAATTGAAATATTGATGAGAAATCAGTATATTTTCATCCATCAAATTATAAATTTCAATAATACTGATTGAAAAAGTCAAAAATTATAATGAGAATCTGTTGGAAAAATACTTCCCCTGCAAGTCAACAAACAACTTTTTTTTTCATTTCAACTGAAAAGTTTTTATGTACCATTTATGTACTCCATGGTTAAATTTCAATATTGAATAACTTAGAACTCTCAAATGATGTGACAAAATAATCAGAATGCGGAAGGTGTCTAAATGTTTGTTGTAGTGTATAAAGAACGTACAACTCTATGATAATAATGAATACAGCAATAATAGCAGTTTAGATAAAAGCTGATCGAACATAAATGCTGGGTACAAAAGTAACTGGAATGATAGAATAGCATAATCTCAAAAAAAATTAAATTATTTTTCTGTTACCTGGAATAACTTTTTCTATATATTTTCGTGCTAACAAACAACAGAAAGTAAACAAACATTTCAACTAGTGATGATTATTACAAAATTGTTTAAACAAATGAGCAAATTATTGAAAAGGAGATTCTTACAAGTTTTACTAACTTGATTTTTTATACTGCAATAGTGTTAATTTTAAGATTAAGATTTATATCACCGACACTTTTCTGATAAGCTTAACATTCGGTATATTCATTGAATTGGCGCACACTTTATTACTCAATTGATCAGCTTGGGATACTTCGATGTTTAAGTATGAGTACTCATACAAATGATAGAAAATTAGAGGTGCAATGTTTATCGTTTAAAATGAGCACATACTTCCTCAGTTGAAGAAAAAAAAAGTTTTTCTCAACACTACTACCACAAAATATTCAACTGTTCCGATTCACCTATTCAAAATTCAGCATACTGACATTTATATAAGAAACCAACGTTTTAGAGTATGTACACCATGTAGACAGACAACTTCATAGAACAATACTAGGTACCTATATCGAAACCCAACTGGATCACAGTACACCAAGATTCATCGTGTCATATTTTGATACAGCTAGCATTTCAATTATCAACACTACTCACTTTTTAAAACTGCACCCAATTACTATTCGATGAAGGTTGTGTTTGAGGTGAAGCACTGCAAAAAAAAAGTTTTTCAACCCTAAGCTCAAATTATATTGGTAAATTGCCTTTTATTTGTGAAGCATTATTTCCAAAATCGTTACTTTCCACAAAAAAATTTAACCAATTATTTTATTTTGGTCCAAAGTTACATCGCACAATGCACTTCTTAGGCCTCTCGTAAATTGGGAGCGGAAAACTGCGATAAGTTGCGAAACCAATTCGTCAGAATTCGTCACTGGACCTGTATCTGTTGTATTAATATTAAAAATAGAGCATATGACGCCATCTATTGAACATCTCAGTAACCGGAGCAGACAGTTCGGGTCGTGTGTGTAGCGCTCTGCTTGTCGGTTGTAGGAAACTAAGTTATCGATCGTGTTTTTCCTGTAATCGGTAATAGGTTTACGTCAAACTTCAGTTCAGTGCTATGTCATATATATCTGATATATGAGTAAAAAGTAAACAGAACACGAGCAAACAGTTTTTCATTTATACCGATTTTCCAACACATTTTCATGGTAATTGACCTGCTAAAAACAACAGGTTATGGGCCCAGAGCCAGTTGAGATCTTAAGCCACTTGTGCAGTGTTGGGTATTGTAAATTCGGTGGAAAACTTTAGTTTTTAGCTGAAAGTGTTACGGGTTTTACGTCGTGTATCGTGTAAGTAAAGAACAATGGCGGCTACGTCTATGAACTTTTCGTCGGGTGTGCCAAAATTGACGGGGCGAGACAATTACGATGAATGGAGTTTTGCCGTCGAAAATTTTCTTATTTTGGAAGGCCTAGATAAGTGTCTAAGTGGTGCCGAGACCGACACTACTCTACAAAATAAGGCGAGAGCAAAGTTGGTGCTTACCATTGACCCGTCATTGTATGTTCATGTACGAGACAGCCAGGATGCTAAGTCGTTATGGATTACTTTAAGAACCATGTATGCAGATACAGGCTTTTCACGTAAAATTTATTTATTACGAGCCTTAATATCTCTACGTTTAGAAAATTGTGATAGCATGGAGTCTTACGTTACACAAGTTGTGGAAACAGCTCAAAGATTAAAGAAGACAGGTTTTTCGATTGATGAAAAATGGATTGGGTCTTTACTTTTAGCTGGGTTGCCAGATAAGTTCTCACCCATGATTATGGCGATAGAGCATAGTGGTATTGAAATTTCTACCGAGAATATCAAGACTAAATTGCTCGATATGTCTCAGGAAGGTGCTCAGAAGTCCAGAGGTTTGGCTTTTGTTGCTGGAAAGCCCAATTTCACCAAGAAAAAGGACCACCAGAAAAAGGACACTTCAAAATTGCAGAATATGAAGTGTTATCGTTGTAAAAATTTTGGCCACTATATGAATAAGTGCCCCAAGGCCAGCAGTGAAGCTTCAGATATCAGCTCAAGGTCAGGTGACAAGAGAGCAGGTGTCAGCAGTGCTTTGAGTGCCGTTTTTAGTAGTGGGAATTTTAGTAGCAGCGACTGGTACATTGATTCTGGTGCGAGTCATCATATTACATGTAAAAAGGAATGGATAAGTAATTTTCAGGATGTAGTTGAACCGAGAGACATCACTATAGCCGATCAGACTAAGCTGCCAGTACTGGGTACAGGAAACATTATTCTTACAACCATTGTAAATGGGCAGAAGCACTATGTGGAAATTAAGAATGCCTTATATGTTCCTGGAGTGACCACTAATTTATTGTCCATTGGCCAGATGATAAAAAATGGAAATAAGGTGAATTTTAATGACAAAAGTTGTAGGGTCATTAATCACAGTGGTACTGTTGTAGCAGTAGCCCAATTTACTGATAATGTTTATAAGTTGGCTAGATGTTCATCCCAAGGTAGTGAAGTAGGTGTTGTGAAGCAATCAGCTAATGCAGTTTCGATTTTGGCAGTTTCAAAAGAGATATGGCATCGTAGATTAGCACATTTGAATTATCAAGATTTGACAGCTATGAAAACTCATTATTCTGTTGAAGGATTGCAAACTATGCAAGGAAATCTATGTGCAAGCAAATTCTGTGTTACTTGTTGTGAAGGAAAGCAATCTAGGTTGCCGTTTAGACATGAAGGTCAACGAGCAAAAACACCATTGGAGGTGGTGCATACAGATTTATGTGGCCCTATGGAAAAGGTGTCCTTAGGAGGTTCCAGGTGTTTAGATATGTTGAATTTGTACTTAAGTTCTTTTGTTAATGGGTTTGTAATTCTTGAAGGGAAGGATGTTTAGATATGTTGGTAACATTGACAAGTCCTTGAACCTTGAAGGCTGTCAGAAATGTCAGATGTCACCGACGTCAGTCATGTGTGGATTTACTATTAAAAATGAAGTACTAAATGTTGTATCATTTAATTATTAATATTATAATACTTATTATACTTATTGTTAGCACAGAGTATAATAAGACATGGCGCAGTCGGAAAACTAGAATCGTCGTATTCAGACTGGTCAGTTCAAAAGTGAAAAAACAACAAAAATTATTTATCCTCAAAATGGAGTTCGTGAAGCCGGCCGCCATTAACGTGAATTCTGGCAATTTAGCCGAAAATTTTAAGAACTTCAAGGAACAAATAGACATATATTTGATAGCGACGGAGACAACTGAAAAATCCCGGGAAGTCCAAGTAGCCAGGGTTAAAAACCTCATGGGTCGTGAGGCTTTGAATGTTTATAATACGATTACAAAAACCCCCAAGGACAAGGAAACCGTGAAGTCAATTTTGGATGAAATAGAGGCACATTTGACCCCCAAAAAGAATGAAACAATGGAAGTTTTCAAATTCCTCAGCCGCAGACAAGGGCAGGGAGAACCATTTGAGAAATTTTACACGGACCTCAAAGGACTCGTGGGATCGTGTGACTTCGAGAATCAGGAGGATAAACTTTTGAAAGCTCAGTTAGTGCTGGGGATCCATTCCAAAGCCACACAAGAAAGACTTTTGAGAGAGGAAGCGACACTGGAGAAAACTATTGCCTTTTGTAAAGCAGTTGAATTGGCAGAATCGAATATGAAATTGCTTGAAGGAGACCATGAACGACAAGACCATGAGCGTCAAACCGAAGTATTTTCAATGTACAAAAGACAAGGTAAAAATTCAAATTCACAGTCATTCAGAGCAAAAACTGAAGTGACAAGGGTATGTGGCCGTTGCGGTAATCACCATAGGTTTAATAATTGTCCAGCAATGGGCCATCGTTGTCACATCTGTAACAAACTTAATCACTTCGCTCAAAAATGTAGGAATACAGAACAATTTAAATCAATTAAAGAAGTAAAAAATGACCAAAACTATGGTAGCGAAGATGATTTTGCCATATCGAGTATTGTAACCATTGACAAAATCAGTCTGGCCAATGAGTGGCACGAAGAAGTTGTGGTCAATAGTTCTCCCATACTATTCAAACTTGACAGTGGAGCTGATGTTAACGTCTTGCCCATGGAAATTTTGAAAAATAAAATTGGTATTGATTTGCCCATGCACAAAACTAATATCAAGTTGGAGTCTTTTGGTGGTTTTAAAATTGAACCTGTAGGGTCAATAGACTTGAAACTTGAAAGTAAAAAGAAAGTGCAAACTAATGCCAATTTTGTAGTTGTTAGTAATTCATATAAGTGTGCTCCCATACTAGGTTTACAAACATGTCTTGATTTAAACCTTATTGCGAGAATTCAATCACTACAGTGTCATAAAAGCTTGAAAGTATTTTTAAGTGAAAACAATGATGTTTTTCATGGGTTGGGAACATTCCCTGATATTTGTCAATTGAAATTAAAGAAAAATGCAATACCAAAAGCATGTCCTGCCCGAAGAGTTCCTATTAAAATAAAAGATAAACTTAAGTTAACACTTGACGATTTGGTCTGTAAAGGTGTCATTGAACCAGTAAGTGAACCAGATGAATGGGTGAACAATCTAGTGGTTGTTGAAAAACCAGACTCATCCCTGAGATTATGTATTGACCCGCAACAGTTGAATAAATTTTTAGTAAGAGACTATTATGAAATTCCAACTTTTGAGGAGATTAGTTTAGGATTAGCAAATAAAAGTCATTTTTGTTTGTTTGACCTTAAGCAGGGGTTTCACCAACTGATTTTGAGTAAAGAATCAAGCCGTCTATGTTCATTCAGCACCCCTTTTGGGATATATCGGTACCTCAGGGCTCCTTTTGGACTTTCGGTTCTACCTGAAATATTTCAGAAACTTCTCACAAAGTATTTTGGCCACATCAAAGGGGTAACAGTTTACTTTGATGATATATTATGTGCAGCAGAATCTGAGTTAGAGTTGGAAAAAAGTGTAGATCAGGTCATTCAAGTAGCTAGGAATAATGGCATAAAATTTAACCCAGATAAGATCCAATATTTTGTAGATGAAGTAAGATATCTCGGATTTATATTTAATAAAAATGGACATAAACCAGATCCTGAGAGAATCAAGTCAATCATAAATCTAAAACCGCCTCAGAATGTTAAGGAACTTCAGAGGATATTGGGGATGGTCAATTATTTGAGAAGCCATTTACCAAATTTATCTGAATCCCTATCACATTTGAGACAGTTATTAAAAAAAGGTATTATCTGGGAATGGACATCAAATCATGATGCCCAATTGAATAAAATTAAAGATATGGTTGGAAAAATTGCTATGCTAAGTCCTTTCAATCCGAATATACCTGTTGTGATTCAAGCTGATTCAAGCATGGATGCTATAGGGTGTTCCCTCATGCAAGAAGGGAAACCAATATTATTTGCAAGTCGGTCCCTCACAGATTGTGAGACCAGTTACGCTCAAATTGAAAAAGAGCTACTTGCACTGACGTTTGCATTTCAAAAATTCCATAATTTTGTTTATGGTCATCGAGAAGTTACAGCCTACACAGACCATTCACCCCTAACATCTATTATTAATAAAGATCTAAATAAAATTAAAAATAACAGAATTAAAAGATTGAGGCTTAAATTAATGCCATATTCATTTGAATTGAAGTATCTGCCAGGAAAGTATATGTTCATAGCTGATTTATTGTCTAGAAATGTAGAGCCTGAACCAGTTAATGATGATGTTACTATGAATGATATGGTTCATACAGTAGGAGTGACATTGTCATTCTCAGATGTGCAATACAATAATTTTGTTCAGGAAACAAAGGCTGATGCTGTTTTGTCAATAATTATAGAATATTATACTGGAGGATGGCCAAACTCTGCAAGAGATAGTTTTACTAATGACTTGATGCATTATTATAACCTGCGTAATGAAATTACTCTTGATGATGGACTTGTGTACTACAATAACCGGTTATTAGTTCCTTTCAGCCTAAGAAATTACATTTTGAAGCTTCTTCATGAAACTCACCTAGGATTCGAAAAAATCAAAAATAAAATTACAAATTTTTTTTACTGGCCGGGTATTTTGTCTGATGTAAGGAATATGATTCAGTCATGTGAAGTTTGCCAAAGGTTTCTCAGGAGCAAAATAAAAGAACCCCTGTGTCCCCATGAGATTCCCAATATTCCATTTTATAAAATAGCAATGGATATTGCAGAATATAATAAAGATTATTTTCTTGTTGTAATTGATTACTATTCGAGATGGATCGAGGTTTTAAAAATTGAAGATAAGTCAAGTTTGTCCATAATAAAAGCACTTAAACCAATATTTGCTAGATTTGGCATTCCCAAAATCGTCGTCGCTGACAATAACCCGTTTCTATCAAGCAATTTAGATACATTTGCCAAACAGTGGTGTTTTGAAATAACTACAACCAGCCCCCATTATCCACAGAGCAATGGGCTTGCAGAAAGAGCAGTTGGTGTTGTTAAATCGATGCTTAAGAAATGTTGTTATAATAATCAGGATTTCAATCTTTACCTCTTGAATTATAGAAATTCAAGTGTTGCGGGTCTGGGTTACTCTCCATCACAATTACTTATGAGTAGAAATCTTAGGACGAAGTTGCCTGTCAAGGTCAGTGATCTTGAACCCAAAATTGTAAAAGACCCTACTATAGTTGACAAAACAAAACAAGAACTATATTATAATAAATCTAGTAAAAAAGCTGATATGTTTGATATAAATGATGAAGTATTAGTACAGAATAAGTTCTCTAAAATATGGGAAAATGGTAGAATTTTAAAAAAATTACCATTCAGGTCTTATTTAGTTGAAATAAATGGTAAAGTGTACAGAAGAAATTCAAATTTTATTAAAAAATTAAAATTAAGACGTTTTGTATTAGATTCTAATATTAATCCCGATGATGATATACCTAACACAAGCCATGACAAACAAGATCCTATTCTAGGACAGGAGACACAAAGTGTTGAGTCTAATGATTTAGAGTCAAATAACTATGTTACTAAGTCAGGACGTACAGTGAAAATACCTAAAAGATACCTAGAGATAATTTAAAATTTAGTAGAATAAGATAAAATTGACTGTATAATTTGTAATACTTATATTCCTGTGAGTGTAAGATGAAATTTACTGATTTGTCATATTTGTAAAATTTATATACATATTAGATGTAAAATAATTTTCCATTGTTCGTTTGATGAACTTGCAATACATACTTGAATTTTTTATTTTTTTTTGTTAATGGGTTTGTAATTCTTGAAGGGAAGGATGTTTAGATATGTTGAATTTGTACTTAAGTTCTTTTGTTAATGGGTTTGTAATTCTTGAAGGGAAGGATGTTTAGATATGTTGGTAACATTGACAAGTCCTTGAACCTTGAAGGCTGTCAGAAATGTCAGATGTCACCGACGTCAGTCATGTGTGGATTTACTATTAAAAATGAAGTACTAAATGTTGTATCATTTAATTATTAATATTATAATACTTATTATACTTATTGTTAGCACAGAGTATAATAAGACACCAGGTATTTCCTTATCCTTGAGGATGATTTCAGCAGGTACACACATGTATATTTCTTGAAAACCAAAGACCAGGCATTGGATTATTTCAAAGAGTTTAAGCAGCTTGTCGAAACACAAACAGGGCAGAAGCTCAAGTGTCTACGCTCAGATAATGGTGGGGAATTTTGTGGAAATGATTTTGAGTCGTACCTCAAAAAGGAGGACATAGTACATCAAAGGACGAACCCTCATACACCTGAACAAAACGGAATGAGTGAGCGTATGAACAGGACGGTTATAGAAAAGGCCAGGTGTTTATAATTCGAGGCTGACTTATCAAAGATATGCCAAGCCGTGGAACTGTGGTGGAATCAAAATGGGTGTTCAAGATTAAATGTGATTCTGATAGTGACCCTGTGTACCGTGCAAGGTTAGTCGCGAAGGGGTTTACACAGAAACCAGGACTGGACTATGATGAAACATTCTCACCTGTGGTTAGACACAGTACTATTCGCATGCTTTTTGGTTTATCAGTGAAATTAGGTTTGGAAGTTTTTCACTTAGATGTCAAAACAGCTTTTTTGAATGGCTACCTTGAAGAAAATGTTTATATGAGACAACCGGAAGGCTTTGTACTTGAGGGTTCAGAGAACAAGGTATGCAAATTGAAAAAGGCTGTTTATGGTCTCAAACAGAGTAGTAGAGCATGGAATAAAAGGGTTGATGAGGTGTTACTAAAAATTGATTACTCTAAGTCTAAATATGAGCCGTGTCTTTACATTAAAAAATGTAATGAATCTTTAACTGTCGTTGCCCTGTACGTAGATGCTTTTTTTGTTTTTGGCAATAATTTCAAAGAAATTGAGTTTTTAAAATGTCATTTAGGCAGCTACTTTAAGATTAAAGATTTGGGGGAGGCTAGACAGATATTGGGGGTAAGAATAAGACGAGAAAACGGTCAAATTAAGTTAGATCAGGAGGGTTATATTGATCAAGTCTTAAAGAGGTTTGACATAATTAATTGTAACAGTGTTGCCACAACTATAGAAGTGAATTTAGGTTTAGAGGCGGGTGATTTAAAATCTGATGGTACTTGTGATGTTAAAATACCATACCAACGATTAATTGGTAGTTTGATGTATATTGCAGTCTTGACACGCCCAGATATAGCTTACTCAGTTAGTTTTTTGAGTCAATTTAATTCATGTTATACAGAGACTCACTGGAAGAGTGCTAAGAGGTTGTTAAGATACTTGCAAGGCACATAGTCTAAATGTTTGACTTTTACAGAAAATGGTTGCAGTTTAGAAGGGTATTCAGACTCTGATTGGGGTTCTAATAAATTAGATAGAAAATCCTACACTGGTTTTTTGTTTAAGTTAGCGGGAGGCGCCATTTCCTGGAAAAGTTTTAAGCAAAAGAGTACAGCCCTCAGTAGTACAGAGGCTGAATACATGGCAATGAGCGAAGCGGCTAAAGAAGCCATTTATCTAAAAAATTTATATGGGGAGCTTAATGAAGAATTGGATAGTACTTTGATTTTATATGTAGACAATCAGTCAGCCCAAAAATTGGCATCAAATTCAATACTTCATTCACGCTCAAAGCACATAGATGTCCGATACCATTTTGTTAGGGAAACAGTAGCTAACAATATTATTAAACTGAAATATTTAGCGTCAGCAGATATGATTGCAGATATTTTGCCAACTGTTAAGCACAACAAATTTGTTTCTCAACTAGGTCTAGTGTAAAACATTTGTAGCTTTGATATGTCTAGGTCACCTGTGTTAATGTTTATTATCTTTGTAGTCATTGTATGTCTATTTTTAATAAGTGGGGGTGTTGTATTAATATTAAAAATAGAGCATATGACGCCATCTATTGAACATCTCAGTAACCGGAGCAGACAGTTCGGGTCGTGTGTGTAGCGCTCTGCTTGTCGGTTGTAAGAAACTAAGTTATCGATCGTGTTTTTCCAGTAATCGGTAATAGGTTTACGTCAAACTTCAGTTCAGTGCTATGTCATATATATCTGATATATGAGTAAAAAGTAAACAGAACACGAGCAAACAGTTTTTCATTTATACCGATTTTCCAACACATTTTCATGGCAATTGACCTGCTAAAAACAACAGTATCGTTCGTCAATTTTCGTCCGATTCGGTGCGAAGTGCAAACCTATACCGTTTTGCTGGAATTTATTCCGATCTTGTGCGAATAGAGACAAAAATGGTCTGTGAAAAGTTAATTTTGCTTGTTCAAGAAAAGCGCTATCTATAGGACCAACGGTAACGTAACTATTAGATGCGTAACAAGTAACTTTTTCTTTGAATGGGATTCACCCACATTTCTCGTCTTCGTCGATATCGCCTGTGCCTAATACGATGATGAATCATTGGTGATAATTCCAAAGCAAAAAGTTCTTCATCAGAAGAATGAAAAAAATGAAAAACCCCCGTTCCGAAGTGCCTTCTCGCCTACTTCGAATCCGGACGAATACAATGGACATCGCACAATTTCGTACGAATGGGGTTCACACGAATTCATTGCTTCGCAGCTTTCCGCTCCCAGTGAACAAGAAGCCTTATAGGTTAAGATCGAGTGATGAAGTGGTTCATTTGTACAGGCATGTGCTTTTTTTAATGAAGCCTGATGTAAATGAATAATGAAAGGTAGAATAATGCATTACTGGTGGGTTGCCTAGAAAAAAGTAGTCGCCTCCACCTTCAAGTTTATTAATTTGTGGAAGATATTTGTTGCAACTATGATACCAGCTTTGAAAAAATTACTTACTATTAACAACTGAACACGAATTCGAAGACAAAACGCATTGCTCTTCCTTCAGTCGGAAATTATAACCATTCAAAAACTAAAAAAGAGGACAACCTTCTTGCAGCAGAAAACGATCATACAAGTTTTTGGTCGCAAAGTGCCGAAGCGATCTGGGATGTCTTACTGATTTTTTTGGTAGCGTATTTGCTATTTCAACTGAGGGGAAACCCAGAAAAACCCATAGTGCTACCATATTGGTGTATTCGATCACGGGGTCCCACATAGCAGGATTGGTATCCAGGCAACCAACAATTGCCTATCGAACCGAGTCAGACAGAAAAATGTATGCGTTGCCGCGGATGAAACCGGTGGAGGATATGAAACAACTCATAAACTTTTCATATCCGGATTTCTCTTGAAAAGAAATTTTTTTAAAATATAGCTTTTTATGAGTATATAACAAGGGATTCAGAAGTTATGTTAGTCGAATAGTTTTTTCTTTTCATGATATGAGTTTTCAAAATGTAGTTTTTCCATTATCGAAAGATAATTCGAGCAGAAGACTATTTTATAATACTGGGTGACTTAGAACCCAGCTCTCATTGAGAGTCTTTATCGGAGCTGTGGAATGAGGAGACTTACACCCGTATCATTAGTCGTTTCCTCGAGATTTCCTCTACTCCACTCAAACTCGAGCAACAGTTGCGCGAGGTTGAGATCTCGAGGAAACGACTCATGATACAGGTGTTAGAGCTCGGCTTCAAGGTACACAAGCCTCGATAGTGGCTCCAAAGCCGACAAAACAACGATTCCAGGCGCGGTTCAACCGGATGTTCAAGTGAACATAATTCTTTTGTGATCATCCAATTTTTACTCTATGGTATATGTAATGAAATATGATGTCTATCCCGATTTTTGTTATACAGGGTGGCGAAAATGTAATTGCACCCTATTGTTATATCGATAACGGTAAGAGAAAGTTGTAATTTTAAATTTTTTGAAATCCGCGAGCCGTTTTTGAATTATTATTATTATTTATTGCACAAAATATGGAATATAGGTGGTGTTTGATCAAACTTCATGAAGGCTAGAACACGCACTAATTTCATTTTCAATACGACGTTTAGTCTGCTCAAGGCCACACTCAGCTATTTTTTTCAAATATGGAGCTGTATTTCTCAATAAAAATTTTGATTCTTCTTTCAATTCTGCATTCATCAATTTATAGAAATTCATATTTGTATCGGCGTTTTCGTACTAAATATTACTATTTGCAAAGACGAAGAAAATCATCATTATATCAGTATACATTTCTGTGAAATTGAAAAATTTTTGATTGGAGTTGTCAAAATTTCTGAATTTCATAGCCAGTATACTAATACAATGTTAATGTGATTCATTTTCTTTGTAAATAGTGATATTTAATATTAAAAAAAATTAGTGGTACGTCTAAGAAAATGAAACATCGTATTTTGAAATATAAGAAGTGCATGTTGTAGCCTTCATGAAGATCGATCCAACACTTCGTCAAATTTTTTCCATATTTTGTATAATAAAGAAACCAGAGCATAAAAATTAAAATGAACAAATTAAATTTTGTTCAAATAATTCAAAAACGACTGCCGAGAGCGTGTACTTCTTCCCTGGCTAACACCACGAAGGGCATTGGATTACATCCAACAGGTGTTAGCGCAGGATTCTTCACAGAAGAAAATCCTGCATATGCTCTTGGCGGTGTTTTCTGATAGGTGTTAGTCCGTCAACCTATAGTGTAGGAGAGTTAAGGCTGGCCTGAACAAATTGTTCATTTAGAATATTTAATTTAAAGCCAGTCTTCAAGCATACCCATGAGTATTAGTGATATTCGTTAATTCTTAGTTCTTTTTGTTTTTCAGTAGCGGGGGAGTTTTTCACTAGTTGGTATTGTTTTATGATTGCGGCATCTTATCATGGAAACTATGTCACTGGCAAGTGTCGAAGTTCTGGATCTAAGTTTCTCAAACTATCTAAACTTTTTGAAGGTCGCTTCGCTTGTTATCGTAATGTGATGAAAATGAAACGGCAGAGGAATAACAAGGAACGATCGATACATTCATTTTATGAGTTTTTTTTTATGTCAAATAGCCGAGAATCATTTTTCTTAAGTGTCAATTCTTAGGCAATAGGCAATTATTTTGTCTGTCTTTGGAGTCCTATACGTAATCCCCAACAAACCTATTTCAAAGAAAACAGAAACTTTGAAACTTCATGAAGTACATAGTGAGTCATGGAATAGAAGAAAGTGGATTACAAATTAATTAATTCGAATCTGAAGGGAGAGTTATTTATATGTTATGGAGTTTTCTAATGATAAAAAAGTGGATATGTTGTTCGTGTATTTTGAGGTGATTGAGGAATAGCACCAGATCTCTGGCTATGTATCAAGAAACATATCCCGAACATTGTCAGCGCAATGCCAGAAGTTTTCAGCGTATAGAAGTTTACGAGAGCATGGTTCATTTGTGAAACCAAAAAAAGAAAGTTGCCCTATTACTAGAAATGGTAATAATGAGATCGAAGTTTTAGGTAAGTTTTTTGCACATGGCTACTGGTATATTTTCGGCAAGATGATTTTTAAAATAGTAAACAATACGCTTGATTCCTCGTTCCTTCTCAGTAGTCTCAAATTCAACTGTACACAGCACTTTACAGATATGGGCCTTTATTTGTGATAGGTCAAACCTCAACGAATGCACACCTAAATTCGCCAATCATTAGATGCCTGAGATCCTATAATTCTGTTGTTGATAATATTTCTGATTTGGATATTTTTTCCACTTCCATCATAAGTTTCAAGAAACTATTGAAGGTGATGAAGTTTTGAATCACCTCCATTTTCTATTGAAGCAAATCTGTCTATATAGTACTTTGACATCTCTGATTTGATCGCTTACATCACCCTGGAGTTCTGCCATTACTCCTATGTAACCCCTTGTACTCTCCTAGAATCATAAGTATTCAACTATTCTTTCATTGTTATTTTACCTTCAAAGTCGAGGCCACAGTTAGGTATATGGGCTGGTTTTGTTATTTTTCAAACTGCTACGATTATGCTCAATTACATGGTATCACTAGGTTAACTTTATGAATCGACTCTTGTTATGGATACAACCAAATATGTTAAATATTTACTTGTCAATCAATGGTCACATTTATTCTGAATTGTTATTATGATTATTTACCTGTTAGATATAAATCTTGCGTATCACACCTTAGTTTAAAGTAAACTTTCACAATCTCTTTACTTTATTGCTTTATTTCGCGCTACTCTGTAATTGGATGGGTCAAACCATCTGTTGAGTAGCCTACTCATGTAAATAAATAAAGATGATGAATTTTGTAGTAAAATTTTATGGTGCGACGAAAGCCTGTTTACAAATAATGGATGGTTCAACAAAAATATTCATTATCACTGGCGCCAGGAGAATGCTCATTTACATAGAGCCACTAATTTTCAAGAGAGGTTCGGCATTAATGTCTGGGTTGGGGTTTTTGATACCAAAATCATTGGTCCCTCCTTGGTAGGCGTCAATTTGAACACCTTATTAGATGCCAGCACTGATGACTAAAAATATGTGTACCGAAGATATCTTTTTTATTTTTATAGTTTTTCATATAAATTTCAAATAGTTTCAAGTTGAATGTGTATTTTGAAGTAAAATATCGCCTTTTTCTGCAAAAACCCAGAGAAAAATCAGTAGAAAAAAATTGAATTTTCCCTTTTCGGACCTCGATGAATGAACGAAAAATTTTTTTAGAACTCAAATTCAAGAAAAAAATTAAAGGCGAGTATTTAAAAAAAATTGAATTGAGGGTGGCCCCCGAAGAACGAAACGTCGTATCGAAAATTGAAGCACAGTACACACAAAACAAATTCAAAACAGAGAAAGCTTCCTGTACCCATTTTCTTATTCCTGAATATAGAGTGCCAACGCAAAGGCAAGAAAATGAGCCATTTCGGTTTTCGTATATATATTCGACATTCCCGATTCGGAAACATCGTTTCATTCACCACTGACACACTGAGGGCCAGCTCTGGATATATTGCAAATGATATCCATAAAACAGCAAAGGAAATATGAAGACCTGATTTCTGCATTAGAGTTGTGGTATGGCGATCAACACCGAGAACAGCTGTACCGTTCACAAATAGAGACTCGCACACAAAAATCAGGTGAGAGTTTGCAAGAATTTGAGGCAGATGTTAGACGTCTAATCCAGCTGGCGTACCCAGAAGCGCCCGGATAAGACTGACTAAGAGACCCAGAAATCCAAAGAACTCTGCGATTGACAAACTTCAAGAGAAGTAGCAATGCTTTGGTTAGCTCTCTGAAAGTGGAGGCGGCTTTTAACACGTCGAGGCCGAAAGTGCGTGCAGTATCAATAGAAGAACCCGAACAACATGTGATACAGCGACTTGTTCAGTCGAGAAGGTTCTGGAATAAATCAAATCAATGATTAGTGGAATGAAAACTGAGAAGAATAGAACATGCTATATATGTGAAAAACTGGAACATCTTATAAAACTGTTGGGTGAAAATGCCGGAGGATTTGCTATAGATGCAGAAAATCGGGGCACTTTATAAAAGACTGCAGGGAGAGAATGCCACAGAGGACATGTTATAGATGTGGAAGATCGGGACATTTTATAAAAGATTGTAAGGTGAAAATACCACGAAGATCCAACTCACCTGCCAGAACGCCGCCAATTTCGTAATCACCTGCGAGGTCAAAGTCACCAAGAGTCATCTGTGTTAACAGGTTGAGAAAAATAACCGAGTCTGACCATACCAGGAAAATTGAATGTGATGGACCACCATAGACACCGGAGCTGCAGTTTCCTTGGTACACAGTGACATCCTCCAGCCTGAAAGCGTGAAGCCTATTTCTTCCAACTCCGTGCTTCAAACAGTCACTGTTGAAAATGCACCTATTCGAAGGAAGGCTGATATGTCACTGATTCTTGGGCGACTCACAATCACAGGTACAGTGTATGTCGCAGATATAGAAGATATACTCGGGATGGATCTGATCAGTGACTATGGGTTTTCATTCGACAACGAAGAGAAAATCACGAAGTTTGGAGAAGAATTCGTCGCTACAACCCCAGGACATAAGGCGATACTTGCAAATCCACGATCAGCGAAAACTGCGAGAAATCCTGTTATCGAAGAAAGTAGTTCGTGTTACATTAAATAAAGTCCCTGAATGCAGCGTCCATCCATTGATTTTCGCACGAGCACGGGTGAAGACAAAACAAGCCATCACTGTAGGAGCCACCAGGTGTCGTATTAGAAGTAAAAGTGACATCTCCGAGTTGAAAACTACTGAAAAGGCTGACTTGGCCAAACAAAAAGTCAATATTGGCCAAATCCAACCGATTCGGCAGCAATCAAGAGAGTTCCACTCGCTTAACAACAAGAGATGGTAGATCGTATTGACAACATGAAGGCTCGGTACTATCGGAAGGCAAATATTGTCGTAGAAAAAGAATTTCTCCCAAATTAAAACCCTTCCTGGGAAGGACCCTATACGATAGTTATCAACATGGCCGAACAGTCGACACACGTTTCAATTCACTCCATAGAAACTGGAGAATATACATGTAAACACTGTCAAAAAAAAGTGGTAAACAAAGTCAAGTGCAGTAAATGTAGTGAATTGTTTCACCCAGTTTGCTTGAAGCAGTCAAGAGATCAAAAAAGAGCTGATTGTAAGCATGAAGCAGAAGACAGTACAGAAAAGGACGCAATCCTAACGGAAGAAAGTTTCCTCAAAGAAGAAAACAAGCTACTGAGACAAATAATCCAGGACAGAGACATCATTATACACGACAAAGATTCTATAATCCTACTGCAAAATGACAAAATTGCATTATTAGAAGAAAAACTGAAACTCATCAGCATCGAAAACAAATCGGGTCAAATTAATCATCCCACAAAAAAGATGCAAAACACACAGTCGACCTTGGTCACAAAAAACGATCAACAAGCTGTAGCTAAAAAAGATGTTTCTATTTCGGAATCTAATGAAATAAAACGCAAAGGAGCAACAACATCTTCACCCGGAGAATCCAACATACAGGGGGAGTCAAAAATCCCTACTGCCAAAGTTAATGCAGAAATAATGAGAATTCAAACTAAACAAAAGTTCAATGAAATTATACATTTATCTGAGGATAATAGCGGAGACAAAAACGATGGTGAATTTAGTGAAGTACGAAGGAAGAAAAAATATTTAAGAAGAAGTGGTGCTGGAGATGAAGATCTATATGGGCGCGAAAATACCGATAAAAAAATCTGGCTCTTTTTATCTAGAGTTCCAGATACTATCATGGCTGAAAATATATCAAAGTACATTGAGGCGCGTATCGACTCTAAAAACGTCTGTGTCAAGAAATTAGCAACTAGAAGCACCCGTGATGATGATCAAGCGTTTATTATCGGAGTTGAACCGCATTTCAAGGAACAAGTCTACGAGCCTAGTTTTTAGCCAAATAAAATATTGTACAGTCGTTTCGATTTTAATAGCGACATCTTTTGGATAAATCACAGCACAATGGGAACCAATCTGAAGATGATTCCCGTCCAGTTTCTTTTTTATAAATCACGATTCTCAGAAAAATGATCCATCCTGTTCAATGGCGATACCAGATAGAAGGGAAACCACCCAGATGAAATCGGAAAGCGTCAGTGAAATAGGAATCCATAAAGATAAATGCAACCAAAGAGAAATCGAAGGAGCTATTCGGCACACTGGAAAGTTAAATATAATGCACTTCAATATTCAAGGAATAGCTGGTAAGACTACCGACCTGGAAATAATCCTTGACCAATATGACATAGACATTTGCTGTATAACAGAACATTGGCTAACATATCAACAATTAGAATGTTTAACATTGAATAATTTTCATTTGATAAGTAGTTTGTGCCGTAGTAATCTTAATCATGGGGGCACTGCTATCTTTGTGAAAAATGATTTATTTAAAATTTCGAGGCAAATAAATTTCCATGATTATGTAGAAAACATTTTTGAATCAACTATGATATGCATAGACCTAGTCGAAAGTAAATCCAAATTGTTTATAATAAATGTTTATCGTACACCTGACAGTGACTTTAGAATATTCTGCGATAAATTATATGAATTGATCTGTGGTATATACAGTGGCAAAGAACAAGTGGTAATTTGTGGCGATGTCAACATTGATTTCTTGAAAGATAATGTAGAAACTAGAGAAATTAACAATATCGTTAATGAATTTGGAATGATAAATCATATCCAACTTGCAACTCGAATCACCAACCGAAGCTCCACTTCTATCGATGTCATATTTTCTAATCTTGATGCTGAGATGCAATTAATCAAGGATAATCATATATCTGATCACACTTTTCAAGTATGCCGGTTTGAAGTTCAACATAAAAAATCTAGTGATGTTGAGGTTATATTCAAACGTGATATATCGGAGAATAATTTAACAAATTTTAAATATATGCTAGAGAAAGAAACATGGGAAGAAGTAATGACGTTAAGTGGTATAGATGATAAATTCAATAGCTTCTATGATACTTTCAAATATCATTACGATACCTCTTTCCCTCTGAAGAAAACTTACATTAATAAAAGCAAGAAATCCTGGTATTCTCCTGAATTGAAGGAGCTTCACAATATGTTATGTGAAATGTCTAAAATAGTAAAAAGTACCTCTAGTGATATTGTGAAGAGTAGGTATATGATTCTGAAAAATTATTTCAAACAGAAAATAAAAAAAGCAAAATATACATATAATGATGATAGACTGCAAAAAGCACCAAACCTAATGAAAGAGAGTTGGAGAATAATTAATGAATTAAAAAAGAAACCAATGTTCAGCACAGTCAACCAACTTACCGTTAATGATAAAAAAAATAACGGATCTATCCAAAATCTGTAATATTTTGAGTGAACATTTCATGAATATTGATTGTTCAAAACCGAAGCCTGATAGATTGAAACTGGCTCCTTTTAATGAAAACAACTTTTTTCTTTGTCCTACCACAAATCGGGAAATTGAGGAATATATAATTAAAACCACTAGTAAATATGCTTCTGGAATAGATGATATATGGGGCGGGGCTGTGAGGTTTGTCAAGGAAGTGATTAGTTTGCCACTAGCTCATATAATTAATAGCTCTTTTCTGTCAGGACAATATCCGGTTGTTCTCAAGATCTCCAAGTCTGTACCAATTTTCAAAAATAAAGGATCCAGAGAGGATATAAGTAGTTACCGAAATGTCTGCCTGCAGAGTCAAATAGCTAAAATTTTCGATATGGCTTATAATGAACGCCTCAATAAATACTTAAATCAGCACCACATATTATTCAACTGTCAAAATGGCTTCAGACAAGGCAGATCGACAACTACTGCCATATCTGATTTAAGTACAACCATATACGACTCTCTCAATAATAAACAAAATCCTATTGCTTTATACTTTGACCTGAGTAGAGCGTTCGATACGATCGATCACCAACTACTCATGGACAAATTGTACCGAATTGGTATACGAGGGGTTGCGAATGATTGGATTGTTTCATATCTTCGTGACAGACAACAAGTAGTGGTAATAAATGGCAATAGATCCACACAGAAAATTGTGAATATTGGTGTCCCACGAGGTTCCATACTGGGACCTGTACTTTTCATAATTTTCATCAATTATATTGTTTATTCATGTCCTGAGGTGCAAAAAACCATCATGTATGCTGACGATACTAACATGTTAATATCTGGAAATAAATTCTCTCTGTAATTATGGCGAATATCTGTGCAAATAATTTCCATGAGTGGTGCATGTCCAACGGACTAATGATAAACTTATCCAAGACATTTTTCATGGTATTTACAACAAAAAATGTAACCATTGACTCAAGCCCTTTAATAAGAGTGAATCATAAAACAGTAGAGCTTGTAAACTCAATGAAATTTCTAGGTGTCAAAGTTGATCAAAAAATGACATGGGAACTTCATATTAATGAACTAACAAAAAAACTAAGCACAACTTGTTTCATCATCAGACAATTAAAAGGCACAATATCACTGGAAACTCTTAGACTGGCTTATTTTGGGTTAGTACAGTCGATGCTAAATTATGGGATAATGTTTTGGGGCAACTCAGTTCATATGAATAGAGTTTTTGTTATGCAGAAAAGGATAATCAGATGTATGGCAGGGGTGCATCCCAGAACTTCATGTAGAACTTTATTCGCTCAACTGGGAATCCTTACAGTTCCGTCACTTTATGTACTGCAGATCATTTTATATATCAAGAAAGAAAAAACTTATTTGATAAAAAATAAAGATATACATAATTATAGTACAAGAAATAGTGAAAAATTACACCAGCTATACTCGCGACTAAGGGTAGGACAGGACTCCCATGTGTACCAAGGTATCAAATGTTATAATAAATTTATGGATTTTCACAACGATCTAAATTTGACGAATTTTGATTAATTGAAATACAAGTTGACTGAATTTCTAAAACATAAGGTAATTTATTCTGTTGAAGAATTTTTTAATTGTTGACTCAAAATGTATTTATAGGTATAATCATTTATTATTAATGTACATGTGATAGACTGTATTTTAACTGTGCGCATGTTATTTGTCTGCGAGTCCTTTTTGTGACAAGTCCAATGAGTTTTCATGTATGTACATTGTTACTGTTCTACATGTAAAGCTTTAGTGATGAATAAACTTCTATTCTATTCTATTCGATAGTCACAAGAATAATCGACGTGGTGTACAGGATTCAACGTAGCTCCAGAGCAAAAATGAAGGTCGTTCACCTAGAAAGACTCAAACGTAACAATGGGGATGAGATATTGTTTGAACGAAACGATCAAAATTGAGAGAGGGATGTTACGAAATCTCCCAGCGCCGGCCCTGAAGCTCGTAAACGCTCAACGTAGCTCCAGAGCAAAAATGAAGGTCGTTCACCTAGAAAGACTCAAACGTAACAATGGGGATGAGATATTGTTTGATCGAAACGATCAAAATTGAGAGAGGGATGTTACGAAATCTCCCAGCGCCGGCCCTGAAGCTCGTAAACGCTCAACGTAGCTCCAGAGCAAAAATGAAGGTCGTTCACCTAGAAAGACTCAAACGTAACAATGGGGATGAGATATTGTTTGATCGAAACGATCAAAATTGAGAAAGGGATGTTACGAAATCTCCCAGCGCCGGCCCTGAAGCTCGTAAACGCAAAATAATACGAGGGGTCAAAGAGAGAACGTCATTTTTCTAGGAACTTCATCGCGAAGGGAGTTAATCGGAGAGTAAATCAGAGTTTCTAGTAGATTTTTAGTACAGAGCATTGGATAGTTCAGCTGAGCAATTTAAGTGATTGTATTGTATTGTGTTGTGATTAAGTGTTGAAATAAAAGTTGTTTGGTGTTGTTCGGAGTTTAAATAAACGAACCATAAGGAAATATCATAACTCCATCTTGATAGGTACGTGCATATTGTTCGAAGACGTTCGACAAAAAGGAAGAAAAGGCCCATTAAAAACAGCTACTATCCTGCCTATATGGCACTACCGGGCACTGGTTTGCATGAAAAGCACTTTTTCTTTCTCAATGTGTATACCAAGCATATGAAAAGTGTATCAAATAATCAAATAGATAGCATATATTGAAATTATAGTTGTAATTTCTAATATTTTGTTTCGGAGAAGAAAGTCAAAAAACTATTCTTCAATCTTCACTCTCTCCACAAAAATACCCAAGTGCCCAATAATTATTATTAACGTATTATTGAAAACTTTACTTGAAAACTTCATGTAAATAATTAATGTGAAGCAAGATGAATATAATAATAAATGACCATATGGTCTCACCTGTTTCCTGCAGATGTGAACTCGCCCCATCCATCGGCCATTGTATTATCACCTTTAGGAGCATGAGCTGGTGATCCAGCAGGAGAACTACCAGGTGGAGCGGGCAGTTTGCCTCCTGGAGGAGGAGGCAGTAGACCCAAGCTTCCACCATTTCCAGATTTAACTTTTGATCTTGAACTTCCTTCAGAGCCATCTTTTTTAGTTATTTTCATGTTTATCTTTATAGTTTCACCATCTTTGAAACCTAAATCGAGCCCAGGTCCGCTGGAGGGTTCCTCATTGATCTGCTGTTCCTTTTTAACCCATTTGAAGTGGTCCTGAAGTGCTACATTCAGATCAAATGAATCTGATCTATCTCCAAACCCGACCCCAATGAATGCAGTTCTACCTGAAATTCATTAATATATCCAAATAAATAACCACGCTAAATAAGTATGTGCATATGTGAGTGGTGCAAACATATGTGTGTATGGTATTGTTACGAAATCTCTCAGCGCCGGCCCTGTCGTTCATAAACATAAAACAATATGAGGGATCGCAGAAAAACCGTAACATTCCAGTAAATCTCGGCTCGCGTAGAAAATTTTATATATATATCATTGAGACCTGCCTGGAACAGTCTTCATAGGCGTACGCAACTATAAATAGTGAGATACTTCATTGCGACAGCAGAGTTTTTCAGAGTTTCTAGTAGAGAGAGTTTGTAGAATTGAGATTGGAGAATTCAGAGCTTAGTGGAGAGTCGAAATTGTATAAGCAGAGTTTCAGTAAAGAGCATTGCAATGTGATGAAGATTTGTAACAAAAGTAGTTCAGTGTTTTTTGGAGTTTTGATAAACGAATTATGAAAATATGGTAACAATATATATTTCACTAATAGTCAATGGGCGTGCTTGGGGACTGGCTTTGAGACCAGTATTCCAGTCTCAACTTACCTACACAGCAGTTTAACGGACTAACACCTATCAGAAAACATCAGCTCCCTGGCTAATACCACGAAGGGCCATGGATTATATCCGACAGGTGTTAGTGCAGGATTATTTACAGGAGAAAATCCTGCATATGCTTTCATCAATACGGATGACGAATTTAATTTTAAATTATTAAGACGGGGCACACTTGCAGACCGGTTTAGAGCTATTTGGCCTCTCGTCAGTACAAGATAGTGCTTTCATCAAGAAAAAATCCATGAGTTCCCATAATCAAAAATCATATACCTTTCAAAGTATAATACCTCGACCAAGGCTGATGCCAGTAAAAAGCGAAACAGCCGTCGTCGCGCGATCTACCAGTAGACAAGGTACAAACCAAGCGCATTTCCACATGGCCCAAATCCTAGCACAAGGAAACGAATTTCACATAAAGCCAACGAACAACGCTTGAAGACTGGCTTTAAAACAAGTATTCTCAATGAACAGTTGGTTCAGGCCAGTTTCAACCTAGCTACAAAGTAGGTTAACGGACTAACACCTACCAGAAAACAATTACATAATAGGCTAATACTACGAAGGGCGTTGGATTATATCCGACACGTGTTAGTGCAGGATTCTTCTCAGAAGAAATATATGCTCTTGGCGATACAAGTGCCGGAGTTAATTTTTGATTCAATATCGTTTGCATCAAGCCTTGATCGACTTTATGTCATCAACTTTATGTTTATGACGAGAGGCCAAACAGCCCGAAACCAGTCTGCAAGTGTGCCCGTCACATTGATTGATATTGTTTATTTGTTCATGATATTACGCAGTGCAAAAAAATATATTATTTTCTATGAATTCACTGGAATTTTAAGAAAAATGAGAGCGTTGTGAGAGTCTTCTCTCAGTATTGTCCTCGTGAATTCCGAAGAAAAATATACTTTGAACACAAAATATGGGATGAAAATTCGATTCCGAAATTTTTATAGTTTGGTGGTTTCATTCACTCGATCCACGTATGGATCCACTGGGTTATTCTTGGGAAAAAAACAATAGCTTTTTGACGCATTTTTTTGAAAGCATGGTCTTCAGCTACTATCAGAATGAAAAAAACAGCTCATAACTCACGGCCACCTATTTCGTCGAAATACATTCATAATTTATACTTCACAGCAAAATTTCGAAAACGCATTGCATGTCAGACAGATATCAAAGTCAACTGACACTAGCATAAAAGTCTGCATGTCAGTATCTGCACTCCTCGTGGGAAAAAAATAACTACCATCAGCGCCTTCAGTGGTCGTTGACTCCAAGACTCCAAATTTTGCACAGGAAGGTGACTGCTACATTTTTGAATTCATTTCTGTTTTCTGTGGCATGGATTTTATCATAGTTGATGTTCTACTGTGATTTCGACAGTTCTAAGCTCTACTAATTGACAATTCCTATAAAAACATCGACATGAAATGAAGATGTAATTTTTTGCAAAAAATTGCCGGTCAGGTACTATCCCCAAATCTCCCACACATTCGGAGGGCGTGCTGGCATCATTACCCAACGAACAGCCCCCCCCCCACCCGTTTGTGGGGTGAGTGGTTGCTGGGATGGAGAGTCGTGTGCTCTGAGTAGACGTAATGAACCGAGAATGACTGCCTTCTGGATCTGCCATTTTTGTTGCAAGTCAGCAAAGACTTCCACTCTACTACACCGTTTTTTTTCTCGATTTATTCGACGTTTCAGCTTACATTTTGAATTTATTTTCAAGAACGGTCAGACGAATATCTGTCCACACCTTCCAGGCCAATTACTTACCTCACAAATAACAAAGCAAGACAAAGCAAAGACTTCAATTTTCTGTTCGCCAAAGATACTGGTATTTATAAAACTTCTCAATTTTTATCCGACTGTCGATATATATATATATATATATATATATATTAGCGGTCATCACTGTTCTGATGAGCCCTATAGGGCGAAACAGCAGTCCACGGATAGATATATATATATATATATATATATATATATATATATATATATATATATATATATATATATATATATATATATATATTAGCGGTCATCACTGTTCTGATGAGCCCTATAGGGCGAAACAGCAGTCCACGGATAGACCAAACCATGACGTCTGCTGGTAAATTTCCGCCTTTGGCGACATGCATTAGATCGCAAATTCGTGTTTCTAAATGGAACCTTCTGGGCGGAAGCTACCAGATGAAAATTCCAAGAGCATTTGCTGGGCTTGTTGTCAACAGGTTTGTTGTAATATGTTGTGAAATATTTCTCATGTGCTAGATTTTATATATTGTAGGTATTGGACATTCTAGTGCAATGTTGGTGTCAACGTATTGTCCCATTTATTGTCAGTATGTGTGTATTTTGTATTGTACTTTACCTTAATTTAAGATTGTTTTAGGTCCTTACTTTCTCAACAAGATCTTGTATCTTTGTACAAAAAAGTATATTCTCTCTCTCTCTTGGTTTATTTGAGAAAACTACCCCCACCACACCCCTCTCGAGGCCGCTCAAACTTTGAAACAAGTTTTTTTTTGGTTGTTTCTCATGCCTAATTCATATACTCGAATTAGAATGCGGTACTATTCCATTTAAAGAAGTTATTAAATCATTTGAAAAAACTGCGCCCAACTACACCCTTCTCGAGGCCTCACAAACTACGACACAAAGTATTTTTTGGTTGTTTCATGCCCAATTCATATACTCGAATTAGAATGAGGTACTATTCCATTGAAATAAGTTATTTAATTATTTGAAAAAGCTATTAGTGAAAGGTTCAATTATAGAGAAGATTAAATTGTTCCAGGGCAGATTATCGTAAGTTACACTAAAAGAAAACGTTAGAGGATATTGCTTTATCACCTCAAACTTTCAAATCGAAATTTCAAAATAAGATCACAGCGCCATTTTGGCCAAAACCTCAACTAAACTTCGCCGCTTTGACATTTTTTTCACTCAAAATTCAGAACATCAATTATTTGGTATGTTATTATAGATTTTGAATATTTTTTGTACTTTTTATGTATAAACAATGAGATTGGAACCTTTGGTGTAAAAGTTGATACTTTTCCTAGAGATCAATTACCCTAACACCAAACTGATATTTTCGCACTCGACGCGCATTTTGCTAACAAGTTTAGCACCTTCAGAAGAAGAAAACTGATATTACTACTAGTAATAATCTTCTACAGCTGAAGATATTTGGTGGTAGGGTAATTGATCTCTAGGAACAGTTTCACTTTTTATGTAAATGGTAAATAGAATTTTTTATAAAATTTTGGTTATGACTGTAGTCAATTTTGAAATAAAATTGCAGGGCCAGTTTGGCCAAGACTACAACTAATCTTCTAAATGTGACATTGTTGTAAATTCAACTAGAGAATGTATATTCCTTCAAAATACCGATAGAGTCATTACTATGGCTTGTAATTTGTAAATTTTCCAGATGTTGAGCATGAAAATATGAAATAAGGTACTTGAATTGAAAATGGCAGTAATGTGGAGACTAAAGGTGAATTCATGCAAGCCAACTGAACTTGTATTTAACTCAACTTATCTTAGCAAGTTGTCTTAGAAAAAAAGGGTATTTATGCAACAACTCCCAAACTTGAATAGCGAAGATGTGCATAGTTGATTTTGACATCTAACAAATTTTTTTAGAATAAGCCGAAAAAAGTTGATAAGGTACTAAATACATTGCATGAATCCTTCCACTTAAAAATTTCAATGTGGATAAACTTATTACTATTTGCTTTCAATCATTGAACTTCTTGAACTACTAAGTTGAATTGAATACAAGTTAAGTTGGCTTGCATGAATTTTCCTTAAAATGAACTAGCTTACCAAACAGAAAGGGTAAGTCTGTTTTTTTTTTGTTCAGGCTGGTTATATCTATTTAACTGATATAATTGATATCTGACCTCAGCTCAAGTTTGAACTTAGTTGAAAGGTACCAGAACTTACAACACATTTCTTGTGAGTCATCATCAAATTACTAAGAAATGTCATAAAAATTTGATTTCAATTATTTTAGTTCAAAATTTACTTGCCTAAGAACAGTTTTATGGCATTCGATAGTAGGTACAGGTACACTGTAGTTTTATATCACATACCACTAAAACTGTATTCTGTATTATTTGAGAGGGGGTATTCCTGTTCGATAAAAGTAATTGACCATTTACTTACCATCATCATCCATAACACGTAGAACAAAGTAACGTGATGAGTCATTGACTGATTCAATTGCAATTCCAGGATATTTATCAATAGGACATTTTGCGAAGAGTTCACCAGTATTTTTGTCCTCAAGTTTTATTGCCAGCTCATTACCTTTTGATATTAATCGCATTCGACCTATCCATGTTGGCTCAGCTAAGTTCCAATCAGCAGCCCTTTGAAAAATAAAATAATTGTTTACATATTTCTCTATTGGGAAAACAACTACTGCTAAAAATAGAATATGATTTCCGTTACTGATATTCGAAAGGAATATAAATATATTCTCAGCAAGGGGAGTAACTAGAAAGTGGGCGGTTTTCTGCTAGAATTTCAAATCATTAAAAGTAGCATGTACCTGTAACCTCTATTTGTAGTCCTGGGTGGTAAATTGAATACAAATATTTCTGGTTTGACCAGAAGGACGCTTTCATAACTATCCATTTAAATGAATAGAAATTTTGTACACGAAGAAATATCTACAAAAACAGTAAAATCCAGATAGATACACAACCTAAATAATCCAGGCAAGTAAAAAGTAATGTCACATGTCACTGAATTTGACTGAATGACTGAAGACCATTGGCTGCGTATAAGCTTACAGCACTTAAAGCGCTCAAGTAAGCCGCTTCACAAAATTTTCCTGTATATTCTTGATAAGCTAGAATATTGAAGTACTTGACTGCTATTTTTATAATAAGTTATCGGATTCAGGAAAGTTTGTTGGTAGACATATCTCTATGCATGTATATAGAATGAGCAGTTTTTTTTTAAATTTGAATGCGCACGGCTCCATTGAAGTATTTCCATCAATATCAATAAGTTCCTGCATCAATCGTGGATGTTTCTGAATAGGATGTGAATTGTGAATTAACCAATTCGAAAATGAAATTTTAATTACATGTTTGTAAAAGTATGAACATAAACAAGAAACATTTGATAACATTGACGTATATTACGTAAAACGTAAATGTTTGACCATGACGTCCATGACAGACAACTTTTAATTTCAATAGACAACTTTAGTTCGTCAACTGCCACCAGATAGCGTATTGCTTAGCTTGAAATTCCAAATGTCGGCGCATAAAGCCACTGCGCAAAATGTTTACTGTACGAAAGTTAAACTCAGGCCGGGCTTCACCAAAAGTAATAAATCCAAGTTTACGTAATCTACATTGAAATTTACCTAAGGATATATTCTCGATTATCATCAATGCTGTTTCATCAGTTCATTTTCACGATGACCGAAGGCACGGTTAGCTGAACGCGATTAGTTCGATGAATATTTCAGGCTACACTTTTGATGACATCACAGAGTGAATCGTTTCAAGCGATCTTGGTGTTGCGATGACCTGCTACCGTGCAATTTCATTGATTTGACATCGGACAGTAGATCTAACCTGCAATATTTGATTGAGGAAGTAATAATAATAATACTTTATTATTACAAAATATGCTAAATTACATATCACATCAAGTGAATACATAATTCAATACATAAATCACTTAAAAAACATACATAACCATTTTACAAATGGAGAAATTCTTGAGGACAAAATAGTAACAATATATTTTGAAAATATTTTTAGTTTTACTGGGTTCATTACTAGCTAAGTTCGAAGCCGTTCGTTTATTACAAATCGAGCTCTCCGAGCTTGTACATTTGTGTCCATTTATTCACTGAGCGAGCAAATCGAGCAAGCTCTCTCAGCTCGACTGAGCTCAATCTACTCAAAATCGTTCGTTTATCCCAAATCGAGGATAACGAGCGCGCAGAGCGATAACTGTAGTGTCCTTTTATTCACAGAGCGTGCATATTGAGCAGCTCATTTAGCTCGGAGCTTCGTTAAAGAGAAAATCGAGCGAGATGTGACGTATGATGAAGAATAAATTTGACATTGAAGTGAGGCTATTTATTACAGTATGGGAAAAAACCTTTTTTCAAAATTACTGCATATATTTTTCACATGTGAAAGTCATACTGACGAACTATACCTGTTCAGTAAAGCATTTTGAAAACGAACCTCTCGAAGTCCCTACCTACCAAGCCTCTATTTTAGCTAGTTTCAAAAATATTCTTGAAGATTCGAAGAATTCATTGGTTGAACAATATAGACCTAGGTTTATTGTTAAACACTGAGGTAGTATAACAATCACAATCATCTAAGAACTAAGAACTGAATGAAACCCAACTAGATGAAGGCTTCAAGATCATAATAATGGCTCATCTTGTTCCAGGAACCATGAACTAGGTATATGATGGAAGTTCAGACCTCAAGAGTGTTAGCTATGTATTTATGTAAATGTCCTGAAAATAGGCAATTTCTATAATGATAACTCTATTCTCAAAGTTCACCTCGAAATAAATTGTTGAAAATATCAGTATGGCTATTAATCCTCATGTTGCAGAATGAGAAATGTGATCTACCGAAATATCAATTTTTTCATTAATCAGCTATCCTCAATTACCTGTAATCACACAAGAGTTGCTCAAGTTTTGAAAGCTCACAATAAAAAATCAAGGCATCGGGAGATGAGCCATTTACATCACCAGCGCTATTACCAAATTTGTAAGAGATTAATAAAAAACTATTATTTTGTAATGTAGACGAAAAAATGTAACCGAGTGCCCTTTCAACAAGACTTTCGAAAGGAAAGTGAAACGTCTTCAGAATGAAAATTTGCCAGAGGGTATATCATGAAATATGCAATATATTAGATAAGAAGGCTCTACAACTCGGGTCCATACATTGCATCATAATATACCATATCATAACGCTACATGGTAGAAATCGTAACGCGTCATAATGGTATAATATCAGAATCGTACTTTATAGAAATCGTATTTTATAGAAACGTATACTATCATTACGTACATTATCAGAACGTACTTCGTCATAACGTATTTTATCATAACGTATTTTATCATAACGTATTCGATAGAAACGTGACAAAATCATATTCGTAATATATCATAACGGGACACCATCAGAATCGTACAGGATAGAAATCGTACACCATAGAATTCGTAAAATATCATAACGGATTCTATCAGAATCGTAATCTATCATAATTTGGATGCGCGCGCATTCAAAATTTAATATATGGGCTGACGTTAGAATCTTAATAATTTTGGCAACGTGCAATGAAAATAGTCTAATTCGAAGGGGCTAAGCCGTCCTCGATTCATTTTGGAATCACTCAAGCGGTTATTGCTTTCTCTGTTTTATTCACACCAGAAAAAAATAGGTACCGCACCGCTGTCAAAAACTTGATACATGTCATCATTTATGAACCAAATCTCTATAAAGATATAAAAAAGTAATGCTAAAATGCTTACAAATTTAAAATTAATAAAAAATATCGGTTGGACGTAATTCTTCAAGAAACACATGATTCGTAAGTATCTGCACGAGGTTAACAAATAAAAATTCATTTGAGTTGAAGGTGTCAAAGGATCCTTCAAAAATAAATTCAAGTATGTTGATTGTGTTAATCGATTAGCACTATAGCATGTAATATTCAGCATGAGTTTCTCTAATTCCTTTTACCTTTCAATACAAGAGTTTTAAATAATTCAAAATATATTTTTTGCAGGTTAATGACAATGATAATCAAGAAGAATCCACGTCTGAAATCGAATGGTGTTCTTTTCCTGAATCCTGAAGATACAATTCCAATATTGAAATGGCGAGCACCAAGTGAAACAATGACAAAAAGGGGTGACATTTTACAAGTGTTGTTCATTACTGCCAAGCTTTGAAGAAGTTACATCTTTAGAGATATGTACCTCAACAATGGCAACTGAAGATGAAATTAAAGGAATTATTCTTGAACTGAAAAAAAATACAGCACCTGGACATGATTCAATTACGGTACAAGATCTTTTCAATCTTAAAACTATATTGATTCCGGTAATTACTAGGCTTGTCAATAATACCTTGAATAGCGGCAACTTTCCTGAGGAACTTAAGATTAGTAAAATTACTCCAATCTTTAAATCAGGAAACAAGAAAGAGGTAAATAATTATAGACCAATTTCTGTATTAAGCATATTTTCTAAAATTATGGAGAAAATCATAAAAAAAAAGAATACCAAGCTATCTAGATCTGCATATTCAAAGTGACCAGTACCAGTATGGGTTTCTTAAAAATAGCAGTACTTTGAGCGCAACAATTGACCTTGTAGACTGTATATCGAAATCAATGGATAATAAAGAAGTGACTATTGTAGTATTCGTAGACCTACAAAAGGCATTTGATGTAGTTAATTTGGATATCTTATTGATGAAACTGAAAAAAATGGGTTTCAATGCAAATATGTTGAATTTAATAAAATTACTCCTTGTTGGACGTAAACAGTATGTTAAGGTAAATAGTATGAAAAGTAATACAGGTGCTAACAATACGGAGTTCCGCAAGGCTCAGTTCTGGGGCCACTATTCTATTCTTTGTATGTACTGAGTCTGAGACTGGCTGGGTTAAAGGCTAGGTACTTTACCTTTGCAGATGATACTGCGCTGGTATATAGAGGATTCGACCTAGAAAAACTGTGCATGGAAGTTAATAGTGACCTTATAACATATTTGAACTGGTTATATGTGAACGAACTTAAAATAAATGTCAGAAAGACTAAATATATGATATTTTCTAAAAAAGATAAAACTGTTGGAAATATACCTATAAAAATAAACAATCATGTACTTGAAAGGGTAAATAAAATGAAATATCTAGGACTAATAATTGATGAAAAATTAAGTTGGAATGATCACGTGACCCATATAACTGAAAAGGTAATGCCAATGATATCCTTAATATTTAAATGTAGAAACTACTTGTCAACTCAGTCAAAAATTATGGTATACAATGCTTTTTTCTTATCACACCTTAGATATCTGCTACCAATCTGGGGAATTTGAAACTTTCTTTTCCAGGGGACAGAAAACAAAAAAAAATCCAGGATGCAATATGTAAAACTTGTTGAAAAAAACAAGTACGATCGAGGAATAACGACCTTTCATTTTTTCAGATTTTAAATTGATTTAATAATTTCAAGAATCCTTGCTCCTTATAGAACAAATTTCTATTGAAGATCATCTGGAGATATTACTAGCAATTTGAACTATAGCAAAATATTCTGAATACATTTTTTGTAATTTTTTTAATCGTATAATAGAAAAAAAATTTGAACCTGGAACAGCATGATTCAAACAGCTGGAATCTTTCAGAAAAAACGTATTGGAAATATCATGTGTCTTTGATAGATCTATAGTGCAGAAAAGGACAAATTATTCCTATCTTTTGAAGGGAATTTATTTTCCCGAGTTAAAAGGAGGTATAATTTGACTAATATTTGCTGAGATACACAAAATACCTTTTAAGGGCCACCAAATAATATGATCTATGATGATTTCGATCTCAATTTTTCAATATCTTATAATCTAAGATATTAATTTGCAATGTGACAACATTGCAAATATTTCAAACATCAATATTTGACAGCGTTTAATATTCTACTTTCTTGTTTTTATTTTTTAATCTCGAATGTGTTTTTCAAAAACTTATTATGCAGTAAATTTACTGGCAATCAGGCTACTCGTTATGGCATTGCTAATGAGCCTCATGCCTTACGAGCTTTCATGGATGCTTACAATGTAGAAGTAGAGAATTGCGGACTTTTCATTGATGATATAGACTTTTATTTGGCAGCTACCCCAGATGGCCTTGTTGGAGAAGACTCGATTATAGAAGTGAAATGTCCTTCAGTGATATCTAAAATCAGCCCCCTCCAAGTAATTGTTGAAAAAAAGCTGAAATTTGCAGTGTTAGATGAGAACAATAGCATATGTCATTGAAAAGAAATCATGCTTACTTTTATCAAGTACAGGGGCAATTAGCGATCACCAAGCGATTATTCTGTTACTTTGTTGTCTGGAGTCCTCAAGGCATATATATAATCAAATTATTGATTATTGTTACGAACTTCAAAATACTTTTCTATAAATAATAAATTGATTATTTATCTTTTTATCTTTTTCAGATCGAACGAGATATTTCATTTTGGAAAGAGATGTTGCCAAAGCTGAAACACTTCTATTTCAACAAACTCTTACCAGAACTTGTTGATCCACAACATCCAAAGGGACGCCTAGTAAGAGAATAATCAGTCAATACCCATTTCTCACCATAGACAACAATTTCATTTCAAAATATTCAATCAACTCGGTCCAATTGCAGACTATACCTATTTTACAATATATTCAACTCGGTCGTTTCTTTATCTTCACAAATTATATTTTGAGTGTATTCTTCATATAGGTTGAATTCATAAATAGATTTCCAAAAATTTTTGTGATCGATCTCGAAAGATTCTCTACAACAAAAATGTTCATAGGGAAATTGATTGTCACCATAGATTTTTCATTAGAAGGTATGGACATGAGTTATTATGTGGCATTCAACGTAGCTTTCCGTACCTTTACGCACTTTGAAATCACACTTTATCTAGTAGCTTCTACACGGCTTTCAGTCGACACCCATATTTATGAAGCACATACCACAATGCACACAAGTCGCCAATTCCCTCGAAATTTCTTGTTAGTGGCGAACATTTGTTTTTTATATAGACAGGGTGGCTTTTATTCTCAATATTGATATTGTTCTTAGTTTATTTTAATTTTTCTAGTATTACTGTTTATTTTATTTCATAAATAAATGTTTTTCTTAGATTTTGAACCCTTTTTTTTTAAACTCCTTTCCTAATAGAAATATGATTTATTCTACATTTCGCTCATACAACGTTAATTTTTTGTTATCAATGAAACTCTCTTTGAATATTAGTCACAGTTCATTTTGTCAAGCCCATTTTATTCAATCTTCACTAATCGAGTATGTTTATCACATAACTTGTCAATTTGGAGTAGGTATTCTATAAATTTGATCAACTCTTGAAGTGATTTTGAAATGTGAAAAAATAGAAAATTACTGAACCGAGTGTTGAATCCGAATTTGTACTTGTGTTGAGTGATATAAAAGTTAGGAAAAATGATTGAACCGATCTCAGAATTACCTAATGAATATATATATATATATATATATATATATATATATATATATATATATATATATATATATATATATATATATATAACCAACTAGGAATGAATTTCAACACAGTGTTTTTTTATCTCACTATACTTCAAACGGATTGCTGGCCATATACCTATGGTATTAGTTCTTTGCTAACATGGATTGGATAAGCTTTACATTAAACATGATGAAAAAACATTTCTTTCATTATTTTTCATTGACGCTCGTTCCGCTAACAAGGTTAGCATCTTCAGCAATTATCGAAAAGCGCCTTTATTACCTCTTGTGGTCCAATCACAAAGTTTTTTCGAATAAAATATTACCATGGAAGAGGACAAAACCAAACTCAAATTCCAAGAGAAACCTGAAATGAGTTCGAAAGTTTGCACAATATAATTTTAGTATTTTCAATTTTTGACCACACCGCCACTGATCTCTGGCTCCGCCACTGAGAAATGAATGAAATTCAAAATGCTCAGCATCATGACGAAATTTTAATCGGTTGCATTTGACCAACGTTGCCAAGTGATAAAAAGGCGAATGTAAGCATTCAATAAGAAATGCTGTACTTTATTCTCGTCGCACTTACTTCGAGTGCTTACTTCCGCTACCCGCCAGCAGGGACGTGTGTCTTTGATTAATTTGGCTAGAGAGAGTAAGGTATGAAGAGAGATGAAAATATCGATGACAGATAATATGTTACTCATAAGCCGTATTCGGGTTCGCAATAAATACTCATCTAGGACGGTTCAAAATAGTCACCCACCCAATTATTGTAGATGATGATGATCGAGACAAACCCTTCACGCCTCAACAGTTCAACTATTTCGAACCGTTTATGGGCTGTTTTTGTTGTGAACCCGAACATACCTATAGACAAGAGTTCTATACTATGTTACTCACGTGATCCCACGGCCTCTTAAAAAAAAACTTTTTTCCATCGTTTCCGCGGAAAATTTTCAATGTCAATACTCGTTTTATGGCGTTTTTAATCACCCTGAAAATTCAAAATCAGTTTGGACACCGCATTCTACACCTTTAACTACTCCTCTTTATGCATGCTCTGGCCCAGACAGACCAAATATGTGCAATCAGTCAGCATTTGATATTTTTCGTTACATAGTAGAGGTTTTAAAAAAAAATTGTGGAAGGATCGGGGTCAGAAGGGTATTTTTGTGAACAGATTTTCATGCTCTATCAGATAAAATAAAAAAAAGGGAACATTTTTTGAATTCCGGTTCCTCATTGAAGACAATTCATTACCTGACTACAGCACTAGTGGATGATGAAAAAGGAAAAATATAGTACCCTCAAAATCTTTGACTACTTTTAGCAAAAGAGCAAGTGCTCTGAAAAATGAAATATCTGGATTGCCTGCTTATGATTTTAGCTTAAATAAACAGAAGGCAGTCGAAAAAACAATAGTCAATGTGTACTCCAAAATCCTGAAACGCCAACCTCCACCAGTCCACCACAAGATCAGCAAGCTCTGATGCTGGAATCAGTGAAAGAGATGAAAATATGCTTGTTAATGATACTGATGTATAGTGATGGAAAAATTATCCATACTGGCATTCAAAGTGGATGAGATATCCAAAGACTTGAAGGAATGTAAGTATTTAAACGATGATGACTAAACTACCACACTAGTTTTTAATTTGAAAAATCTACCAAAAAAAAAGGCATCAAGTACTATATGATTTCCTGTTTCAGGTGAAGAAAAAATCGTGGAAAAGTGCGCTGATATTTCTGAGCGTCTTGACAGTATATCGAAGAAAATGGAGTCATCTTTGACTGTTACTGAGAATGAGTTGCACATATTCCCAATTGACATGGTATCTGCCTTAGAAAAATTGGAGAAAGAGCTGGAGAATGAGTCCTATAAACAATAAAATGTTTTTACCTGACCAGATGTATTGGATCTGCAATGCCATATAAAACAGCTTGTTACAAGTTGGCAGGTATCATTTTCAAACAACTTCTTACCAAGTACTCATGGGCAGGTATGGGTAGGAGTCTGGAGAAAAACATTCAACAGGATGACTAAGATTTTGGATATAATTTATTATGTAATGTTCAAATCTGACTATTCCTTCACATACCCAGGAAGGGATAGTTCTTCGTGATTGTATACTAAAACACAGTTACACACACCTCAAGTTGAATCAAAAAGATAAGACTGATAGAAAACGAAGAAAAATCACAAGGTATTAAAGAAAGTACCAATTCTATGGATGAAATCAACCAAGTAGCATATGATGGGGTTTTTATACTGTGGGGAAGAATAAGGAGCTTTTAGGAGGATGACCTACATTGATGCGAGAATAATTTCTTGATTTTACTGATAGTAGTTTTTATTTGATTTCTTAGTCAACATTTAGTCAGGTGAATTTTTGTATTAGTGTATAGGTTTATAAGAATTAAATAAGGTATTGTTAGTGTGGAATATTTTTTTGCTAACATACATTTTCTGCTACAGTTCATATGAACTGTGGTTAGAGAGGACTAGGTTTCAATAAAAAAATTAACAAACGAAACAAAAACGTCTTTTTTATTTATAAAAATATGTTCCTCAGGTGGGTAATGAGTAGATACACAATTTCTTAATGTAATTTCAAAGTCAAGGCAGAAGTAACAAAAGAGCTACTCACAAGTCAACAATTTTTATTCATTAAATATATGAAAAATATGAACAAGTGGTAATTGAAACTTCGCCTCCTCTGATTTTCAAACTTGTTTTATCACTACGGACACATAGAAACATATTGTAAGCGTCTAAGTTGATTTCACCATCAGGAATGTCACAATCTAGACAACTTTCTATCAGGATGATTAAATCATAGATATATAAGCTATAAGCTTATAACTTCTCAAGTTAAGTTTCCAAACCTCCAATATTGTAACCATAAATCTAGAGTGGGGTGTACTCCTGTTTACCATTTTTGTTTACTTTTCTCGGTTGACCATTGTATTAGATTAGGTTCACCATTTAAGATTTTTGTTTTCAGTCCATCCTTCATCCTCTTGAAGTGTTCAATTTGCATCTTTGTTCTGTCAGTGCTTTTCGGTAAGGTGCTTATTTGAGTTTGTTCGAAAGTCTCAATGCTTGTTTTGGATCTATTGAAACCCATAATGTGATTCTTGCAATATTCTCGTCATTTATCTCGACTGAGAGTAAATTGAGAATCTCCTTGTTTTTGGATAGATCAAATTTATATGTATCTTCTGGATTAACTGATATGGATTCTTCTAAACTATACATCATTCAGTTATTTATCCTGCTATTGAGCTGTCCTATTTCTTGTAGGATAAACTGTGTTCACTATACCTTGTTTTTGTTGTTGCTTGTTCAACTCTTCTTTGACCTCGTTTAACTAGCTTCGAATAATAACTACTTCATGTTGTAAGTCTTCATTGATTTTCAATTGTTGATCATGTGTCTATTCGTTTTTATTTTCTATGTGTTCCAGTTTTTTTCATATTTTCTAGTTCTGTCAAAACATCTTCGGTGTAAATCTGGACGGTCGTTGGGATATTAGTCACATCCAACTCGCTTATCACTTTAACACTAGTTGCAATTTCATATTTTGCCACCTGCGTTTTTTCAATTCATCTTCATACAATTTGATATCTTCATGAATTAAGCCCACACAAGCAATGTGAACCATATTGTACAGATATTACATCTAATACCACAAGTTTTTTGCAGCGATTTAATGCACACCCCACACTTGTCAGCCCTTATATCTTCTTATTGATAACAAATCTTACGATGTTTCCATTGCCAGCATCTACAGTTGTCTTCTGATGACAATTGATGATTATTATCAAATATTACGATTTTCAATTATTTGCCAAGTTTGCAATTTTCTGTTTCCGTAAACTCCAGTTGGTATATTTCTCGTTTAGGTTGTTTTTACTGAGTATACTCTCCATTGTTAACTTTTTATAGTCCAGGTCCAGATGTATTTAGGTGTTGGTACATGTTTTTGTTGAAATACGGAGTCTTTCTCTATATTACTTGGACCTGAAAAAAAAAACTTATAGAAACCAAACTAAAACTTGTAACAGGATACATATGGAATCTTAGGTCATCATAATAGTTCATATACCTAATTTCGCGACTCTGGAGTGAAAGTAAATAATTGTTTGCATCAGGAGCAAAGAATCGTCAAGGTGATAATTCTGGCAATATCAGTTTTTCTTCGCACAGATTTATGTAGAGAAGTAGGTTAGAAGTAGGTTATCACTAGCCATTAGCACTTGATTTAACATCGCTGTCTTATATTAGTGCATAAACTTTTTCTTATGAATAATAACAATGAATCAAACAGACACATAACAGTGCAGTGCCCGCTTGACTGGCAACAGTGTCATGTCAATATAGGAATCAGGGTAGGCAACATTTTTTTGAATATTGAAGAATACAAAATATAAAAATTAGCTACAATAGGTGAAAAATAATTTAATTATTCAATTTTTCAAATATATTTAGGATCATAGATCTCTCCTGGATTCCTAAATGACAGCGGATATCCCATTACCATATATTTTTATTAATATTGTAAGCAAGCCCATGTACTATTAGATTATGATAGAGTACGTTCTGATACTTTACGATTATGACGCAATACGTTCTGATTTTTTACGATTATGATAAAATACGTTTCTGATTTTGTACCATTATGATGAGTTACGAATTCTATGAAGTACGGTTATGATATTTTGATGTTCTGATATTGTAGCGATATGATAAGGTACGATATGACGAAATACGTTCTGAATATGTCCATTATGATACATTACGTTATGAAAGTGTAGCGTTCTGTTACTGTACGTTTCTATTTTGTACTATATGATAAATTACGATTTCTATTATGTAGCGTTATGATAGCGTAAATTTCTTCGTTTTACGATTTCTATTTTGTACATTATGACGAAATAGGTGACCCCCTACAACTCCAGGGTTAGTCATGCCTTAAAGTATATTTATCTACACCCGTACTCTAATGATACACTTATATGCCCACCACCCGTTTTATAATGAAATCCATTACGATACAGATTTTCAACCAATAGAAACCCATTATTTTTCAATCAAGCATGATGTGCAAGCTTTGCATTTTGACGTTTGTCAAGTCAAAATCAGTAGGTATTGAATTTTTGAAGAATTCAGTCAATTTTCGATAATCGAATGAAAATGTCTTATAGCAGGGATATAGAAGAATTACCAGCGACCCTCCACGGATGTCTTAGACAAGAAAAAAATACAATCGAAACGATTATATTTTTCATTTTACAAATGCAAGATATATGTTGTTATTTTCGTCCAAATCTTATGTTCTTTCATGGTCAAGTGGTCAGCGGCGCGATCAGTAATCACAAACGTCCCGGGTTCAATCCCAGACGTCGGCAAAGACTTTTTTTAATTTTTTTTCTTCTCATTGTTGTATTTTCCGTGGTTATACCATTAATTATAATTCTGTAGAATTTTTCAAAGAAATACGATTGATTACCTACTATTATTTTGTTCATATAAATACCTCATATTATAATATTTTTAGTTCTTCATTATTTATTGGGTGTAGATAAAATAGCGTATGCAACTCTCATGTAATGGTTATTAATACACTCGCATAAACCATACGAAACTCACCTTCGGCTCGTTTCGTATCCCGGTTTATGCTCATATATTAATAACCATCATTACACGATCGTTGCATAATATACTATTATTTGTCTTCAAGGTAATGGAATAACTCTCATGATAGCATGAGAAATTCAATAACTGCAAAGTTCATTGATACCATTAAAACATAAATGAATTTAATGGAAGATTGAAATTACTGACAACATATGGATTTCTGAAGATTGTGATGGGGAGGATTAGAAAAAGCTTTCCGGACAGTCCTTCCCCATGCACCCATATGTATTATTTTTGGAATAAATGAACTATTATCATTTCGAATTGTCTTAATTTCTTTTGGTAGATGTACTGTATTGATTTTCCCATTCTCAGAAAATACCTTATGTCTTGCTTTCACACATTCTGATTGAAGGGTGCTACCATTATTTCAAAATTATCATGCTCATTGCATTTCTTTCTGATTGAGTCATGTTCAGGTGTTTGCTAATTATTCAATGAATAATTCAGTATTCTTAATGCATCGACTTGAAAAAATCAGTTGAAAATCACTTCTCAAATATATCCAGTAGATTTCTGCAAAGAAATTTTCTTAATTTTGTACTAAGAGATTTATTCTCGCTGAAATAATTCATGTACATCTTGTGAGAACAATCACAAATATTACAATTGAATAAATATCATTATTATTAGTTCATGCACATGTACCTATTTACTTACTACATCAGTGATAATAACATTTCACCAAGTACAAAAAAAACAAAGATCAATTCTCACATAAAACATTCAGAACACCACTTTTTTCTCAAATGTAGACCCTTAGTGTGCAGCATGCCAATCTCCCCCCGGTCATGGTTATTTATGTATACTTTAGTTAAATAAAACAAATCTCACACATCTCAATTATTAAGATGAATATGAATACACACATTGTCGTCATCTTCTTTAGTATTCAGCATATTTATTATCTTCCGTCCATAATATCTTGATGTGAATATTTCTTTCTGCCTCTCTACAAGCTGTTCCACTCCAGCAACCATTGCATCCTAATAACGTTTCAAAAACCTCACTTGCTTGTTATCATTCGAAACGCCTTCAGATCCTTCAAAACTTGATTGTTCTTAGGTAAGGCTATGTGCAACCCCTGATCACTTCCATTCTAAACACTGAATGGTGATACATTAGTGTTGACAATTTTCATTTCGTTTTCCCTTAACAACATATCTCATTCTTGTTTTACTTCGTCCACAGGCATTCATAATACATTTTTAAATACTCCAAGGATATAATGTAGAGTGTGTTCAATCATTTCTGTGTAGCATTGGGAAACTTGGACTCCTTTCAAACACTTCCATAGTTTTTCTTCTCATACCGCAGGAATCATGTTCATTATACTAAATGAAATTTTTCCTAACTGGTTATAACACGAATAGCAGATATTTCAATTTCTCTAGCATCTGCCCAAGTAGGTACAACGGACTAGCAACAATGCAGCGTATCAATGTTGATATGCTCATCATTGGAGAATGGAATGCCAGGCCAAGTCTGAATGTGAAAGTATCTTGAATCAACTTCATCTTATACCTATAACCACATCATTGTAAAGAAAACATAAAAATTCAACCTACCTACCTACATTCTCATTCAACATGATCTTCATATGAACAATCTGCATGGCGAATGTGGATATTCAAAGGAAAATTCGTAAACGCTCAAGCACAAATTGCTCGAAAAAGATAAAATAAATACAAAAATATGAGGTTATGTTACACGTTCCAAAAGCTCAAAACCCGTTCGTTTTTTTATATTAAGCTCCATGCGCTCAGTGATCACTGATCAGTGACTGACTGACTGATCAGATGATCTCAGCTCAGTCTCTACTCGCTCTATCCGCTCCATGAATTAATGAGCTTAGCTACTCTTGGAAGATTTTTATATTGTGAGTCTTTTGTGGAAAATAATATTTTGTTAAAAATTTGTCCTTTTTTATATAAATGTTTTCTAGTTGAATGGGTATGAATATGATTAACGAAAGTAATGTTTGGAAAAAGAGTTGGATGTGAGTTATTGGGAGTTTTATAACTTATTATGAATGTATTCATTGTAATAGTTTGTTTAACACAGAATTCTAGTTTTTCCAGCTTTTGCTTAATAGGAGCATATCGTTAACAATTGAGAATTAATCTCAATGCACAAAATTGTTTTTTGAATAATTTTTGATTTGTGTCTCATTAAGTAAAAATAAAACGGAGGAACAATAATTGAAATGGTAATGAAGAATAGTTTTATATATCAATGATTTTGTCCAGTACGAGATATTACTGCTGATTCGTCCAAATGAATTGATTTTTATTCCTGGTTTGTATGTACGTAGTTAAAGTAAGATTATATCGGTTACTGATAAAATACTGATTATAAGTTTGAAAATAATGTAGATTACTCGTGATTAAGATGCCTAGAAACCCTGGTGTGTTGACTTATACCTGTGAAAGTTTGGAATGAAAGTGGCGAAATCTGGATTACTTGATTTCAGGGCCCTAATTCTAGAAAGTGGTGAAAATATTCACCGGGTGAAATTATTTTGTTTTCACCGAAAATATGCATAATCGTATTCTTGAAAAAAAAAAGTGAATATTTTCACCTTACATTGGGTGAATAGATTCACCACCGAAAACGGTGGTGAATTTTACGAATTATGGTGAAAATATGAATAACTAACCTTAATCTTTCTGTTTTTGAAGTAGGTATTTGTTTGGTTTTCGTTTTGTATTTTGTAATTTTATTCTATGTTGTTTCTAGTTTCTGAGAATATTATATGAGGATTGAAAACGAACTATTATTGATAAACTTGATTGAAGTTGAAAACATCTTGAAAGATGATTGCATAAAGTTGAGTGGACTCTCAGAAGTAGCGACTACGTAGGTATTGTACAGAGTAACTACTCCTCTTTGTGATGCATTTATGCATATAAAAATGAAAGTCGGTACTCAAGGAGCGAGGTCATCCTCACGGAAAGGGTAGACACTCACAATTTGTAGCTCATACCTACATTTTTATGCATATCAATTGGAGTAGCTCCTTTCAAAATATGAGTAAAAAGTAGCCACTCAACTTTATGCATATGACCCAATGCAGCGGTTGACTAGGAAAATAGAATGATATATAGAAAAGAAATTCCTTGTGAAATACTTGGTGATTATTTGTTGTTTTTCAAAAATTAATACTGATTGCACAAAAATATAAAACATGTTTTTTAACTGCTTCATAAAGAATTTGTATGTATTGGTTGCTGAAATGTTTATTGGGCTTATACCTACCTAGTAGTAAAAGATAAGTCCATTGCTTCACCTTTTTTGATCGTTTTATTTTCAGTTTTCAGGACTGTCGAAACTGCATATTGTACTTTTTTAAATAAATTCATGTCTTTTCTTTTAAAGGAAATGGTACATTGTCCTTTTACTAATTCCTCATTGTTCATATTCATAATTTCAATTGGTTTTCTTTTTTATTCGTTGTATTAGCATGTTCACAATATTTCTTGGCCATCTCAGAGCCGATTACACCGATTTTTTCTGATTAAGTGATGTTATTAATGGGCCAGCAAAGGTCAGTTAACGCACTGCAGCGATTGCACCATAGTTTGAGCGATTATTATGGGTAGTCGCATCAAGCCATAATAAGTTTAACATCAAACCTCCGTTAAATGGATTGGTGCAACTACTCATTGAACACTCAATACACCCTCACCTAACTCAAAGAGTCCCCCTGGTCTCATAACAAAAAGTCGGTGCAATCGGCTGTTAATGTATGATAAATCGACGGAGAAACAGAAAAATAGGGCAATGATGATTGATTTCCTTGATCAAAAATGCTCTGTTCCGACGTTGCCAGATTGCAATTTAATTTTCACCTCGAGTAAATTCACCTACGACTCAAGAATGCAAAACGAGTGAAGCAGGTGAAAATTTAGTGGTGACATTTTTCACTGGTGAATATATTCACCACTTTCAAGAATTAAGGCCCAGGTCGATAATTGAGCTTTTGGAGGTTTCCGTACAGTACGTACAGATGTCGCCAACACGCTCCTGTCAGTCTCGTCTGAAGCTAAATTTGCACTGAGTGAAAATGCGCAGTCGGGTTTTGACACTTTTATTTGATTGGCTAGTAAGAAGAGATCGCAACCTGAAGGATAATGGGTGGACAATGAGATACCAGTAACAACGTTTCGATATTTGAAAGCAATGAAATCAACAAATAAACACGATTAAAACATCGTACTCATCAAAATATCAAAGTGACATGACAATATAACAATCAACTTGACGCTTGTCATCAAATTTTAAAAATGAGAACATAACGCCATCTACCGAAAAAATTGGGGAAACCTTCAAAAGCGTCGATTGTTTTTTTCGCCACAAAAATCTAAACAAAATCTAATCAGTGGATCACCAGGGTTTTAGGCATCTTACTCGTGATGATCCAGGTTACTTTTCTGGTGAAAGTAAAATGGTTTAAGGTCGTTATATGGATTGAAACTATCGGACCCGGTTTCACCAATCGGTATTTGTACACATTTATGCGATCAGAAATTCCAGTTTGCAATATAATCCAGATTAAAGCATAGAAATCATATTATATATAGATATCTATGGATTAAAGTCGTTGGTGAAACCTTCAAAATTGAGATTAGTCGTTGGTGAAATTCGCCCTCAGTCAATGGCTGTTAAATTCCATGATTGAACGATTGAAGCCGCTGCAAAAAATTTGACAGTTTTCCATGGTGAAATGTAAAAATTTGTAGTTACTTTAATGCGCTATAAGCCGTTAGACGCAGCCATTCAGAAAGAATTGCTGCGTCTAACAGCTCACAGCATTCAAAGCCGCTACACAAAATTTGACAGTTTTCCATGGTGAAATGTCAAATGTGAAGCGGCTGTAAGCTGTTAGACGCGGCCAATGAATGACACTTATTTGTAATTTGATGGATTTGACATGTCCGTGGATTTGATAGATTACGATTTACGTGTACAAAAATGGATTAGGAAATAAATACCTCAGAATTTATAATTCATAAATTTATCACCCATAGTATTTGACCGACTTAGGTTTGTATTTTCCCTAAATTTTTCAAATTTCATTTTATCAAAGTTTCATGGTATGTGAATTCATATTTGGGTCAAATATACAATTCACTGAATTTTGTCAATCATTTCTGATAGCAATCGGTTTTAGGCCTGTTTTTCTTCTACTATATAATGGAGGAGGAACTATTGTCTTCTGGGAAAAAAAGTGTAATCTCGCAACTCTGCACGAGGATTTCCCAGGTAAATAGTGCAACATATTATCAGAATTCAGTGTCCTAATAATTTCTTGTTTACCCTTCATGTATGAACATAGATTCACCAAAGTACTCTGGATAAATGGACGCCCCACAATTATGCCCGATGGGGAGGCACAATAGTTCTCCTTTTTCTCTTTGGTCTTCAAATTATCACAAAACAGGTATAATAATGATTATTGTTTTTTCAGTGGTACCAGGGAGTGGTGGACAGGACAGTACCTTGGCGAAAGGTTCGATGGTTGTCTGCAATTCTTCTAATCCTTGTTTTTTTGCTCAGAGTGCTTTTAGCACAGGTATATTGTGTTATACAAAATTTTGCTTTGAATTTCGCTTTTGGGTGAATATGAATTTCCATTGGCAAGGCAACTTTTCCATGATAATGCATAGTGAGGTATTATTTGACATGTTGCCTCACCTCAATTTTTGCACAAAGTTGAATTATTCACACTACTTAATTTTAAAACTGATAGCATAGTAATGTACCCAGTCCAGAATTTCAACTTTTTGCCTTGTTACCTTATGTCATTACAAACTAAGGATTTTGTAAGAAATACCAGGTGATAGACCAGAATAGTTTATATCTTCATTCTAAAATGTTATTTCTTCCTGTAACCCCATTATACCTATCAGGTATATTTGTTGAATCTGATTTTTCATCCATTTGTTTTGCCTTATGGAAACTCATAGGGTGCTTTGTAATGTGGTTTATTAATTTCTGCCTTTTCCACCACTTCAAAATTTGCATTCTTTGAAGATTTGATATTTTTTGTTTGGATATGAATATGTAAATCACCTCAATTATTTTTTGTAGGGATGGTATATAGTAACCTATGCCCTAGGTATTTATCATTTAAACCTATTTATAGCATTTCTAACACCAAAAATTGATCCAGCAATGGATTTTGATGGTAAGCATTATTTTTATTCAGTTTGGTATTGTATTAGGTGTCTCATATATGTTAGATTTTAAACAAAAAGAAGTAATAATTTTTTCATCAAAATGCTACTAATAGGCTATTCAACATTTCAACTTTAAAATTTAGTTGACTGAAAAATGTGTCAATGAGTAACAATAATAGGTAAATTAAATTGATGCATGACATTATATCAGTTTACTCTATAATTAGGTCCCAATTTCGATCTGAGGGGTGGGAAAGATTCTAATTATATGTTCTGTGAAGCCTTCGACATTTTCAACTCTTTGTCTTTCACAAACAAAAAAGTTTACATTTTCTTCCAAAACATCAGCAAAAAAGGATTACAATAAGCAATAAAGCTGTGATGAGTTTTCACACGCTGCCATTTTTTGTCAAATGGTTCCATGAGGTGCTAATTATTTGAAGAGCATATGTGGTTGTGTGTTATCGCCACACCTAAGCCTTTTGAAAAATGTTTGGTTCCCACATGCATATTCATGTGTAGAATACAAAACTGAAACGTAGCTCACGCCTTTCCTTCTGAAGTATTGAGCAATCCATATCACATGATAAAAAAATGGCGGTTGTTAGCACACAAATTAGCATTTGCCATAGAGTATCATTGTGTTGCTAGTCCTTCGGTAATGAATATTGAATTTCTGACTATTTTCGGAGTAATATTGATCGAAGTTAAGAGTAATATTCAAAGGGATATTGATTATCTTGAGATATTAATGTGGAAAATCAGAGACGTTGGTGAAATTAATCTGAATCCTTTGTTCACATTCGGATCATTGTTTGTTGCAGGTATATAAGAAGTTGAGATTAATCAATAGGTAATACAGATCTTTACGCACTGAATATTTTTGAGCTCAATAATACAATGGATGGTGTCCCTCCTCTGTTTCAAATATTGATAGTGATTCTTCTTGGTTTCAAGTCGCAGCTTTTATTACCAGGTGCAGATGAAGGCTCATAAAAGTTTGGAGTCTTATAAATATTTTGAAACAGTTGAAGTTCTTGTTACTTTTATGAACTACACAGTTGATATTTTTTCTTTTCAAAAAATACTGGATCAAAAGCCAGTATTGGAACCCTACACTGCAAAATAATAAGCATACTAGGCGGCCTGGCAATGATTAAATATGAGGGAGCTTTTCAATGTCATGTGATGAATATTCATAGATGAACTTGGATTTATTTAAACTTGTATTTTTACAGCATCAGGAACAGAGAAAAATTCGACTTGAGGCGGATTCAAGCAAGCCAACATAACTTATAAATAACTCAACTCATCTTACGCGAAAGATAAAATATGAAAATTTCCAAGTTAAGTTCTTGTCTGAATACCCTTACTTGAATCTGCCTTTAATCGCTGTCATAACGAGATTCACATCAAATAATAATGCACGTAAAAGGCATTTTTCTTCATCTGAAGCACAAATAACAATCCACAAATAATTGAAACATTCGAATACACAGGAAGCAACGAAACGAAACAGTTTTATTAGTATTGTTGCTTATGAGAAAATCCAATGTGGACCAACAGCCGCAATAGTAGTTTTGATTTGACAGATCGCCTAATAGCCCTGCTGGGCTGCGGTTAGATACCCAGAGCTAACCCAGAGCGAACGCCCGGGCGAGAGCGTCGATTTCCATGACGACCCAAAGTGCACTCTGACTTTATGCACGATAAGCAGTGTGGTGAATAACGTCACATACGTCATGCTTTATTTTGATAATGATTTCCCGTCAATAATTTCCTAGCGCTGCGCTGCTAGGGTAGTGTCCCCCCGAACCAAGACTGGAACGGACAAAAATATTGGTGTTACCAAGGGCAGGGGGGACATTTAAGCCTTGCCTTGGGTTCCTACAAACCATGCGACGGCCCTGGTAACACATTGCGGTAAAATGTCCTTTATATTAGTATGTTCAAATTCAAATATCAAAACAATAATATAGATGCTAAGTGCGAATGACACGCCCAAAGGCCCCTCTTTTTGAAAGGATGAAGAGTTGTTGCCCAGAAGATATTTCTAAACGGCTGCAACCAAGATTCTAGGGTGTGTAGTTACTAAACGCAACCCAGAGGTTGAAAAGAGGGATATTCTGCCTTCTTTTTTGCACATGTTATTCGTCAGGTACCCTTTACACCTAATTCAACCTTGTTCAAAACTTTTTTCCGAATTATAACCACTTCTCACCATAAAAAGTGAGAAAAAGCAAAAGAAAAAAGTTTTCATGAAGGTTGAATGGGGTGTAAAGCGCACCTGACGAATAAAAAAGAAAGGCGTCATATACCCTTCTTCCGAACTTTGAAGGACAATAACTTCCAAACGAAGGATGAATGTATTTACTTCAAATTTGTGTAGAAACTGAACTTTTTCGAAATACTCTTACTGCATATATTATTTTTTGGACAAATGATGCCCTCAGAATTTTGTTTTCAAGTTATGAAATAACTTTAGAGGAAATATATCTCATTCATTCATTTTATTTTTCAGCTGAAGAAAATGGTCCTGAACTTCCAACTAGAGCAAATGAAGAGTTCAGACCATTCATAAGGAGGTTACCTGAATTCAAATTTTGGTATTCAGTTACTAAAAGTACAGTGATTGGATTAATATGTACTTTCTTTGAATGTTTCAATGTGCCTGTGTTTTGGCCCATTCTAGTGATGTACTTCATAACTTTGTTTTGTATCACCATGAAAAGGCAAATCAGGGTAAGTTAAAAAATTATTCCAAGGAGGAACCTGTTTCCAGCTATATTGATAGTAAAGAAAAAGACCTATTAGGCTAATAAAATCGGGCAAAAGTTGCATATTTGAAGAAACAATAAAATACGTTTTCCAGAAAATATTACGAACCACCTGAAAAATTCGAAAAAAACTAAAATGGCTGTCTTTTTCGACTACTACCTTTAAGCGGTCGAATGACCTAGAATGAATTATGTTTACAACGATGCTTCTATATGAAACATCTTGTAGCGTTACGCCATCAGTGTTTAGCTGTAAATCGAGTACTAAATCGCCTCTTTTGAAATATAGTTCTCATGTGTGCGGTCCTGCACCAAAACATTCATTGAAACTTTTTGGTTCTATTCATAGAAAAGCAATCAGTATTCTTGGTGATTCTTCGCTCACAGACTCGTTCATTTTGTTGGAACATCGTAGAAGGGTCAAAGATCCATCATCAACAAGGATGACCCGACGAGTGCAGAATTCTTCCCCTTTGTTGTGAGCTTAGAGACCTGTCTAACCCCTCTTGCTCTAGGATATTTTTTAATAGAACAGCTGAACTTTGGAACTCCTCACCGAGGGAGGCTTTCAAATTTCAAAAATTTAAAGTAAAGGTTAATTTGCATCTCCTGTCTCTTGATTCACGCGGTGTTCTTCGAACATTATAGGGCTCCCCTTTTGAGTGAATCTGTATATAAAAAAAATTAGAAAGCAACTTGCACGTTCCTTGATTTTAGAATATCAGTTATTTTATTGTCAGATATTATCTCACATTGTTTGATTTTATTTCTGAACCATGTATTTGTGCTTGTTGCTTTCAAAACAAAAATTTTATTTTTGCAGCACATGATTAAGTATCGTTACTTACCTTTCACTCATGGAAAGCCGAAGTATCAAGGACATGAAGAAACTACAGGAAAAGTTATCATTTCCCCAAAGTGACCGAAGATGTAACTAAAACAAATGTAAATGATGCATAACCAAAATAATGTCAAGATTTGTACAGCAAGGAGCGCTTGCCTTCGAAGAGAACAGATACGGAATAGAATCTTTCACATTTAAAAAACAAATATATTTTTTATTATTTGTATATTATGTCGTGAATAATTCTACATGTTTTTGTATGCAAACTCAAGTATCACAAAATAAACCAATTAATGAATAGTGAAACGCGGGAATAGTCGGACCTTCTCACATTTCACTATTGTATATTGTTCATTATGTAGTCTCCCGGATAGGATGAGTTGATTATTCTGGACCCATTTGCCAAGGTGGGCTTTTCAATGTACAAAGTTACAGTCTCATACTTTATGTACCTAGTCGAGGTGTTAACTAATATATTTCAAATATATATCTCGAGTGTTTCATCTATCTTATATTGAAGTAGCTATGGATGATGAGAAAGGAATATGTTGTTTTTTTATAATAACAGTAAGTGGGTACGTATATGGGAATTACCATAAAAAAACAAACAAGTAACAACAGAGGTTGGGAATTAAATTGATATAAAGCAAGATTCAGATGAGCAGGAATTTTTGTGACTTCTTTCCAAAAACATTCTTGATGATCTGGAATGATATTCAGTTCTTCTGTTTTTTTTTCAAGATTCATCCACAAACAAGATATAAATTTCTCGTATTATATATATATATATATATATGTAGAAATTGATGTTTTCACGGATCTTCGATATGCAAGATGAATTTTTTCTGGGTTTTTATCCGTTAGGTATTTTCTGATTTGTTCGACGTTTCGAATTCCATTTTGAATTCATTCTCAAGAACTGTGAGACGAATATCTGTCCATACCGTCCTGGTCAATCACTCCCCTTACGAAGCAACCAAGCAAGAGCAAGCAAAGACTTCAATTGTCTGTTCTCCACGGAAACTGGTATTTATAATGACTCTCCTCAGTCATTATCCGACTTGGTCCGATATTAAGGCTGCATCCTGCCCATCCAGGTATTATGTAGAAATTGATGTATTCACGGATCTTCGATATGCAAGATGAATTTTTTCTGGGTTTTTATTCGTTAGGTATTTTCTGATTTGTTCGACGTTTCGAATTCCATTTTGAATTCATTCTCAAGAACTGTGAGACGAATATCTGTCCATAACGTCCTGGTCAATCACTCCCCTTACGAAGCAACCAAGCAAGAGCAAGCAAAGACTTCAATTGTCTGTTCTCCACGGAAACTGGTATTTATAATGACTCTCCTCAGTCATTATCCGACTTGGTCCGATATTAAGGCTGCATCCTGCCCATCCAGGTATTATGTAGAAATTGATGTATTCACGGATCTTCGATATGCAAGATGAATTTTTTCTGGGTTTTTATCCGTTAGGTATTTTCTGATTTGTTCGACGTTTCGAATTCCATTTTGAATTCATTCTCAAGAACTGTGAGACGAATATCTGTCCATACCGTCCTGGTCAATCACTCCCCTTACGAAGCAACCAAGCAAGAGCAAGCAAAGACTTCAATTGTCTGTTCTCCACGGAAACTGGTATTTATAATGACTCTCCTCAGTCATTATCCGACTTGGTCCGATATTAAGGCTGCATCCTGCCCATCTTTGCTTGCTCTTGCTTGGTTGCTTCGTAAGGGGAGTGATTGGCCAGGACGGTATATGGACAGATATTCGTCTCACAGTTCTTGAGAATGAATTCAAAATGGAATTCGAAACGTCGAACAAATCAGAAAATACCTAACTGATAAAAACCCAGAAAAAATTCATCTTGCATATCGAAGATCTGTGAAAACATCAAATTCTACATAATACCTGGATGGGCAGGATGCAGCCTTAATATCGGACCAAGTCGGATAATGACTGAGGAGAGTCATTATAAATACCAGTTTCCGTGGAGAACAGACAATTGAAGTCTTTGCTTGCTCTTGCTTGGTTGCTTCGTAAGGGGAGTGATTGACCAGGACGGTATGGACAGATATTCGTCTCACAGTTCTTGAGAATGAATTCAAAATGGAATTCGAAACGTCGAACAAATCAGAAAATACCTAACGGATAAAAACCCAGAAAAAATTCATCTTGCATATCGAAGATCCGTGAAAACATCAATTTCTACATAATACCTGGAAGGGCAGGATGCAGCCTTAATATCGGACCAAGTCGGATAATGACTGAGGAGAGTCATTATAAATACCAGTTTCCGTGGAGAACAGACAATTGAAGTCTTTGCTTGCTCTTGCTTGGTTGCTTCGTAAGGGGAGTGATTGACCAGGACGGTATGGACAGATATTCGTCTCACAGTTCTTGAGAATGAATTCAAAATGGAATTCGAAACGTCGAACAAATCAGAAAATACCTTATTATATATATATATATATATATATATATATATATATATATATATATATATATATATATATATATATATACATATATATATATATATATATATATATATGTAGAAGTTGATGTTTTCACGGATCTTCGATATGCAAGATGAATTTTTTCTGGGTTTTTATCCGTTAGGTATTTTCTGATTTGTTCGACGTTTCGAATTCCATTTTGAATTCATTCTCAAGAACTGTGAGACGAATATCTGTCCATACCGTCCTGGTCAATCACTCCCCTTACGAAGCAACCAAGCAAGAGCAAGCAAAGACTTCAATTGTCTGTTCTCCACGGAAACTGGTATTTATAATGACTCTCCTCATATATATATATATATATATATAGGAAAGTAACTCGTGACTGAATAATGAATATGTAGTGAATCTTTTGGGGTTGCAGTCAGTTGTGTTGGGCTATATCATAAAGAAAACTTCACAAATGAACTGAAATTATATCATATGTCTAAATTCAATTAAACGTGTCCTCCATATTTTCATGTTCAATTTTTGCCTCTATTTTATTATTCAATCTCACGTTAGTAAGTAACCATTCCATTATATTATCATATGATAAATTGTTATGTATTATATAGACGTCCTGAGGAAGGCAATAAAGATTGCAGAAAGCTTGACGAATAACAAAGAATTATCTTTGTGATATAGCATAACACAACTGACATATATATATATATAAAGGTGTATTTAGTGAAGGCATAAGGATAGATTAGAAATTTATTCATCATTAAAAATTATAATGTGGTACATACAGATAAAACTTAATCAGACTAGTCAGGGAACATAAAGCAACTGTGCTTTTCTATACATACATGTTAAAATTTAAGTAGGCATATTGAAAAGATGCAAAAGCGGTGAAAAATTAGTTATAATTTAAAAATCTATATATCTGTACAAGTAAAATAAGGTAATCATATAATATCACTTTGTGTTTGTAATATGCCGGCTCGTCTGTAGAGCCACGTGGGTGAAATAAAATTACTGCTTTGCGAATCCACTGGTAGATGTAACATAAGGCTTTATTTTTTTAAATAGAACACTACAGTGGCCACTTGAGAAATCACCGGGATACTACTACTATCAAAGATTTTTGTTTTCTTATTTATTTACTGTCGAGAGTTCGAGAGAGCATGTTAAACAACTAGTCCTGTCAACAGTCTCTGATCGACTGACCGCTCACCACCCACTACCCACCGTCCACTAGCCAGCCGGCTTTGTTCCCCCGCACTTTACTACGTCTGCGCCACATTTAAGTAATCTCATACAGGGGCGGCGTGCTACATTACCCCCCTTTTAAATTTGAAAACATTTTTAATTTTGAGGATTTAAAACACAAAACTATCTAGTACCCGGTAACAACAACATTAATACTAACATTATAAACTACCCAGTCAACACACGGGCATTCTATAGATATCCATTGGACATTCATTTGGGATATCGAAGATATCCAGAGGACATCCAGTTGATATCCGGTGGATATTTTATGGACGTCCGATGGATTGCCCGAGTGGAACAAGCTGGATTTCCATAAGATATCCTTCCGGGATATCCATAAGATATCGTTCAGGGATATCCATGAGATATTGTTCACAGATATCCAGAGGACGTCCAGTTGATATCCGGTGGATATTTTATGGACGTCCGATGGATTGCCCGAGTGGAACAAGCTGGATTTCCATAAGATATCCTTCTGGGATATCCATAAGATATCGTTCAGGGATATCCATGAGATATTGTTCACAGATATCCAGAGGACGTCCAGTTGATATCCGGTGGATATTTTATGGACGTCTGATGGATTGCCCGAGTGGAACAAGCTGGACTTCCACAAGATATCCTTCCGGGATATCCATAAGATATCGTTCAGGGATATCAATGAGATATTGTTCACAGATATCCAGAGGACATTCAGTTGGTATCCGGTGGTTATCTTATAGATTTCCCGAGCGCAAGAAGCTGGACTTCCATAAGATATCCTTCCGGATATCCATAAGATATCGTTCAAGGATATCCATGAGTTATTGTTCACTGATATCTATAAGGTTTTTGGATATCGAAGATATCCAGAGGACATCTATTTAGTATCCAGTGGATATTTATGGACGTCCGTGGATATAATTGGGAAATATCCATGGGATAGTATTCAGGGATATATCCATTCATTTATGAATATTCGCATAAGTTAATCTCAATATTGAACAACGCAGGTTTATAGTTTGATTCACAGTAGACAGGGTAACTACTGTACATACCCCATAAACTCTGTTGTGGTTTCAAAATAACCTTTGACTAGCTGATTATAATTCATTATTATTAATATAATGTGAGTGATACATAGAGACTCCACTTTCAAACATCACCTCACTTATCAGGATAAGTTTGAAGTAGGCCATTCAAAATTGAGAATATTCAACAATATTGACATACAGTTTTGGATATCTTATGGGATATCCTGAATAGCTCCTCTGAAGATTATCCAGTTAATGTATATCTTATGGATGACTACTTTGGGATATCATGAGAATATTTACTTCAAGATATCTTATGATATTCAGTTCAGGATATCTTTAGGATATTCAGTGTTGGATATCTGATGGATGTCCAGATAAGGTCTTCTAAGGATTATTCAGTTATTTGATATTTCATGGATATCCACTTTGGGATATCATGAGGATATTGATTCCAGTATATCTTATGGAAATTAAATTCAGGATATCTTTAGGATATTCAGTATTGGATATTTTATGAATGTCCAGAATAAGCCCAGAGGTAGATATTCGGTGGATGGATATCTTATGGATTTTCATTTCCGGATATCTTTTGGACATCCTGCTTTTGATATCTCATGGATGTCCAGAATAGGTTCAGGGATATTCCGACGTGAATTGGACATAAAGTGGATATCCATAAGATATCTGGTGTTGACTGGGTAAAGATTAACGGTATACATTAAAATCATACTCAATCAAGAGCAGACATTACAATATAGGGTTTCAGGTTATAAATATTTTGGATACTTGATTAATTGTCCCTTTTCATCTACTACTTCATAAGAATTATTACCCTTGACCGCAACAACACTAGCAGGACCTGAATATAAAAGGAAGAATTTTTTAATCTCGTGTAATTCGCTGGAGGATTTAGGATGGGTGCGTACCAAAACCTTGTCTCCGACCTTGAAGACGCACTTTATTGGATTTTTATTATCGTGCCTCTTTTGACGTTTTTCCGCCTTATACTCACTAAATTACGGTGGGCCAATTCTATCAAATATCCTCTCTCAAACTCTGGATATTTGGGCGACGGAAATTGAATATCATGAATAAAAGGATTTTCATGTGGTTTGGATAAATGTAAACTTTCGGGTGATAAGTTTGTCCCGCTATGAATTACTCGATATTGAGCCATCGTTGGATCTCATTTATTACTAAGGCCCATTTAGTATGTTTGTGATAACAAAGGCTACGTAGTAATCGTCCTATTTCTCGATTTACCCTTTCAGTTTGGTTACCCTGAGGAAAATAAACAGAGGTATGTCGAATACTTATATTATTCTCAGCAAGCGTTTTAGCCCATAAATCACTAGTAAATTGGGTACCGTTGTCCGACAAAATACATCGTGGTTTGCCCATTACAGGGAAACACTTTTTCAATAAACAATTCAAAATCGCTGAAGCATTTGCCTTTTTCAATGGAAATAGCATCACATATTTACTAAAAGCATCAATACATACTAGTATAATTGAGTCAAACCCCCTCTGGACGTAGGCAACGGACCTATCAAATCATAACACTTCATTAATGTTATTCGGTATAAGGCTACCCATTACCATAACAATGTTTAGAGATCTTAGTTTTTTGGCACAATTCACAAGATGCTATTATTAATCGACATGTTCTACGCATTTTGGGCCAAAAGTAGTCCAATACAAGTTTTTTGAAACACTTTTCTGATCCGAAATGACCTTGTTCACAATGTTCTTGAATAGTGAAATCCTTCATCTGATTTTTAGGCACACAGACCTTATAATTAGGGCTCGATTCTGAACCACATCGGAACAAAATTGATTTGTATATACAGTACCACTTTTCGAGTTTCGGATTCGGTTTATTGCTATCTAGTTTATTCATAATTTTCATGCAAAATGGATCAGCCTTTTGGTCTGATTTCAATTGTTCCATATTCAGCAAAACTTTTTGATAAAGGTCAGATTTTTTTAATCGAAATATAGAGAGTACAGGATTTTCTGGAATTTCAATTTTATCCAACGAGACCTTGACTGGATATCTAGACAGCGTGTCGGCAAAAAAGTTATCTGATGCTTTACAATAAATAATTTCAAAATCATACTCTTGCAGATATAAAATCCACCTCGTTAGTCGTGCCGATAAAAGTCTACAAGATTTAATGAACGATAAAGCTTTATGATCTGTCATAATTGTAAGGTTACGGCCCAACACGAAAACTCTCCACTTTTTCAAAGCAAAAATCACAGCAGCAGCCTCCTTTTCAGTGACTGTATAATGTAATTCACTACCTTGCATTATCCTACTATAATAGGCTATAATATTTTTTCCTCCCGTTACCTCATCTAATTGAAAAAGATATGCGGCTAAGGCATAACCACTTGAATCGGTTTGAATATAAAACCGTTTATTCATATCAGGGTGCTTAAGCAACGAAACCTTCAAAAACAAATCCTTAATTTTATCAAATGCCTCATTTTCCTCAACTCCCCACTTCCAAGGTTGTTTTTTTTTCAAAAGACGCGTCAACACCGCGGTATAGTTTGCAAAATTCCCACAAAATCGAGCATCATAATCAACCACCCCAAGAAATGCCTTTAGCTGTCTAACGTTTATAGGCCTAGGGAATTTTTGAATAGCGGCTACCTTCGGCTGAAATTATATGCCCAATATAGTTTACTTCCTTACACGCAAACCGCGATTTTTTAAGTTTAATCGTAACACCTGCTTGCCTAAATTTTTCGAAGATAACCTCCAGATGTTTCAAATGCATATCTATAGTGGGGGAATATATTAGTAAATCATCCACATACGAAATCGCAAACTCCTCTACGATAGGTCCCAAGATTTGATTTAATGCTCGGATGAAGCTAGCAACCGACGTTGAGAGCCCAAATGGAAGTACTTGAAAAACATTCGTACTACCCTCGTACATAAACCCTGTATACTTCTGATGCTCTCTACGAATTGGAATTTGCCAATAAGATGCACTCAAATCAACTGTTGATAAAACTTGATTTTTTGAAAAATTATAAACTATCTCTAAAGGATTTGGAGGCATCACGTGGTCTTTTGCCATTCGAGAATTTAAAAACCGTGCATCCAGGCATACCCTTATTGATTTGTCCTTTTTCTGGACCAATACTAGCGGACTTACATATATTCTGTTCGACTCTCTTTAATCACGCCTAGTTTTAACATTTCATCAAGTTGGCGACTTACTTCTTTTTTATGGCAAAAGGGAATTGGGTACGACTTAAAGAAAAAGGGACTTTCATCATATAAAATAATCTCATGTTCATAGGATTGAATCAACCCTCTGGTTGATTCGAAAATATGGAGCGGAAACGTAACAACAATTCACATAACTGTAAGCGATCTCCGGAATCGATTGATTCTGCTTTGAGGGCAATCCCTCTTATGTCTTCCTCGGAATAAGTTTCTAGATCATTACTGTCAGCAACCAAATTTTCGTCATCTATTATTTCCGTAACAGCAATTCGTGTATTCATATTAGGTTCCCCTATGAAAGGAAAATCGTATTCTACTTCATCAAACACCCCCTTCAAACAGTTTTTTGCGAAATCTATTATCAACTGACTGTCCCGAATTCAGTCACACCCCAATAACATTTGTCGTGCCAATCCCGGAATAACCAAAAATGGATACTCGAAATTACGACCCCCCAATTCAAACGACAAAAACACTTGATCACGGACTTTTGTTGACTTATTACCTAATGCCCCCATCAACGTTACGCACGTGGCAGGAATTTTGGGAATTTGTGGCAGAACCAAGTTTAATTCCTCCAAAAACGCTTGACTAATACCGGTTACTTGACTGCCGGAGTCAATTAAACATTTTATTTCAATTTTATTTTCGACTTTAATTTCGACTGTCGGCAATACTGCAATTGTGGAATAGATTCTTCTAGAATTTCTGAAAAATCGTTATTAAATATAGCTGAAACACCCTGTCGATTATTTTGGTCATTATCTGTCCCTAAATTGGTAGGTCCCGTTCTCCCTCTTTCTGGCTGTCGAGTCTCCGCTCTACCCCAATTACCACGATTTCCTACCTGATAATTTCTACGGCCTCTCCAGGATTCTTGTCCTTGATTTGTTATCCCTTCCTCAACACTATCAATTTTTCTTAAATGTAGCTCTATATCGTCAACTGTTCGATACCCAGAATTTATAATACCCCTACGAACCTCTGGCGAAAAATGATTTATAATCATTTTGATCAATTCGTCATCAGGAATAGGGTTCGATAAATAACGGGCTGCTTTGATGATTTTCAGAAAATGGTCCGCTTGAGAACCTCTTTCGTACGTTCCAAATTTAATTTCGTTAAACGCCTCTCTCTCTCGTTCGATTCCCCAATACCTATTTAAGAATTTGTCTGTAAAATCCGCAAAGTCGCTAAAACTTTTAATTTCGGCCCAATCTAAAGCACTTCCTTTCAAACAATTTTTTGCATTAAGCGTTTTTTTCTCATTCGGGATTCCTGCTTCATCCAATAATGTTTTTAACTTTTCGATAAACGCCTTTGGGTGTAAACTTCCATTCGGGGCGTAATGCAAATTTTAACCCCCCAAATCCTTCCAAACAGAAATATAATTTTTATAAGAAACATTACTACTACTAATATCATTTTTTTCGATTACATTCGACCCACTACTGCTGTTGTCGGTCGCGGTTTTCTCGCCCTTATTTTTATCCTGACTGATCATAACATGTGCAAGACTTGTAACACTAGAATTAATATCCAACATATATTTTTCCATAATATTCGTTAGACGAAACATTACATTTGACAAATTATAAATAAATATAAATCTTCTGCAATGGCGTGACCCTTCGCCCTTCGTTCGCCGCTGAAGCTGCTCGATTTTCTACCTGATCGGTTCCCCTTCTATCCCTCGTTACTCAAACTAGGCTCGTGCTCGTAACTTCCGTGAAAGCCTTCTTGCCACCTTATCACAATCTTCCATGGACACACTTGCAGCAATTCGTAGCCTTCGTGGGTGCCAAATGTAATATGCCGGCTCGTCTGTAGAGCCGCGTGGGTGAAATAAAATTACTGCTTTGCGAATCCACTGGTAGATGTAACATAAGGCTTTATTTTTTTAAATAGAACACTACAGTGACCACTTGAGAAATCACCGGGATACTACTACTATCAAAGATTTTTGTTTTCTTATTTATTTACTGTCGAGAGTTCGAGAGAGCATGTTAAACAACTAGTCCTGTCAACGTCAACAGTCTCTGATCGACTGACCGCTGACCGACCGCTCACCGCTCCGCTCACCACCCGCACCACCGTCCACTAGCCAGCCGGCTTTGTTCCCCCGCACTTCACTACGTCTGCGCCACATTTAAGTAATCTCATACAGGGGCGGCGTGCTACAAGTTGTGGAATTTCTTCAGTAGAATCAAATGCATTTTTTGTGGGGTATTCTAAATCACTTTGGAATTTAGTGAAACTACATACTTTACCAAATATCTAAAGTGCTCTATTATAGCAGATGATACACTGATAACTTGAGGAGCCCTGGCCATGCAAGAGCCAGTCAAAAAGTAAGGTAATCGCAGTTCATTACCATTCCGATAAGATTTATCTGATTTACTTCAACTGACTCACAAACCGAATAAATTGAAACTAATCCAAATCCACTTATATAGTCACTAATCAGATACTACTGATCAACCTAAATAAATTGATTTGCAATTAGTACGTAATCAATCAGATTCAAATATAGCATATCAACCGATTCAAGTCAATCAAGAATCAATCACAATGGTTCAAAAATTCAAAGCCGAATATTCAAATTGTATTCCTGAATTCAAATGGCAATCCAAACAAATTGAGTAGATATCTTTCCGTATGCGAATCACTTCTAGTACTTTTTATTATCAAACGAATCCAAATAGCTTTCACAATACTAATTTGTTTGATTCGATCATATCGAGATTTGAAGGAGATGCTCGATTAGTAATTAATATCCATTAATATCCGGAATAAGAGAAACATTAGGGACCACGATCTAGAGTGCTTAGCGAGGCATTGCAGTACGACTTTATAGAGGAAGACAATGTTCAATATTATTTCCAAAACATTTTGAATAGGAATCCCATGAAAGCACCTCAAACCCAGTTCAGGAAAAATCCACAAAACAGGGACCACAACAATCGTCAACAAAATCAATGAAGGATGAGATTGGAACCTTTGGTGTAAAGTTGAAACTTATCCTAGAGATCAATTACCCTAACACCAAACTGATTTTTTGCACTCGACGCGCGTTTCACTAACAAGGTTAGCATCTTATTCAGGGGAAGAAATTGATACTAAATCTAAAGCTAGGGTCAGTTGTTTATATACCTAAATTTATTTGGTCCGATAGGGACTTTGTTTATTATAATTAATTTCTCGATGATGAACTTGGTGCAGTGACTACCTGTCAAATTTATATTGGTCCGTCATGTTATTACATTACATACATAACATAATTAACAGTAACAAACAAAGTCCATATCGGACCAAATAACTTAAGGTATAAAAACAACTAACCCTAGCTTCAGATTTAGTATCAATTCTTTCTCCTGAAGATGCTAACCTTGTTAGCGAAACGCGCGCCGAGTGCAAAAAATATCAGTTTGGTGTTAGGGTAATTGATCTCTAGGAAAAGTTTTAACAAAATCAATGTCGTCCCCAAAATTAATTTCCATTCAATAAACTCCAAATAATTATTTTCGATAACAGGCCACCTTTCCGTCCCAACCCATATCAATTCAGCCAAGACCGAATCAAGTACAACGCTTCCCAACCAATTTTCAAGTGTTAAACGACCATTTCAAAATCAGAATGCATTCAAATAGGACCTTCCCCAAACCAACTCCAGTGAGTGTTTCTACAAGGAACACACTTCAAGTAACCTCAATCAAGGCTTTTCCTCATCACATCAAAGTCAACCACAGATAAATTTCATCTCTGAGGAATCATTCAATATGAATTGAACGGAGTGACGCAGATGAAAATTTTGGTCATTTGTTGAATGAATTCGATATGTCCTAAAATAATAACATCGTAGGAGGGGCGTCTCTCTTCTATAGACATTTTCACGGTCGGTTATCATTCGTTCCACCCTTGGCAATAATATCAACACGGATGACTCGACGAGTACAGAATTCCCACCCCTTTGTTGTGAATTTGGAGACCTGTCGAACCTCTCTTGCTCAGGGATCTTTTTTCAATAGAACAGCTTTTGATTTGTATCTCCTGTCCCTTGATTCACGCTGTGTTCTTCGAACAGTACTGGGAGATACCGGAATGCCTTACTATTTCAAGAAATAACGAAGCCAACGTCTATTTTAAACAACATCACAGAACCCATAACTCTGGCGAGTGTTCGGAGCCAATATTAGTTGGGAGGTTCGATAGGAAGTCAATGGGAAAAAATGATTTCAATAATTTTGACGATTCTCCGAAATGTTTTTTGGATGTATCACAAATCAAAACCGATCACCTGAATGCCGAAGAAAAAAACAATATTAGATCTGTGTATGAAATACTCGGATATCTTCTACCAAGAAGATACACCCTTGACATTTCACTATATATATATATATATATACTTAATAGGGTGAAACATCAAATACGAACTACTGATGAATCACCTGTTCACTCGAAATCATGTCGTTACCCAGTCAACAGACGGACATTCTATGGATATCCAGTGGAAATTCATTTTGGATATCGAAGATATCCAGTTGGTATCCGGTGGATATTTTATGGACATCCGATATGAATGTCCCGAGTGGAACAAGCTGGACTCCCATAAGATATCCTTCCGGGATATCCATATAATATCGTTCAGGGATATCCATGAGATATTGTTCACAGATATCCAGAGGACATCCACCCAAATAGCACAAGTACGTCCAGTGGACGTACTGCATATGTACGGTGAGGATGCATTGTACGTATTTAGGACGTACTTTTGTCTCCGACAGACGTACATAAGACCTCCCTGCGACTTACCGTTTCCGCATAGTCGGTAATCCCAGGTACGTACTTTTCTAGTCCACACAGGACCTGAAATGTACAGAACGAGGAACTGTTTGGGACATTCCGAAAACGTACATTTTCCATTATATATGCGCTATCCCAAGTAGAACAAACATATTTGACCAATATTGGTTCAATATTACGGGAATATTAACCTTATATTGTAGATGATATCAATAGTGGCCACAAAAAAATGTGAACATTCGGCGATATTAGATCAATATTGGAAAACAACGTAATGATATATCATTTGATATCACTTAATGAATCTAAGTTTTCATATTCGGGATTATTCATTTCTTTTTACTCATTCACGTGTACTAACCATCTAACCGAATACTTACCTGGAAAAAGACCTGGCTGCTGCGGGGCTTGAACTCTCGACCTTTTCTATGGAGATATTATTGTCGACCACTGTTACGCTCTACGGCACGGAGAGACTTGTTTTTGAGAAGGAGTTGAGTGCTATAGATGTGATGACTCCAAGTTAGTTTTGTTCGAGATAATATTAAAATTTTAGAAAGTTCAGTAACAATGAAAATATATTCGAAAAAACACTAAAGGATCACTGTCTCATGTGATGGCGGTTTTGGAATATCAAACTTGCTGTGCAAAAAATTCTGTATGTAATTTTCTGGTATTCAAATTCACCACATGTCGATGTTTCAATTTTTCCAAATTTTTTCAGGAATAATTCATTATGAATATTGCATTACCAATATTGATATATGTTTGAATACACTAAGTGATCACTCTCAAAATCCCAATACCCCTTGAACCGAAAGGGACCCAATACGTACGTTCTCGGGAGGTCCAAACAGTATGTACATACTAACAGAAATGTAGAAAATGAAAGGAACCCAATCCGTACGTACTTGGGAGGTCCAAACAGTATGTACATAAAAGTACGTCAACGAGACGTCCAGATAGTATGTACATACGATTTCCAAAAATGTACGTCATTACTATTATGTCCCGCAAACGTTTCGAAATATACGTATCTGAAAGGGACTCAATATGTACGCACCTGGAAGGTCCAAATAGTACGAACATAGTTCTTCCAAACATGTACGTAAATGATACGTCTGAGCAGTACGTACATGGGATTCAGAAAAAAACACGTCATTGGTATGTCCCTAATTCATTCCGAAAAGTACGTACCTGAAGAGGAGTTAATGTAAACGTATCAGGGACACTTGATTAAGTACGTACATAGTACTTCCAAGCATGTACGTTTTTATTACATTCCGATTGGAACGGGACCAAGTATGTACCTACATGGGACGTCTAACCAGTATATACATGGTACATCCGGTAATGTACGTTCTTCGAATGTCTCCTATACGTCCCGGGACGTATCGACGTAACTAGGACATAAATGGTTCGTCTTCAGGACGTCGTGTGCTATTTGGGCAGTTGGTATCCGGTGGGTATCTTATGGACGTCCCGAGCGGAAGGAGCTGGACTTCCTTAAGATATCCTTCCGGGATATCCATAAGATATCGTTCAAGGATATCCATGAGATATATCGTTCAAGGATATCCATGAGATATTTTTCACGGATATCTATAAGGTTTTTGGATATCGAAGATATCCAGTTGGTATCCGGTGGATATTTTACGGACGTCCGTTGGATGTCCTGAGTGAAAGTAGCTGGATTTCCATGAGATATCCTTCCGGTTTATCGATAAGATATAGTTCAGGAATATCCATGAGATATTGTTCGGGGGTATCCATAAAATGTTGTTAAGGGACATCTACAAGGATGACCATAAGATATTATTTGTAGATCTCCATAAGATATCTTTCAGAGATATCCATGGGATATAATTGGGAAATATCCATGGGATAGTATTCAGGGATATCCATTCATTCATGAAAATTCCCATAAGTTAATCTCAATATTGCAAAACGCAGAGCTTTATAGTTTGATTCACAATAGACGCAGGGTGACTACAATACATACCTCATAAAATTTGTAGTGGTTTCAAAATTACTTTTGAATAGGTGATTATAATTCATTATCATTAATATAATGTGAGTGATACATGGAGACTCCACTTTTAAAAATCACCTCACTTATCAGGATAAGTATGAAGTAGGCCTTTCAAAAAATGGAGAATTTTCTAATAATATTGACAGAAAACCGAGAAAATATTTCAACAAAATTGCACTCATACGACAAAACAATAATCATTCAAATGAACTGCTATAACATGAAAGAGGATAAAAAGTAAATTGTATTCATATTTGCTATTTAATATAAAATAGAATACATCTATTTCGATATTTCGAATTTATGTTTGGTATCTTATGGCTATTCATAAATCATCTTCCGAAGGAAATCTATAAAAAATTTCGATGAATATCTTATGGATGTCCATTTCAAAACCGAGGATATCCCGGACTATGGAGATTTAGCATGAAACGGATATATATATATATATATATATATATATACATATATATATATATATATATATATATATATAGTGATTAGTTTGAAGTTGGGATGATTATTGTTTATTTGAAGAACTTTCTTTTTCGTTTTTTATTTCAAATTCTTTGATATATGGATTTGTTTTGTCACATCACACGTTAAATATTTCAGAGTGGACTATGACATAATTTTAAATTTATAATCAGGGTTAGGTTAGGTTAGGTTAACCTTTCGTTTGGTGATTTTTCTTTTTCTTGTACCAGATCAAACTGATATTATTTGCACTCGACGAGCGTTTCACTAACAAGGTTAGCATCTTTAGAGAAGAAAATTGATACTGACTTGATAAATTTTCTTCCCTTGAAGACGCTAACCTCGTTAGCGAAAAGCGCGTCGTGTGGAAATATAATTTTTGTGTTAGGATAATTGATCTCTACGAAACGTTTCAAGCTAAGGTATAGTAAAAATCACGTAAAACTTTCTTTACTTATGGGAATCATTTTGTTTTATACTAATAACTTGATAGCAGCGAATGCGAGTGATATCTATTTGGTGTTTGGGTAATAATTGATCTCTTTGACAAAAAATGGTTCCATAAATTTGAACAATAACTCAGTCTCTCATTCTAGATTATTGGCCATTGCTTCCTCCAAGGCGCATTCGGCCAAATAACTAGTCTAATATCAAGGAAACAATAAGCGTTTGACGTAAATTTAGAGAATAGAGAACTAAATCAACTCTCTGATTATAAAATGATATCCAACTATATACATAGGAAGTGATGATTTCAGCAGTAACAGATGAAAGATGTGTTTGTAACATCGAAGTTCCAAATATATCGCAAAAACGATCCCAAAGTTGTGAAGAATAAGACATCTGTCAGTGAATCCAAATGGATATTACATGTTAGTATGCCTTTGTGATCGTATTTAGATCGACTCTTATTTCACTTTCCAATGCGATGGACAGTTAGCAGTTTATGCCCCGAGGTGACGATCTCACAAGTCGTAAATTGCCCTAGAGAACTGTGGTGCATACAAACTTTCATGTCACACTAGCTTTTACATGTACAATCTGAATGTTCGAGCAGAATCAAGAATTTAATTTGATTTTGAACACATTACCATTTTATAGAAATCCTGTGTCCGTATAGCCCGCGTTGGCCTAAACTTTACGTTATTTCAGTAATATAATAATAATAATATTTTATTCACAATAAATATCAATAACAATGCAAAACATAACAATATGTGAATAAATAATTGAACCTCACGAAGTTGTGCAATTGTTGTGAGGAAACATTATATTAGATTTTTATATAATTCAAGTGAATATAAGAATATGAACAAAAATCATAAATATCAAAGATAAATAGTAGTGTAAAAATGAATAGATACGATATAATCATGACACAGGCTATATTGGATATTTTCTTTCAATAATATTTTGGAAATATAGTCTAGGAGTTTCAGTAATCCCTGTGTTCACTTTTTTCTTATGAGTGTTTGGTAATTTTGATTGAATTTGGTCATTTATCATAAATGAATGGAGCTAAATATAGAATTTTTTTTTGTGACTTTACATATGTTATTTTTTACAGTTATTTTATTTTTATGTCGTGTATCATGAGTATGCTTACTATAATTAATGCAATTTTTATGAGAAAATATATAAGTGAGTCTAATATCAATTATTTTACAGTCAGAATATAATTTATCAGAAGAATATCTTAGGTTTTTATTAAATATGATTTTCAAAAACCACTTTTGTAATATTTCCAAAGGGTTAAGATATATTTGGTCAACTCCCCTCTATGATAAAATACCATAATTTAATTGAGATTGGACTAGAGAAAAATAAATCATTTGCATGTGTTTTCTATCCAAAATATTCTGTAAAAATTTGAATTTAGGTAATAACGGTCTAACTTTTTTATGACATATTCAATTTGGAAGTTCCATTTCATATGTCTGTCTACTATGACTCCTAAATATTTTATCCGATCTACTTCTTCAATGCATGAATTTTTTATTTCAATTGGGCCAAGATTGGGTAAATGATTTCGATAAGTGAAAGGAAGGTAATTAGATTTTTCAAAATTTAATGTTAACAAATTGTGGTCAAACCAATATCCAACATTATTGAAGTCATTCTGAATAAGTTCTTCGAGAGATTTCCATGTTTTTGACTTGTAAATTATTACTATATCATCCGCAAAACTATGTATGAGTCCTAACAATAATGCCAGTAGTGCCCTGTGCTTTAAAACATTTTGGTTACATTTTGGCGTATTGCTTCTCATAGCGATCAAGATATTTTTGTCAGGACAAACAAGCCCGCTCTTCATACTATAAACACAAATATGAATTGATACTTTCCGATTTCAATTGCTCTTTTGTTGCTTATATGACGTGATAACTCTCGGTTTCTGAAGAGATATGAACAAAGAAAGATATGAGTGAGTGATATTGAGTGGTATACGGCGATTGACGTATGCCGCCGAATTTTTTCGAACCTGAAAATTGAAACAACCAAATGATATCCCGATTCGAAATATCTAGTCTCCTCTCCTGGCGTTAGAACTGATATGACTCGATAGCTCGGCTGCGTGCGACTCACTAATGCAGGACGCTCGTCTTTTTGTAGTGAATTCATCACTTAATATAGAACGAGACACTCTTTGAATAGGGTGTCTGTGCTTGTCTCGTCTGAACTCTCGCAGATTAATAGGTTAATGCAGCTCGACGATTCATTTGCAGAAGGCTCTTAACCTTTTTTATCAATTTATTTATTTGGATTTGTGTGCCTTATTTGATTGAACACTCATTCTTAATTTCATCATTCGTATTTTTTGCAATTGATTTCTTCTCCATCTTATAATTTTTTATAACAGGTTTCAAGAGAGTTGACTATATAGACAACGGAAATCCGAACCAAAACCACTCATCAAGGAACATAGTCAACCTCATTCAAACAAATGCAAGTGAACTTTAAATTCAACTGATTAAAAATCGACTACCAAATTCTCTGAGGACCTATTGGATTGCCTTAACTTTCCTGACGTCCAATTACATAACAAATACAAGTGAAAATTCCATTTGAAGCATTTTGGCGGGTCGACTACTTATGGAATATCCCTAGAGTTCACTGGATGATTGAGATTTTTTTTTCAAAAAATCTTTTTTTTAATGGTTTCAATATTTCTTTCGGATATATTATACCTCGCCAGGCCACCGTGCTGGGTAATCGCACGTTAAAAGGTAAGGCCTCGTTGATCCATTGCTCGCACAAGTTTCGACTTTTGAGGGTTGACGTTCGTCAGCTGGTTAACGGAACGAACAATTTTAGAACAAAGGTAGACATGGAAATATGAATTCTTCTTGAAAGAACCTTTTCCATTATTTAGTTACCTGCACCGAATTAATTGGCTAACAAAAACAGTATTGGGGTGAAATAATACAAAAAAAAAGTCCTAATTCGAAACTGATTTTATTTCATTTAACAGAATGTTGAAATCCACAAGAATCATCTGGATTGAAACAACCATCAGGATGGTTCGCATGAAACCAACAGGGCTTATTTTTGTACTTATACCCGTCAACTTTTAACGTTGCAGGCATCCGCAATTTCACATACCCTTTCTCCACTACAAACAAATACCTATGATTCCTGAATAATGTTTGGAGTCCACCACACTGGTTCTTCAACGCCTGCAAGTTATCATGAGATATTTTCTCAGATATGCAAGCAATTGCTAGAGTTGATCCTTTGTTCCATGAATCTCCATTTTGCTTTATCAAAACATTCTTTTCAACCAACAGAATATCGACACAACTTTTAATAAATTCTGCAATGAAGAGTCTATCTAACTGAGTGCAATTCCGCACCAACTCGAAGTTACTTCGCGGTTTGAAAGGTGTAGACATTCGAGAATCTATATACGAATTTACTTCAGATTTAATTTCTTCTAAAGATTTACTATCAGAATCTTTTGCGAATCCTAACAAGCAGTTTTTTCTAGTTGATGGAATTCTAAGTTTATCCAAATGAGTTTCAAACGAACATTTTTGGCAAATTTCCTCAATGTACTGAAGATATTCCGTGTATGTACTGAGAGAAGTGTTGAGTCTGGTATATTTTTTACCACTAAAATCGAATGGACAGCATGGAAGGAGGAAAAAGTTTGTTTTTGGGGAACTCCTAAGAGCTATAACAGGTATCCATGGGGTGAGTTCATCAGAGTGATTGCCTATGAGCCAGGTACATTCAGGAAATATGGAAGATGGCGTTACCGTGCCAACCTTGAAAAAACACACTTTATTAATACGATTATAGTAAAAGTTGAGAAAAATTTGAAACCATATAATTCTCTCCTAATACATTTGTTATTTATCACATATAAATTTCATTTCGACTCAAAACGCCCATGAAGGGCTAAATTGTTACTTTTAGTAATAGAGGTGTCCCTATGTAACATTCTGTGTATTTTGGGATGAAATAAACGTTAAAAAAAAAGATATACATGAATTTTGGTAAAAGAATGTATATACCCATATACAGATTTATTATGGTAACCATTGGTTATTTAGCAATGTGATTTATTATCCAATATTGGAAACATGACAATCAATTTATGGATTTGCCTTCACAGTATGTTTAAAACGATTACTGATTATTGTGGTAAATACTCGTTTATCGGACAGAACCTAATTCCAAAGAAAAATATACCAATTCGAGCAACTGAACACGAATCTAAAGTCGAAAGTTGGCAGTCTACTGTTTTTTTGGTGTCATAACCCTTCAGAAATAAATGAAAGCATATTCCACCTCCTTTTTTTGCCTAATAAAACCAATGTTGATTGGCGATTAGCTCAGAAATTTTGCCAGAACATTCGTTTTGGCAAAATTTCTAGTAGCTCAGTTCTTCTCCACACCACAATTCACCTTCTTCCATACTTCTTTCCTCAATTATTTTTATTTTTTACAGAGTCGATTTTCAATCCAGCGACCGATACCGCTGGGCACGGAAACCAGTTTTTTATCAGGAAACCTGAGAAAAATTGCGTTAAAAAGTCTTTATTAAGCAAAAAAGGTGAAATATGCCCCTTTTCCAACTTTAACTTCCAAACTAAGAGAGACCGTCGCGTTTTGACATACCTGAAACATTGATAAGTTGAGCCTTAGATGATATGGTGAAACATTTGATTCATTCAGTTGACACTTGAATAATTTATTTACATTACGCTCCCAACATTATCGGAGACGCATTTTCTTTCATACTTTCGTCAGTTTCATGGTGAGCTTCATTTTCATCCAAAAATACTCTCGGTAGTACATGAATTTACAAGCAATAAAATGTGATTTGTGTGATTGTAATACAAATACTTCTTTAAATCTGATTTCAATAGATTACTCGAATGAAGCGAACGATTTTTAATGGAAAAAGTCAGTAGACACTGTGGTAACGTAGGTACAAATACAATAGGACCTAATCTGACTTCTAAAGTACAAACAGACAAAAACAAACAAATTTTAACTTTCGCATTAGGTTTTACGATCGATAGCGAGAGAATTAACATACCTGTAATTTAGTTTCAAGCGGGTATATATCCCAAATTGGCCTCCTTCTAATATCAATACCATAACCTTCGAAACCTTCTTGATTCAGGACATGAACCAACAGGCCATTTCCACATCCACAGTCGATGAATTTCACAATTCTTTTGGGATATTGTTTCCATAAACATATAAGATAGCTCGCTATTGCCAGGTCTTCAAAAATATATTTCTGAGGGTCTGTTTTTGTTTTTGTCAACCATTCCTAAGAACATAAAATCAGCTATAAGTGGAACTCGTAAAAATAGAGAGAAGATATTTGGTAGTTCTGTGGATACTATGACCATAAAAATTCCATTTATATCATTAAGGGTGCTGTTTTAGTAATAATGTTAATGATTTTGAGGTTCCATTTTTGAACGCCACTGCCTATTGTTTGAAATGACGTTACATTACCAATTCAACTTTCAATCCTGGGGAAGGGGGCATCATTTTTTTATTACAATGCTGGGGACTGCACACAAAAGTGATCTATGATCCTATTTCCAGATTTGCACTATCCACGATACGGCCTAGCTTTTTAGAGAACATACATAGACAAATCATACAGAATATTGTGATCAAGCAAAGAAGGAAAATTATGCGCAACAGACTTTCTGAAGTCAATGGCATTCTAAACCATAGCTGCAACCACCGCTAGTGCATAACTCTACTTGTGGCCGCGTTGGAATTTATAAAATTCAAAATTTCCAACTTTATTGGCCATAAGGCTGATTTTCATGTCTTTGATAACTGAAAACTGTAGTAGTGTTGGTGCTTTTGGCATTTAACCTATTAGTGGATTCAGAAATGAAAAAGTTAAGAAAGCACGATGCCAAAACAGAAGACAAAATTCAATGAATTCCCGAACTCATTGAGATACGGAATGATTTTTTTTTAATTTAACAGTAAAGGTACAAGAAAGTCGTACGTATACAATAAATGGTCAATACGTCTGCATAAAATATCGTGATATACGAAATGCAACTGTATATGAAAAAGTAATGTAATTAAATTTACAATGTAGAAGTGAAATATAATAACATGAAATAAATGACTAGTCAAAATTGAACATGATATAAAATACTATTAATCTATACTCTATTGTATAACATCATTTTTGGATGATAAACTCTTTCAAGTTTTTCAAAAAAAGATTCTTCTTAGATGAGTTCCTGATGTTATATGAAAGATGTTGATTTGGAGCATTTATACCAGATATACTCTACATTCTTCTGATAGAAAGATGAGCAGTGTGCTTTCGAAAGTATTTGATCTCTGATTCTCGTGAAATATTCGTGACTGGCAATATTTTTCATATATATTGCCTTATTTACATAAATAAAAGTGCAGGCGTTCAAGATGTATGTGCCCATTAGTGTAAAATTTCAATTTTTTGAAAGCATCCCTGCAGGAGTCTCGATTATTAATTCCTGTTACAATTCTTATGGCGTACTTTTGAAATATGAAAACTCTGTTGGCATGTGAACTTGTACCCCAGTTAAGTAAGCCATATCCCATAAGGGAATGAAAATGTAAATAATATATTAGTAAGATTGAAATAAAACAAGATATTTCTATTGATTTGTTTTTTTTTGTAATCTCTTCATAGGAGATATAATGTTATTTCTACGCCGAGTCGAGTAGGAGTGAATATCTGAATGTGTTGAAAATAGTCATGATTTTAAGTAGTTGAAATATGGGTTCACAATGTTTATCATGTTTTACTTTAGTTACGCCACGAATAACCACTTTCTGTAAAATAAAAATTCTTTGAAGATGAACGAAATTTGCATTGCTCCAACTCAGTAGCCCGTAGCATATCACTTAAAAGCTACTTCTTGGCTCACAATAGTAGCTATGCGCCTAATTGCATAAATTGATTTGGATAGTTCGCTACAGACACTATCAATATGTGTTATCCACGTAAGAGACGGGTCAAAGTGTACTCCTAAGAATATAACTGCCTGTGTTGCAGAAGCACAAAGAGCAGTGTGATAATTCGAGAACAAACGTCCCTCAGTTTTCGCTTTGTTAAGAAATAATTCATTAGCGTTAAATCACTGTTTCGCGTGGCCAATAATACCCACCGATCTTAAATATAAACTGGATGAGCAGTGTTGCTTTCGACCCTTGCTGAATTACGCCAAATTGAACCCTGCCAAATCGAAAGTGCGCCTGTGCATTGCTCCAAAGTGTCAGTGTCATTACGTCACAGCGTCAATTTTATCAGTGGCGGTCGGTTTGTTCAAGTTATTAGTTGAGTTGTTATTTCATAATTTCATTTTAGTCTTTGCAGTTTTCAAGTGAAAGTGTTCGGCTACGTGACTGTTGCGAAGTTATAGTGAAAGAAGGTTCATTCGTTTCTTGTAGTTTTGACTTTCTCACCAAAGCCTACCTATTTCACTTGAAAATACTGTGGATTCCGTTATAAACAGAATGAAGTGTTTTGTGCCAGGTTGTACTAATTATGCTGATGGTTCCAAAAAAGGCGTTACATTTCATAGCTAAGTAAGAGTTGGCCAACTCTTAACTTTCTTACTTCAATTCTTGTAGAATATTCGTCTCTAATGTGCAGGTTATGACGGAGCATATGATCATAACCAAATTTTTTTCAAATATTTTATTTGCGATTGTTTTTCTGTTCGTTCAGGAAAACAACGATATTTTAGTCTCAACTCTCCAAAACGAAGCTAGGAAATATAAAAATAAATGAAAAATGTTAGTCAAAGTTCATCTGAGAGGTTGATACACTTCCGAAAGCTTGAATTATTATTAGACTTGGGTGCATAAATGCCTCCTCTTTCATTACTTTCTACTTGATAATTGTTAATTGCTTCTTCTTCATTGTTACTTGATAATTCAAGTTGCAGATTCTACTGAAAACATTTCCTCTTCAGAATTCCTATGAAGTATTGAACTATAAATTATTTAAAACTGGTATTTTTTGAGAATCCAGATGCAGAACACACGTTTAAAAATATTTTTTTTAATTAGTCGTAGTAGTAGTAGTTAATTTTCGAGACCATTTTCAGTGAGATGAAAATATTTCCTACTAACCCAACGGAGACGCCCATGTTTGACATTTCGTTAATGCGCATGTGCTTTGCTCAAAAACGTCATATACTAGTTGGCGTAATTTTACTATATGGCAATGCTCATCCAGTTATATTTAAAGATCGGTGATAATACCCGATGATATATAATCAATATTAGAAATTTTGTCTACATGAAATGAAAAGGACGTGTCATCGGCAGTATAGTCAAGAGTTCGTGCTTGAGAGCCATATGCGAATGTAGATCACTGACATAAATCAAAAATAGGAAAGGATCCAATATGGATGGATTTTTGCCTAAGAGTTGAGGTATGGCGATCAACATCGAGAACAGCTGTACCGGGCTCAAATGAAGACTCGCACACAAAAATCAGGTGTGAGTCTGCAAGAATTCGAAGCAGATGTGAGGCGACTCACGATTCAGCTGGCTTATCCAGAAGCACCTGAAGATTTTAAGGAGCAACTAGCAGTGCAGATATTTATAGACGTATTAAGAGATCAAGAAATCCAAAGAACTCTGCGATTAACAAACTTCAAGAGAAGTAGCGATGCTTTGGTTCGCTCTTTGGAAGTGGAGGCGGCCTTCAACACGTCCAGGCCGAAAGTGCGTGCAGTTTCAATAGAAGAACCGGAACAACGATTTGGCACATCGAATAGTTCAGTCGAGAAGATTCTGGAGGAAATCAAATTAGTGATAAGTGGAATTAGCTCCCAGAAGAAGAGGGCATGCTATAGATGTGGAAAACCCGGACATCTTATCAAAGACTGTAGGGTGAGAATACCACCAAGATCTAGCTCACCTGCAAGGGTGCCATGTCGTACGCAATCACCTGTGAGGACAAGGTCATCCAGTGAGTCCTCATATTAGCGGCAGGAAAATTAGAATAAGCCAGCATTTGGAGGCGCATGGTGGCTTGAAATAACAGAGCCCCCAGGGTCATTCAGGTTAACAGGCTGAGAGTAACAAGTGATAGCCTAACCATTGCAGTAAAATTGAATAAGATAGACGTTATATGCACCAAAGACACCGGTGCTGCAGTTTCCTTGGTACAAAGCGACATCCTTCGGCCTGAAAGCGTGAAGCCTATGTCTTCCAACGTCGTGCTTCGGACAGTCACTGGTGAAAACGCACCTATTCGAGGAGAGGCTGAAACTACATTTTATCATATGATGAACTCCTCAATAGAAACAGGAATTTTCCCTGAGTCCTTGAAAGTAGCAAAAGTGATCCCCTTATATAAAAAATAAGCAAAAAAATTACCAGAAAACTATAGACCATTATCTCTTACATCAGTGTTTGCAAAACTCTTTGAGTATTGTATGTTAGAGAGGTTAACCTCGTTTATTATGAAATTTAATCTGATACCAGATGAATAACATGGATTTGGAATATCCAAATCAAACAACAGCAACAACAGAAACATATATAGACATATCAAAGAAATCGGACAAAAAGAGATGTCTAGTCGGAATATACTGTGAGCTGAGCAAAGCATACGATTGTGTTCCACACGATCAATTGTTAAAATAGATGTGGATCTATGGAATCAGAGGAATTACAATGGTTTTGGTCTCATCTTGACGGTACACAGCAATATGTACAGATATCTCACGTCGAGGTTGATGGTCGAAGCAGCATGCACTGCTCAGATATGATATCGATAAATGTAGGGGTACAACAGGAAAGTGTCCTTGCCCCTGTATTGTTCTCCTTACATATGGCAGACATTGTTAAATACTTAGGTGAATACAAGCTAACACTTTACGCAAATGATTTGTCGATATTGGTAGCAAAAGACTCCTTAGAAGCCATCCAACAAAACTGTAATGACATAATGACAAAAAATATGCTTCATTAAGGTAGTACCTTCATTTGGTCGAAATTTATAGAAAAGGCTGAAATACATATAACTGTTAGATTTAGTGTTAACATGCATTTTTGCGTTACCGAGATAATGAATTCAACATTTGCATGGGCTCTTATGGGAAATCGGAAAATTTGAAGCAAAATTGCGTTTTTAGTAAAGAACGAATTTATAGACATGCGCAAAAAACCGATTGTATTAAATTATAGCAAGATTGAAAATTTCGTGCGAAGTTTGAATGCATTTCACCTTCTAGTTATTGAACTATGAGACAGAGAAGTTTACATTATCGCACTCGCCGCAGTACCGAGCCGGACTATGTAGCAACGTCGCACGAGTTGCTCTGTCGAAATGGTTGTCAAGTACTCGGCGCAACAAAGTCCCGTCTCACGCGCAGCTATGCCAAAACTTTTTTCATTATAATTTGATATTTTATTGGAAATGGAAGGAAAATTATAAAATACTATTGGATACTATGAAAAATGATCGTGAATTATAAGAAATCACGATCACGATAAATAAAAAGAAATTATAAAGAATCACGAGAAACATATAAATGATGGGGCATAATAAATATATGACATTGATGAATGATGAATGAATTAGAAGAATGGCGAACTTGGAAATTTGGGCGTAGTGATAAAAACAAATTATGTAAACGTGTGCGGACGCACTGGGATGTAAACTCAAGGTAATATTTCTACAACGAAATTGATTGAAAGCGATAGGAATTGCAAGAGTCCAATAAAGTGGAATTATACCGTTGAAAAGAGTATTTTTGCAGTAATGTAGAAAGATAATTCAACTTTTTTATTCAACGATTTGCAATACAAAAATGTTTGGTACTTATATTTAGTTGCACATGGCTTCTACAAATACAAATATTTTTGGTACTTATATTTAGGTGCAGATGACTTCTTACAAATACAAATATTTTTGGTACTCAATACAAATATTTTTGGTACTAAATATACATATTTTGAGTACTTATATTTAGGTACATATGGCTTTTTATCACAAGCAAGCTTTGAAAGTCTCTTGTCAAAGCGTTCTTATTGTCTATTCTTTGGGAGTGTGAGAAACATTCGACGTCACATAGTTTTGATGTACTTGTACATATTAAGTCGTTAACCTTATTTATATTACTGTAATTTTTGAAACGATTGCAATCTGGTGCCATAACAAATAAAATTATTAGCAAGGACTTCACGAAATTATTTGGGCAATTATTTCTTGAAATGAAAATTTTCAGCGAAAAAACCAAATCAGGAATGAAGAAAAGAATTATTAAGTGCTCATTTCTTGAAATGATTAACAACATTGTCAAGAATTTTTTTTACTTTGATTATTCGCATTTGTCTATTTTCACCCCACAGCATTTCTCTAATGCCATTTTCTCCACTTTCTTGGTAAACATTTTCGAGTTTTTCGTAAGTTATACCCGCTTCAGCAATTCTCTCAATCATTTTTTCCGAAATTTGACCACTCAAAGGCGACAGAGTTTTGGCTACAATTTTTCTTTTCCTACTTTTTACATCGTTATTGTATATCGTTGAAAAAGTTTGGTAATGTTTGAGTAAAACTGATCGGAGACAATCAATTTTTCGACAAGTTTCTCCAAAATATCAACATCAAAATCAGCGTCATGAAAACGATCGGTGGCACACGCGTATTCACACAACTCAAGAGTCCCACCCATTCCCCGCACAGCAGAGTATGCAGCGTTGCCGGATTTACGGCTCAATGTAAAAGCATAAGGAGCGCGGTACACTCGGGCGGAAAAGTATACTCGCTGCCGCAGCGCAATAGCAGCGCTTCTTCACCCTCGAGAGGGCGAGAACTTTTGCGCCTGACGTTAGCGCTGGTACTACCTTAAACAAATTATATATCAATTTTAAAGAAGAAATTTTTTTGAATATTTCACTTCAGACAAAAGAGGATTGAAAACATAAAATGTTTAGACATCATTATGAAAGACACATTAGATTGGGAAATTCATATCAGAGAAATAATGTCCAAACTAAACAGCAGAATAAATCAACTGAAATGCCTACGAAGAGTTCTCAACTTGTCTGTACTAAAGAATTTTCATTATGCCTAAACTCAGTCACGACTCACATACATAATATTGGGGTTCAGCATCAGCAGCTCAGAAATTGATTATATTGCAGAAAAAATGCATCAGAACATTATTAAATAAAAATCAGAGTGAATCCTGTAGACCATTCTTGGCCAAAATGAAAATACTTCCTCTCTCCTGCCTGTATATTCTAGAAATATTTGTTACATATTAAAAAATGAAAAAAGCATTAGCACTCATAGTGATGATCACAGCTATTCAACGAGATTTAACCACCATCTTAAAACACCTTGAAATAATTTGAATGTAACTCTTAAGGGACCCATCTTCAATGGTGTGAGGATTTAGAATAAGCTCCCGGAGTCAATTGCAAAGGAAACTACTTGCTTCAAATTCAGAAAAAATCTAAAAACTTTTCTGTTGTCAAAAATGGTTCATAGTATTGAAGAATTTTATACCAGATAATAACAGGCTTTCACTCAAAACATATTTTATCTTATTTAATTACACTATTTTTAAAATGGTCAATTTTGAATGTGAAGTGACTGTTTGTAACCTATAACGTGTTTTATATCACTGTAACTGTAATCTTCAAAACCAATAAATAGTATTATTATTATTATTACATTTTTAGTAAGACCCAAAGAGTGTGCTGTCCTTAATGAGCATGTGAAGGAACATATTGATAGTGTAGGTGACTGGTTCATAGCTAATCGGCTGAGTCTGAATGTTTCAAAATTCAAACATACTGCTGTCAATAATCCACAAGTTCCTAGGAATTACCTTAAACCCTAAACTTTCTTTTGACACACATGTCAACAATGTCTGTAAGAGAATGGCTTCAGGTATTCATATTCTTCAAAACCTGTCAAAAAAATGCTGATCATGGTGCGTTATTGCATATTATGCTCTTGTACATTCACTATATGTATATGGGTTACTGGCTTGGGGAAATTTATACTATGCCACCCGAATGTTGTTTGCAGAGAAGAGCCATCAGGACCCCTGATGGGATTGGATATGGGGCGATGCCAGATCACACTTTAGGGCACTAAAAGTTATGACACTACCATGTCACTATATTTATGGAGCACTGATTTACGCATACTAAAACTTAGATAAGTATAGTACAGTGCAAGAACAGCATTGTAAAATACCTGTGGCTATCAGAGAGTTGCCAATCAAAAACTAAAGAAATATCATAAAGAAATATTTATATGAACTACAATATTGACAGATCAGATTTTAGTTTTTAATGGTTCCTTATCTATCTTGAGTGATCATGAATGATAGCCATATGTTCTAGCCGATTTTTATATATATTTTTTTCAACTTAGTGACGATTGTTAAAAGCTTGTCTAGCATAAATAAATTATATTCTATTCTGTTGAAGGGCGGCAACATTGAAAATTCGGTTCAGAATAAAATTAGCTTTTCCAATGCAATATTGAACTCAATTGAGACTAGCAATAATGAAATTAATGTAAATATTCCTCCCACTTCCAAGATCAGTGGGACCTGGAATAAACTTTCCATACTGCACTATAAATAATCTTAATATTTTGAAAAATCGGAATAATTACAAATATTTTGTTCAATATAAGTATAAATAGAATGTCAATAGTTTTCTTATATCCATGGTAATACCAGAGGTAATACCATTAATTATAATTTTATAGAATTTTTCAAATAAATAACCAGTTCTCACTGTTGTGTTCAATATAAATATAATATTGATAGTTCATTATTTACCAGATGTGGAGAAAATAGCGTGTGCAACTTTCATGTAATGATTATCACATGATCGTTCCATAATATACCATTATTTCAATCTCTCATAACTGCACATATATTTCAACAACCTCAAACAGGGGTCAAGAAACAAAAATAAATTAATCATTCACCCACCTTCATTAAATTTTCCGAATATTTCTTTTTCAGTTGGCTGTATAGGAAGCAATATTCATCAATCGGAATTAATGACAGAGTGTTCACTTTAGTTTGTGTGAAGCTGCATTCAGTCCATTTCAAAAGCTTTGGGAATAATTTGTCTGACAACCACTCTGCATGGGCAGTATCTGCATCTTCAAAATTTCTCAAGTTGATTCTAAAATTTGATGAATTCAATTCTAATTCATACGGAAACGGAGGTGCTATACGAGTTTCACCTGGCTCAGCAACAGCAATAAAAAATGCCGAATTTATATCTTTATCTAATACCACTACTTCCAAGCATTTGTGATATATGTTTACCTTGGATAGCAAAATTCTTACAGATATGAATATTCCGTTGGGTTCGTCAATAAACGACTCTTCATTCGATGGAATTAGTACAAGTTTTTTATCATAACACTCCAAGATATTTTTGATGAATTCTTCAGATATTGATGATTTTGTGAAAGTCTTCATTCGTTTCATTTCATTTGAAATCGCAGACGCCGTAAATAATTCACTAATATGCTCGACGGCTGAGCAATTGAATAGCACCTTACAAAACAGGGCCTGGGAAGTTGCAGTTATCAATCGATTGACAAGGAAAGGACGGTTATGAAACAACATCGTGACTTCCCAAAAAGAAGTAGTTGGCAGACAATCGCTGGAAGCCAAAGGAACAGGTAACATACTTATTTGTTGGAATCACCAAGATACTGAAAAAAAATAGTTCAATTAATCTATCTGACACCTAACAGAACAATATATATTTTGCAGTGTCAAAGTAAACATGTTCATCCCTATTTGTCATTGAAGAATATGAATAGTTTCATGAAAACAGAAAACCAGAAAATAGTACAGTAATTCGGTATATATTTTGTTCATTTTACACACTAGGATTTTAAATTGTATAATATAACATACACAAAAGCTGAAAGCATGATATACATGCTAGCTCAACCAACTTTGCCTTTTGGGATACTGGAAAACCGCTTGGCACGGTGATAGTACGATTATGTACCAGATAAGGATTATCAAGTTCGTCAATAGCTTCTAAATAAATACTTAGCATTATTTGTGAAGTTACACATGAAAATTCCATTCGAGAAGTAATGTAAAACAATTTCATGCTCACCATCACTGCGAATAATTTTAACAAAAAAGAAATAACATTGAAACACCAAATCTCCATTTGAGCTAATGTGTTTATCATATTGCTTGAAAATATTTTCAAATGTGTTCCTTAATTGCTGTTGCAGGGTAACTGTAAGTAACTGATAGAATAAAATCATTTTCAAATTTTGGCGATTATTATTCCAATACTTTACTGAAACAAATATCGCACTGCAGTAAAATTAGAACCGACAAGCTGGTACTAGGTTACAGATATGTCAAATAATGGCTGAAACTAAGTAATACATTTAATTATTTGATTCTCCAAATCGTTCTGCTTTGGGAGAAAATTATTTATAAAAGTGTTGAATGAATTGTCATGCACTTTCTATACAAAACTTGACAGACAAATTTAGTTCAAAGAGTAAAAGGAAAAATATTTTGAATCAATATTAACTTCACCCGTACTCAGGAAAAATATGTTTTTCAAACAACGTTCACAAGCACAATTTGTTGAAAAACCATGAAAATGAAGGGAAAAACCATGAAAATGAAGGGAATAACCGAAAAGTTAATGAATACACCTATTTGCAACATCTTTTTTGATTATTTATATAAATACTCTACACATTAAAACGTTTGTGAACGATGAAAAATTTTTTTGTAACAACCCCAAGCATAAACAATCGCCGAAAACATCCAGCAAAAACATAAATCAAACAACCATTATTCAAATACAGCAAAACACTTGCCTTTGTTTTGTAGGAAACTATAATTTTTTACTTGGTGTTCAATTTACATTTAGGGGCCTTCCATTTATGTGTCAAAAGTTTCAAGAATATGATAAAGTGTGGAATGTATCCTGGAACGAACGCAAAATTGTGAAGATATGAATTATTCAGTTATTTTATCTTGTATAAATCCCAATGGTTCCTAATACTTCCTAGACGTTTGCTGGGTCCTATGATGATCATTTTGTATAAAGAATATCATCATTATATTATGAGAATAATTCGTCTTTGACGAGTGACAGGTATACACTGCTAATTATATTACAATATTTCCTAACTCATCATGTTGGTCTTCTGTTGGCATCAGGTATATTGTTAGTGAAAATGTCTTTACTTTGCAATATATGTTGAAAAGGGACAGTCATTAACTCTGTGTTCACCTTTATCTCGATGGGAATATTGATTACAACTAGAACAATTTCACTTTGTCGCTCAAAGTTGAATGAGCAATGGTATACTGTCAGTTGTCTCGCTTACTCGCTAGCACAGTGTCTGTGTTTTTTACACATCTAAGAAAGAGTAAAATATCGAACTGTATATTCATTTACATTGAAGAGTGCGCCCGGACAAAAAGCATGGTGTTAAAGTTCACCAACCCAGTGACTGAATACGTCGTATGCAGGACGAAATATGGATTGGGGACAATGAAAGTACTAAACAGACTCAAAATATGTTCAAAAGGAAAGTTCAATACAATTGACTTATCAATCATATCAATGACAGTAGCTTGACAGTTTTGTTCGAAAAAATACAATGCGTACAAAACAGTTTTAACCATATATATATTAACTACGAATATTGATAATTAAGGCAGCTATTTGATGCGGGATTTTCGGAAACAAAAGAGCGCGATTGGTCGCAAGGAATATTTGCGCATGCGTCAAATTTAAAAGTAGAAGATGTCATTCAAGAATGACTCACTAGTGTTGTTTCTCTCTGACGTGTTTCCCTACTAGGTAAATCGGAAATGATCGTATGTCGGGTATAACTATTTGCCATAAATTCCAACTTCTTCGAACATAACCAAAATGTTGAGTAAATTCGCGTCAGTGTCAAAATTTTCTTGAAATTCTTTCAATATTTTTCATAATTAATATTATTCTTGTGTTCGTTGATTTCTCGTTATTGTTCGTTACCGTTTTTATTATAATTATTGTTCAGTATTGTTTTTTTGTTTCCATATTATAGTGTAGTGTTTCATCGGTAAGAAATTTATTACATGCATGAGTGTTGTTTTCATGTTCAATATATTTATGCGTATTTATATTTTAGTTTTCCTAAGAATCCATCGCTATAAGATCCCAGTGGATGAAAATATGTCATCTCCAGGCATCCGAAGACGTGAATAAACTGAGAATATGTGCTGATCATTTCTCAAGGACAGATATAATATATTCTGTGAGCGGTGGAAGAATTCTTTTGAAAACTGGTATACTACCCTTACTGAACGTTGATTGTTCATTTCTTCTACCTAGATATGATGATTCCCAATGAAGTCAGTCTTTTCCTGTTGGTGAGTTCTATATCATAGAATACAATTACAATGGGAAACATTGCCATAATATAGTAAAACTATCACAGATGAAATATTAAATATTTTATGTTCTATATAAAATAAGTTCAGGCGCCTATACAAGTTCTCACTCTAGGAGGTAAATCCCTAACCGAATGTTTCTATAGGATAAGATTTGTAATTCTTTCATTCGATTGAGATAAGTGGGTTGCATAATCAACCCCTCTTGTACTTTTGCCTGAAAAAATTATCATGATGGCCTAGTTAATGCATAGTGCATAACTTAATGGATAATGCATAACTCAAATTAGTGAAATTTTCATCTACCAGCTGAAAACTGCCTTTTTTGACACTTAATTATGATTTAAATATATTGAATAAGAATTATTTGTTATGCACTATTCATATAGTCTGCCTATACAATATACAGACAAGTTCTGAAATTCAACAGTAAATACCATTGATTCCATCAGTTCTATCTCTGATGATAATAAAAAACTATTTTGATAGATTTATGAGCTCACCGATGGATTTAAGAACTTGCCTGATGAACATGAAGGGGGCTGTACTGTAACCTAGAAATAAACATGTCTCAAGTAACTTCAAGAAAAAAAACCTGAAACCATTTTCATAATAAATATTACAGTATGGTATTTACGTTTCTTGTTTATAGTGAGCAAAGAACTACCCAATCAAGGTGAAGAAATAAATAATTCAAGTAGGGAAATACACAATAATGATTTCAATGGTGAGTAGATAAAAGTGAAACTGATTTTTTTTTCATAATTTCAATCATTTTCAATCACAATTAACAAAGAACTGCCCAGAGATACTTATGAAAATTTCAGAATGGGTAGATCTGATGGTAATCTTGAAAAGTTGTTTGATATTAGGCAATGTTGTGTATTTATTCATATGATTATGATTTTTATCAAATATTTTGGTATCCACCAATCAATTCTTAAGCGTTTGAAAACCCAAGAACTGATAACTTACTATACAACAACAGCAAATTATAGGATTGCACATTCATACAATTCTCATAAGTACTAAAAACTGATTATGTAAAGCTGCTGGTTAATTTGTTGAATTATTTCACCCTTAATATTGTTTCAAATCACTGGGCTTTTTACGTCATTTCACAAGGAACATAAAAAGGAACTAGTCAAAAAAATCACAAAGACTGTAATTCCACACAATTGCTATGATTATTTGATAAAAGGTATTGCTTTGTTGTCATCGTATTGGAATAAAAAACTATTGAATAAGCATTGAAAACTATGCCTTATGGATATAATAATACTGGGTAGTTTTTCCAAGAAATAGTCTTCTCTAGAATAGATAATGAAAAACTATTCTAGAACCTGTCTTGCATGAACTCCACACACATTTATAGGATTCCTAAATGAATGATATGTATTTGACCCCTTTGAATAATATGAATATAGTGAACTCTAGTCATATATCCACTGTTCAAGTTGAATCTCTTATGAAATGAAATTATTTTTGAATTTGGTTAGAAATTCATAACCATCTTTTATTTTTTAGAGAACCAAACACACATAGAGTGTGCAAAAGTAGTTATGAGGAAGTTAATTCTGAATCGGAACTCATCTGTCGGAAGAAACAAAAAGCAGGCAAGTATTTGTAGTGTACAAAATGTTGCATTCAATCAAGACACACATTTACCAAATGCACATTGAAATGAAAATGGAAGACACAAATATTCCAAAAAAAGTGTGAAATTTTGCCTATCAAAAATTTCCCTTTGAAATTTTTCTGTACTATAACTTCTAGAGAATCTGATTTATGACTATTCTATTATGTTCTATCCTCAAAACATAATGATGGTTTTCAAGTTTGAATCAATAATTGGCATGAGTACTTACCCATTTATCATCACCAAAAAGGCTAACAATTCATCACATTTTCCATTAGTTCATTTTTTCAAGCTGAATTTTTTGATTTGATAAATATTCGACAAATTAAAATTGATATATCGCAAAATGAGATTTATTAAAAAGTGTGAAAACATTCTGAGGAGTTTTTTTCACCTTTTGTGGCATTATTTCGTGTTTTGCTATTGATTATATTCCTTTTTCAGATAACTTCCAAAAAATGAGAAAAAAAATTGACGAGTAGAACCTTAAGATTCGAATTCTCCAACAGAAAAATAGGCGGCTCACGAAGAAAATTAATAATTTGAAGCAACTCTGGGGCATTTGAAATAAAAAACCTGATTTTAAGTGGTGCTTATGATCACTTGATGGTAATGTATTCTTCTGATTCACAACAATAGGCCCTATGCTGTATCATGTCTGTTGAAAATATTGTCACCTTTATCCGCCACTTTCGTTATTTTGTTGTGGTACAGCATAGTGATACAGCATAAAGCAGAATATTATTAGTTTTTCCTACACCAATACTATAACAATACTCTTATAGGCCCATAATCTGTTTCATAATGAGAATATCATAAGATATTGTGTATCATAATACACAATCAGAATATCCAATACAGTTATTGAGAAATGAAGAAATAAATGTAAATATCCCTTCCACTTCCAGATCAGTGGGATCCAAAATACAAATATAAATATAATATTTATAGATCTTTATTATTTATCGAGTCTAGAAAAATAGCGTATGCAACTCTCATGTAATGGTTATATATACCTGCATAAGCCTTATATGAAACTCACCTTTGGTTCGTTTCATAGCCCGGTTATAGATAGATACTTTATTGCTGTTTCACAGTATTTGTTTACACAAGTCAGGTACAGGCTAGCAAATCCACTAGAATTTAAAACAATCAAAAAATACACATACACGAACATCAATAAAACTTGGTCAATATCAAACACAATAGTCTTGAATATCATCAAAATTTTCATTGAAATAGTCATTAGCATAAAAACATTTTTTAATCAGGAACATATTGAGATATATTAAATAAACTTAGAGAATCAAAGTAAGCCACCATCCTCGTTTTCAGAGCTTTTTCGAATATTTTGCTGAAAATTTGAATGAAAGCAATTGGCCTAAAATTATTGCAAGTATTGTGTGAACCTTTTTTATAGAAAGGAAGCATTTTTGTTAACTTGAATGATTCTGGGAATATTGAGGATCTTTGACATAAATTGAAGAATTTTGTGAGGTGCACTGCAATGTCATTGCCAATGCTTGTCTATTAATCGCCTTCATTATATGATCGTTGCATAATATACTATTATGATTGATAATCGCAGAACAGAAAAGTGATGAAAAAAATCATTTATTGAATACTTTTATGCATGCCATTCCATCTGTTTATCAATTCATACAATTCACATTTGGGGAAGAATTATTTGAAATATAGGTGGTGAATGTGGTTATGATTTTTTTTAAATGTCAGTACAAATAGGTATTCAAATTCATGATATGAATCTCCCATTTGATTGTTTTTTTTTCCAAAACTAATGATTTTTTACTCTGGAATGAGAAGGCCACCAACAAAGAATTTTATTTTATTTCCCAATTATGTTTTAGGAATATCATTAATGAGTAGTAGTTATTTTGTCAGTTTGAAAATGAAGCCCATGGCCATGAAATATAGTATTTTTTCAACATAGTTCCAATCCGGTATTTGCAACATAGATATAATTGGTGTGTATCTATTGGATCCCAAAATATAATCCTAATACCTCCGTTTTGGAGTTTTTGCAAAAGGCTCCCCTTGAACTACACCTGTAGGAATCGTTAATTTATCAGAGACTGATTTGCCTAATTTGCATAGTTGCTTTCTGTTTGGGAGACAATCCTGGAACCATTTGAAGACTTGAAGTTGTTGCTATGAACTTTTTTTTTTGAAAAAAGTCCACTAAAAAAATCCATATCCATTTTGTTGTGAAATTTCACCCCATTTTTCACATAAAATTTCTCTCTCGAAAAAAACAAAATTCGCCGTTCTTCTGATCAAAACACCACACATGCCCTTATTTACTCGATTTCAACATTTTTAAGCAGAAAAAAACCTTTATATTTTCATCTTCTTGAACCGTCCCCAATTTGTTGTGATTGTTGAGGAAATGCATGATGTTAATAAACGAAGTTTCTTTTCATGCAATCCTGAATTGAATCCATAAAAGTTTTGGAAATAATATATTTGAATTGTATTCACAGGATGATGTTCCTGAGAACTGCAAGTTTTTATTCGAAAGGTCAAATGCAAGAAGAAATATAAAGTATTCACCTGAGCTGAGGCAATCTGCAGTCACCCTCCAGTTTTACTCCACAAGAGCGTACAATTATGTGAGGAAAACATTTGGAAAATTGTTTGCACATACAAGTACCATAAGGAAATGGTACAGTTTAATTGAAGGAAATCCCGGTTTTTCAGCGGAAGCTCTCAAATTTGTTAGCGAAAAGAGCGTCGAGTTCAAAAATCTCATTTTGATGTTAGAGTAATTAGTCTCTAGGAGAAGATTCAACTTTTACACTAAAGGTTCCAATCTCATTGTAAATTTATATGAAAAGGGAACTGAATGATATCCTCAAAGAAGGAACAGGTGTAGTAGATACTATACACAAACTAAAGAGTCCCATTTCACGAAATATACTACAAAAATGTCAGAAAAATATGCTTTGAACTTTGTATATATATGTATGTGTATATGATGATGTGGTTTGGAAGGATCCAAACCACATCAACACCTTCCAACGCAGAAGAAATGTCTGTGTATATATAAATATATGTATATATTGTGAAAAATGCCTGTAACTTCATATAATTTTCGCTTAAATTGAGTATTCCTATATTTTTCTAGGAATATGCTTTCTGTTTAAGATATAAAAATGTGAAAATGATGCAATTTTTGAGTTTTTGTTCAATATTCACCTAAATTCTTTTGAGACACATGCGCGATCTATCATGAAAGTTCCAAGATGCGAAAAACAGAATGTTAAGCATTTTTCTTAGGTACTTAATCTTAACTATACCGTAATTTATACTGTATTGCATCTTTCTGAACTTTTATTCAATTATTTATTATGTCTATTGAGTAATATAAAAAATATTGAAATCATCATTGTTTTATTCAAATATTCTTGGCATAGCCACAGTTCCGAAGCAAGTCTATATTCTGTGCCGAAAGTTATTCTAAATAATAATATTCCACAGGGCTCAGGTACGACCAATTTTATTTCTTATATATCAATTCAATTTCAAAACTGTCTTTTGTGATCCATCACTCTTTGCTGATGATACAACTTCAATTTACGATTCAAAAGATACAAAATCAATACAATTATCTATGACACATGACTTGGAACAAATATCATCTTGGTTAAAATATCACAAATTGAGTTTCAATTATGAAAAATCCACTTATGTTTTTAACAAGTGAACATTCCAACATTGACCACTCTGAACAACTTAAATTTAAAAATAAAACTATAAAATTTTCTAAAACTACCAAACTCGTAAGGCTTTATGTAGATCAAAAATCTTTCATGGGCAACTCACATTATTTAAAAATTACTATTCAGAATAAGAAACAAAATTTCTTTCAAAAATTCGGGATTAATATTTTTTTGTTTGGTATTTTCCAATTTACAATATTTAACGTCTATATGGGCAACGGCCACTGCTTCACTATTCAATCTGCTGAAATACAGCTTATCCAATCCATCTTGGCACAGAACTAATGACTTATATGCCCAGCAATCTCTGTGAAGCATAGCAAGATGAAAAAACACCTATTATATGTGTGTGGAAAAGTAGCAAAGTTTGTGCCACAATGGATTGGACAAACTGTACATAATAAAATCATCGAATATATTCATAGATTGCCTTGCAGGAAGCCCACTGTGGATCTTTACAAACCACACAATCTTGACATCAATTCAATATACCAGTTGAAAACATGTACTTTTATTCATTGTGTAAAACATAAGATGAAACACTGCATACTTTTCAATGAAATCATTACTACACATTATCACAACACTAGACAGGCTCAACATCTAATTGTACATTTCATACATACCAGATTTGGGGAGAAATCAATTTGAGGGCAAAAACATCTACAATAAACCACCAAATTCAATTAAAAATATTAAAGATTTAAAAATTCAAATACCATCTTAAAAAATATATTTTAGCGTCCAAATAATATATTATAGTTTTATAGATCATTCAACATTTCAAGAGTTTTTTTCATATAACTTAACTTCTTCGAGCGGGATTCGAACCCACGACCTTCCGTTCTCTAGGCGGATGCTCTACCACTGAGCTATCAAAGACCCTGAGTTCTCCATCGCAAATTTCGGAAGTCATTTATCTCAAATTCTATTGTTAGTTGTTATTATTCAATCGAGAACCTTCGGCGGTTTTCGACTGACAGAGGTGTTAGTTGGGAAGGATACACATTCATTATCATATGGTTCTCGATTGAATAATAACAACTAACAATAGAATTTGAGATAAATGACTTTCATATATTCTTTTACCATGACTTTGTTTTATTTCCTTTTTATGTATTAAATATCCCTATTCATGAACTGTAAAAGTTTCTTGGGATGAATAAATAGTATTATTATTAAATTCATAGCAGTTGGAACATACAATAATTGATTTTTGTGTTTGCGGGCTTCTAGGCCTTAGTCTGCAGGTTTTTAGGACTAACCATCTGCGGCAGACAATATCCAAAAGCAATGAGGCAATGTTAGGCCCAAAAATCTGTAGACCAAGGCTTAGAAGAAAGGAAACACCTAACAATTCATTTGTTATCGGCCGTAAAAGTTTCCAATCTCTGAACAACAAACATAATTCAATCTTGCTCAACTGGCTATTGACCGAGGTTCTACCGCCCAACAATCTTTGATACTTCAACAAGTCTCGAAATGTATAAAATATATCGATTATTTTCCATTAACTCCATTTGAATGCTCCACCGTGCATTTCAATTTTTTTTGTCCTTAATTTATTGGTTTCAACGACTTTTTGTTTTCCATCTAATGAATTTTTTGTAACATTCAATTATATTGAATAAATTCCAAACTAACCACATTCAAGTAAGCAGATTATATCGCACGTAATTCATAAGCATTTTCGAGTCAGCATTGCTTTTCTCGTAGCTACAAGACAGGCCCCTGGATGTTAACAGATGGTATTAAAATATGAAGATATTAACATTCTTAATCTGCAAGATGGTATGGTAAATAGTTCTGATGGAATTTCTAATATTATTGAGCCTGTATGGGTTTTCTTCATTGAATTATTCATATCAGTGTAATATGAACTTTCCACGAATCCAGAAATCAGGACACAATGAACTTATAAAATATCGGAAAGATCAGGATAATTTATGATCCCACCATTTTTCAAAATCTTGATATCCTCATTCTTTTGCACACCAGGAAACGTTCCTTCAAAACTGAGTATATTTTTTGTGTAACTGGATGATTTTCTGAATAACAAAATTTACATTGAAATCTCTGTGAAATTATATAAACATAACCTGTAAATTTGAAGGTCGATGACAATGACATAATTGAAATTTGAATTTCGCGCTCTATATTTCGCGCATGCGCCCTCGATCATCGCTGCCTATTTCTATTCCAAGGATATTGTGATTAATACAAAAGTCGGCTTCACTTTGCTAACATTGTCTCTTATGGCGTATGGTCAATATTCGTAGTTAATATATATATGGTTTTAACCAACCTAGAGTTTCAATTGCTATTAGGCCGCATTCTAACTCATATCGGTTACCAGTGGATAATTTCCCAGCTATATTAGAACCAATTAAAATATCGATTGGCCCTTCTCTGAGTTCAGTGATCTCAATACCAACAGACTGCAATTTATTCATCCAAGGACCTTCACGAATATAGTTCACATTACTGCATAAAATTGATTGATTAGGGGCTGCAAGATTGCAAGCGTATTTATTCTTCAAGTCACTCAATTTCATGCCATAACAATTATGTTTGACAACATTCGTTCTTGAACCACCAAAGAGGGCGTGAATAATTTCTTCTTGTAGAAAGCAGTTGTATCCCATCTCTTTCCTACCATCACAAAGAGTGCAAGTTAGTTTGTACTACCTTTGTATAAAATTTCAATGATGAATAAAGCCCTCTCTCTCTCTCTATGGCTGCACAAGAATCTGAAGTTACAAATTTAGAAAATGAAGTATCTGCGACACATGGGACAACTTATGTTCATGAGTGTTGTTGCACCCTGGGGTATCTTACTGATTTTCTGGTAGCACATTTGCTATTTCAAACATAGGATACCCAGAAAATACCTGTTTGACCTCTTTTAATACCAATATTATATATTTTTTAATATGATGGTCCATATAAAACATTACAGAATCCGTACCTTTTTCACAATCCAGTTTGCATCCTCATATGCCCCATTTATAATCTGGTTTATTCTCCCTTGGTCCTTTTCATCAATATGCTGCTTGAAACTCTGAAAAATTTGAATGTCATAGATGAGGATTGAACTGCATCATTTTTTACTCCTTGATCAAGGACAGATAAACCTCCTAGCCTCTGTTTGAAATAGTAAAATACTATTTTTTTTATATTATTGTAATCCCCTGACCCAAAGTTTGAATCTGTCTTTGCTTTCTATCTTTTGACAATATAAGTTTCCGAATCAATATAATTTGAAAGTGCCAACATTTTCATCGAAAACAAGCTTGGGATGAACAGTTCAGAATGCAGCTGCAAGGTAGATTTTCAAACAGAAGAGGACAATGGTACTTCTCTGTTGAAATAAATCTTTGATGCAAATTATGGTATAGGTACCATATGTACTGACCGATGAGATGTAGATATTTCACAATTGAATGAATATAATGTACTTAAAAGTTATATAATATATGTGACGGTGACCAGAAGCCTCTACTACCATTGATACAATATAATTTGTTACTGTGCTATTATATATAGGTAGGTTTTTTTTTTAATACTAGAACTACTGAGCTCTTAATTCTAGCTTCACTATTGGTAGAATTTGACACTTGTCATTTTTCAAATGATAGGTAGTAAAGCTAAAATTTGGCTGAATGCGCCTTGGAGGAAGCGAAGGCCAATAACATAAAGAGAAAGCTAAAATTAGCTGCCCCAGGGCTTCAAAACCCTCTAAGAGAACGCAATTTATGCTACACTCTACACTGTGCACATACATGGCATGGTACTTTAAAATAAGTAAACTATTAGAGGAAATTCTCGATATTTTGTAAGGTGTACAACTTTGATTCGAAATGAGTATCTAATGCAGCAATCAAGTCATCAAGTTGTTAAAATGCACTCAAACCTAAATATAACATGCCACTATTTTACAACTATACCATTAGAGGAAATTCTCGATCTTTTATAAGGTGTACAACTGATTCTGAAATGTCTGAAATGAGTATCTATTGTTCTCCTTTACTGTGTTGCAGTATCCAAGTCATCCAGTTGTTAAAATGCACTTAAACCTATTAATAACATGCCAGTTTTTTACAAACCTGTTTGGTCATGAAAATATAGTGTTCTTTAGGGCCTTTCGGCAATCTCCGACACTGTCTGAGCAAGTATTTGTAGAGAAGTCTTGATTCATTACCATTAACGCCCATTAAACCGAATTTTTATTTACTTTCGTAAAATACATACAGGGATTAGGGAGGGATGAGTCGGTATAGAACGCGAGATTAATCTGACGTCTGATGAAAACAAACACGACCTACCTCAATGTTTACTTGGTTTGAGGTTATGATTTTTGTGATTTGCTGATTGTTTTTCAGAATTTCCCTGTTAAAAAATGTTTTTCCATGTTCCAGCATAAAGGATAATGGTTGTTAAGTGCCGAGTGAAAGGATGAAAAAACTACAATTTAAAATCATGGAATAAAATCTGCATTTTACCCAGGTAAATGAAGTAGTTATGAAGACCATAGTAATTATCATTTTTTATTCAATTCACTGAAATGATACATGATAACATCTTGATCTCTACCTGGATTCTTAATTGATTTGTTTCAGTAATTATGGAATCTGCTATAAAATGAGGTGACCATACCCTTCCAAGCTCATTACTTTTCTGTGCTTCCTGTATTCAGATCCTTAAAATGAGTGATCTATCTGAATATCATTCGACTCTCGACGAAACTCATCGTAGAAGATATTCATCTAAAATATCAGTTTTGGGTATTGATCCTCATGTTGATTTCGAAGAGTTTTCTACCGAGCTCTCAATGGTTCCCACATATCATGTATCCAGATATTGTCAATTAGCTAATTCACACTAAAAGTGCATATACACTTAGTGAAATGAAAGCTTACAAAGGTTTGGAGGCTTACAATCAGGCATCTTGTGGATGGGTTCGGAAAATATTTGTCAAGCATTTTGAAAGACCCATCTTGGTTTTAGGACAAGTAAGTCAGTTACTCTATCTATATTTGAATGAATATTTGTAAGAAAAGTGAAAATAACTTGAAAATGCCCTATCTACATTCATAAATATTCAAGAACTTTGTAATCTCATTTTCCTCGAAAAAAATAATCATCAACATTTTGAAATTCACCAGATCAATTATCAACAAGTTACACAAATATTCTAGTTGATATGTAACACTTCAATGTTTTTCAGGTTATGCATTCTCAAAGACTGAATGCAAAATTACTTACCCCATGGATCATAACTGATAAGGATGGCACAGTCGAAAGTGCTCTTTGTAATTGCATTGCAGGCTTTGGTGAAGTATGTACACATGTCGCAGCTGTTTTGTTTTCGATTGACAATGCAATGCGAAAGCAAGAAGATGTTACTAGAACAGGGGTGAAAGCTTATTGGATGCCACCTAAAGATGTTCCTGGAGAACCAGGACGAGTGAAAGATCTTGACTTTTCTAGACCGAAGAAAATGAAGGAAAACAATGTAGCAAACTCAAACTACTTGTTATGGAAACTGTGATGTTTTTGGAAACAATAAATTAAATAAAAAATAAACCATTAGAATCCATCAGTCAAAACCGTTGTCTCAATTGGAACATTTGTTGACTAAAAAACTTTTATTCCATGATTTCACATTATTGGTTTTTCATCCTTTCACTAAACACTTAACAACCATTGTTACTTATGTTATAATTGGGAAAAACAACAGGAAAATTCCGAAAAACAAGGCAAATCACAGGAATTAAATCAACTAACGAACAATCATAACCTCAAATCAAGTAAACATTGAGGTAGGTCGTGTTTGTTTTCATCAGACGTCAGATTAATCTCGCGTTCTATTACAGTATTACGCATTCCAGATCAGGTTATGTCTGGGGGGCAAATACCAGTTCCACAGAACACCCTATCTACACAGAAGCGCAACTGAAGCGTTCCGACCGAATCGAAAGCTTGGCTTGTATATTGTCAACCTCACATTTTTTGTGTTGTTAGAGTGTTATAAAATTTTCGAACAATTATCAATGTCCTTGGGTTATTACTACTGATAAATTTTATTAATATCAGATGAAAGCAAGATCAGAGTAGTTTTAAACGTTCGTTTCTGCAAAATTCAGTTGATTACTCTAAAACTATTTGAACATCAAATAGCTGCCTACACCACTTTTAAAATCTACTTTTTTTTAAAGGTGCAAAAAACAGTAAGCCTATTCACTGAAATTATTTTGGTAATCATCCAAATTCTCCGATTATATTTGTTGAGAATAAGGGAATGTAGATTGCTGATCAACGAAGCATTTAGACGAATTTGATAGGGGAAATGTAAATTCTGAATTATTAAGACCTTCCTAGGGTCGTATCTTCAAATGGAATTGAAACTGCCCCAATTTCAGTTCAGAAGCAGAAATGCTCAGTCTAGAAAGTTTACAAAGATGTATCACTTGAACAACTGTATATCAATCGACAGTTTGAATTCACCGCCAAGAAATGACATTATACAAGCCAAGCTTTAAATCAAGGTTACGAAAAATTGACCCAAAAGATCAAAGGGACCGCCTTTAAGTTGCGCTTCTGTGTAGATAGGGTGTTCTGTGCCAGTTCTAACCAATCACACACTTATAAAAAAGAAAACAAACGAAAGTTCCTGGGGGGCAGATGCCGCCGTATTGGTTCATTTCGATTTATTTGACATTTTTGACAAGTATCTGGAATGCCTAATTCACTTACTAGAGAATTGAAAGTAAAGTTGAAGTGCTGCCTTGAACCATGAACGTAACGTTGTAACGTACAAATTGACGCATGCGTAGTTTTACCTTGCTTACATTTTATGTCGAGAACTTGTTCACGGGTCTACGCTATCTAAGCGCGGCTTGCGGGCGCTCACGGATACGTTAAAGATCAACGTACGTTATCGGTTATACTTGCACGAGTGCATAAAAATTACCGATAATTTTGCAAGAAAGCGTGATATCTAAAAATTGCAAGAGTTTATTTTCATATTCTGGCGAAAGTGTCCGAGTCCGAAGGACGAGGGCACTTTTACAAAATATGAAAATAACCGAATACAATTAGTATAAGATATCACGCTTGAATGCAAAATTATCTGGTCATTTTTATGCACGAATGTAATTCATTGGAATATTTCACGAATAAAGAAATTCCCAAGGAAATGTTCTTTTTTGTTCATTTATACTTTCCTCTATAGATAATAGATTGTATGGAGCACTCACCAAAACGCGAAATGTTTTTCTATTAGGCATTCCAGATCAGGTTATGTCTGGGGGGCAAATACCAGTTTTAACCAATCACATGTGATGGTGGGTTCCACCTTTAAAGGGATAAGGTATCGGGAGATATGAATGACAGCCACTCTCGATGACAACTAACTTTATTGGGTTCCTTGCGAGCTCTCATGTCCTGTGACATATGACAGTTAGACAGGGATGCCAACCTAACATATAAAGGTACATTCCAAATCAACATTATGACATCCCCCTTTTCGAAAGGGAGTTTACCCTTACAACTTTTGTATATATGATATTAGTACATACTGAAAATACAAGTACTGACTATATTTATTTTTGTATCAATATACGGACGTACATAGCTGACAATTACGATACAATTGACAAGTTGCATTACATTTTAGTTATTCTCTATCCACAGTATTATGTAATATTTTGAGCAAGTTGGCTGGAGGAATGACACAGAAATAGTTGAACAGTTGAACATTAAACATCTATCACAGTATTATGTAATATTTTGAGCAAGTTGGCTGGAGGAATGACACAGCAATAGTTGAACAATTGAACATTAAACATCTATCACAGTATTATGTAATATTTCCTTCCCTTTTTTTTTTCAATTCATTTTATAATCAAATATAACAATAATATGATCACAGCTAAGACGAGCACAATACGACACAATTAAATCATTTGTACATTATGTAATCATCAAATTTGCTGCTCCTTCTTATGTATCTACCCGACCTGGTAGTTAAAGGCTGAAAATATGTATTTTCTGAACTCAGTGTACAACTAGAGCTAGGACAAGGTGATGTGTCTATTATAGAATCAGTAGTTTTGGAACTATCACTAGAATTAGAGTTAAATTTTTGAATTTCACTGCTTACATCTACAGTAGGCGCTTGATCTCCGGATAAAATGCTTTCGCAAAAATTTTCCCTATCGTCTTCAACGCTATCACTATCTAAACCTAAATATACATATCCTTCATTCAAAAGGTTGTCAGACTCAACAAATTCGAAATCTTCTGAAGATGGCCCAAGATTGTTATTTTCTAGCAGAGGTTTTCTAAACCTTTTTAAATATTTACGATTTCTAACCAAAGTAGAACCATCTTCAGTAGAAATCTTGTAAGAACGAATTCCTACCTTATCTATAATGGTACCCTTCATCCAAGTCTGCGAGGAAAGTTCTTTTTTATATAAAATTTCGTCATTCAACTTTAAATTCGGCAAAATCCTAACACCTTTATTGTTATAATAAAATATCTGCTTAGATTTAGCTATGTCTAAGTATTTGTTGTATCTAGCTCGAGAAGCAGAGCTTGGTTTATGAAAAGGTTTGGGCAAAAGGTCACGTAAAGTTCTATGCATTAATAAAGAAGCTGGTGAAGATTCTCCGTCCAATGGAGTATTCATAAGGTCAAGTAACGCCAAATAGGGATCTCTATTTTCATATTTGCATTTCTTAAGAAGGTTTTTTACTGTATTAATCTGTCTTTCAACCTGTCCATTCGATTGTGAAAATCTAGGTGACGAGGTGATATGAGAAAATTGCCATTGCTGTGAAAACTCTGCAAAATTGTGACTCTTGAATTCAGGGCCATTATCAGAGACCACTACAAGTGGAATACCCTGCCGTGAAAAAATTGATTTCAGGTGTAAAATTACATTTTTACTAGTGAGATCTCTACTTAAGTTACTGACTTCAACATATTTTGAATAATAATCTGTTACCAGTAAAAATGATTGATTATCCAAATGGAAAATGTCACAAGCCACTCTCTGCCAAGGTATCTTTGGAAAATCATGAGGGATCATCGGTTCAGACTGATTATTTTTGCTATACACTTGACAAGTTTCACAGGACAACACCATGTCCTGAATCTGTTTATACATGAAAGGCCAATAGAATGACTGATTTGCTTTTTGAACACACTTATTAATACCTAAATGTGAGTTGAAGTGAAGTTTATTTAGAATGTCATGTCTTGCAGTCTTAGGAACTATCAATTTAGATCCTCTATAAAGTAAATTATTAGCAATGGAAAGTTCAGACCTGATTTTGAAGTATACTCTTAGATTCTCTGAGACATCTTTCAATTTACTAGGCCAACCATTAAGGATGTAATGTTTAAGTTGCTGCAAGTCTATGTCCAACTCTGTTTGATTCACTAGTTCTTGGATTTTTTGTTCAGAGGCATTTATAAAATGTGTGACTAAACAAATTTGAGCTTCAACCTCTAGATCTAAGTTTTCGTTAAAGCACTTGCTTTCATATGCCCTACTGAGAGCATCTGCAACTACCAAAGTCTTTCCTGGTTTGTATATTAAGGTAAAATTAAATTTTCTTAATTGCAAAATCATTCTCTGAAGTCTCGGTGGACACAAATTAATGGGTTTTTTAAAGATTTGAATCAGAGGTGAATGATCAGTTTCAATTGTAAAGTTTTCTAATCCAAAGACATATTGATAGTATTTCTCACAGCCAAACCAAACTGCAAGGCATTCTTTTTCAATTTGGGAATAAAGTTTTTGACTTTCAGTTAAGGCTCTAGAGGCATGGGCGCATGCAACCCCTTCTTGGAGCAAGGATGCTCCCATTCCATCTTTACTTGCATCTACGGAAATAACTACTGGTTTTTTAGGGTCAAAAAATTTTAAACATGGGGTCTTACACAATATATGTTTTAAATTCTTAAAAGTTTCTTCGTGAATATTTTCCCAAGTGAATTCTGTGTCTTTTTTTAGTAATGCCCTTAAAGGTGCCGTTTTCTCTGATAAATTCTCTACAAATCGTCCCAAATATGTCACTAACCCCAGAAATCTTTGAACACTCTGAACATTTTCCGGCTTGGGCATATTTTTTATTGCTTCAACCTTAGTTTCGTCTGGAGTAATTCCTTGAAAGGATATTTTATGACCAAGGTAAGTTACTTCAGTCACACAAAATTTACATTTATTTTTGTTGAACCGAACATTATGCGTTTTGGATTTTTCGAAAACTGTTTTCAAAATTTCATAGTGCTCGGATAGAGTACTAGAGTAAACTAGAAGATCATCAAAATATACTCCGCAACCATCTATATCTGAGTAAATTTGGGTCATTTGTTGTTGAAAAATTTGAGGTGCGCAGGAGAGACCGAAAGGCATACGCAAGTAGCGGTATTTTCCCAAGTTCCCCACACTAAAAGTACATAACTTTGATGACTCTTCATCTAAAGGTATCATTGCAAACCCCTGCGTAGCGTCCAAAGTTGAAAAATATTTACAATTACTTAATTTTGATGTAAGTTCTTCATATGTTGGAATATGCCAAAAGTAGTTCTTTTTTAGTTGAATATTAATATCTCTAGTATCAAGGCAAATACGTAAGGAACCATTCTTTTTCCTGACAATTACAGCTGGGTTCAACCATTCAGAGTTCTCATTTGTTTTTTCAATTATTTGATTCTCTTCGAGTTCCTTTAAGGTGAGTTTCAATTTGTTTTCAAGTGCAAAAGGTATTTTCCGGGGGGGTACCACTACAGGTTTATAGTTTTCTTTCAAATCTATGTGAAATTTTTTTCCAAAACAGCCCACTCCTCTGAAAAGATAATCATATTTTTCTAATAATGATTTTAAGGAATAATGCAATTCGTTAGTTTTAACAGAATCAATTTTTTTGATCAAATTTAAATCTATACAACTTCCAAGACCCAAGATTGCCTTTCCCTTTTGACTGACCACGTAAAAAGAGAGAATATGATTTGTGTTTTTCACAAGACATTCTAAATTACACTTCCCAATTATTGGCAAATTGTTTTCTGTATAAGAGGTTAATATAATATTTGTTTTTTCCAATTTATTAAAATCATACCCAATTTTTCCCAAGATTTCTTCAGGCATGATGTTGGCCATTGCGCCACTGTCAAGTGTAAAATCGAACTCATGACCGTTGATGATCACTGGTGTTGTCCATGCTGACCCCTCATGAATCTCGTTGATTTCTCCTTCAATGCTACCTATAAACAAAAATTCCTCAGCGTTTCTAATCTCAGGGCTTCCTTGAAAATTATTTTCAATTCCAGTTCGATTTGTATTTTGAATGTATTCTTCGTTATTTTCATGACAGTTTTCCAGATCTGAGCTAGAAGCATTTTCTATGCAATTTACATTTCTACGACTATACTTATTAGAAGCACCAAATTTTGAAAATTTATGATTAAAATTACCTCCAGAAGGGAATCTTTTTTGATTTCTATAATTGAAATTTTTCCTATGAAAATAATTGCCTACTTGCTTATTAGAGCTGCCACCATGAGTCCATTTTTTATTGTTAGTATAGTAGTTGTTACCATTTCCCCTCGATGCTGGTGTTGTTCTCGATTGACTATTCTGGCAGAGCGCTGCATAGTGATTTTGACCTCCACACGCACCACACTGCTTCCCATATGCCCGACATTGACCATATCCATGTTGAGAACCACATTTTCTACACCCCTTCAACTTTGAACTGCTACGAGAGACCATATCAACCACAAGATGACCATTTCCATTCGTGATTTCCCTATTCTGCTGCTTACAACTTTCCATATTCAAGCAGAACTGAATACACTGATCCAATGACTTTTCGTCAGCAACCTCCAGAATTTTTTCTCTTCCTTCTGCAGACTTCATGCCACATATGAACAAATTCTTTGTCAGACTGTCATTGAGCTCACCAAGCTCACATTGCAGAGCTAAATTCTTTAACTCTGTAATAAAATTTTCTATTGACTGACCTTCTTTCTGCTTCAACGACAGGAACTTATGCCTCATATAGGTGAGATTTTTCTTAGGATTGAAATAATCGTCAAACTTTTTAATCAATGGGTCCAACGTGTCCTTCTCTTCCTGGGTAAAAGTAAAAGTGTTATAAATTCGCATACACTCTTCTCCAATCAACGTAAGGAGCTGGGCACATTGAGTTTTTTGCTCTTTCTTCGTGATCTCTGTTGCTTGCAAATAAGTCAAAAAACGCTGCTTCCAGAAAGCCCAATTTTCGGCAACATTCCCGGTCACTTTCATAGGCGGGACTCCTCGAAAATCCATGGTGATGCCACAACACTGTATTTTATTTATTGATTATCGGTTGAAATTCTGATGAATATTTGGAAGACTACCCAGATGAATCCAGATTTTTAAATGTGTCCGACTGCGCCATGTGATGGTGGGTTCCACCTTTAAAGGGATAAGGTATCGGGAGATATGAATGACAGCCACTCTCGATGACAACTAACTTTATTGGGTTCCTTGCGAGCTCTCATGTCCTGTGACATATGACAGTTAGACAGGGATGCCAACCTAACATATAAAGGTACATTCCAAATCAACATTATGACATCACACACTTATAATAAAGAAAACAAACGAAAGTTCCTGGGGGGCAGATACCACCGTATTGGTTCATTTAGATTAATTTGACATTTTTGACAAGTATCTGGAATGCCTAATTTTTGAAGTCTATCTGACATTTGTGTTGTTCACTGACGTCTAGCGATACGGTTTCAAATGTATTGGCAATTCAAGATTAGATGCCAGCGCCAAAGTGGCGAAAATTCGAACCACTCTCGAGTACATTGTTATCATTGTTGTCTGTGGGTTTTTACGGTTTATCTTTGAATATTTTCATTTTGTTTTAGTTTTCAGTTTTTTCATGCACTATTTTTCATTTCAAGACTCAAGTGAAGTGATTTCTCCAGGTCGTACAACAGCATCATTTGTTAATACTCATTTTGAAGGAATCTTGTATGTATTAATCACCTTGCAAAAAACATTTATTTTTTGGGCTGGAATGATTCAAAATAATCACAATTCTTTTCTTTCATTTTCAGGAATACTAATTTGTCATTCTCTTGGATCACTAGCTAATAACCTACTACTTTTTCATATTGGATTTGATGTGAGTCAAAAGTGATGAAAAATGCCTTAATTGATAATACTTATATGTTTCAGATTATTTCTTTGTAAGAAATAATGCCTGGAATATGGTTGAGTATGCTAGAATACATGGATTACGTGAATGGCGAATAGTCTTCCTTGGTAAAATGACGAGAACAAACTTTCATGAAGTTAGACACCGGTTTTCCTATTTTCAGGAGATATATCCAGGCCCGCCGTCTGTCTATAGACTCTCTTAATCCTAGACTAGTCTGCACTATAACATTTCTTTCATTTTCCCGCGAAAAACTTATTCCAGTACTACTTTGCCGTTTTGCCCAAGAGTCACATTGAGGTACACAACAATAATGGTTTGAACTTGAAGCACTCATTTTAAATCTGAAAACTAGTAACAGTCAACAGAAACAGAATATCCTGAATATCCACCATATACATGTACAAGATTTTTGTTACGTATCATATAATAATAATCACAAAAATATACAAAAACAACGACCAGAATGCACAGAATCATAGGAATTTAAACGTAAACAACGATTTCAATGTACTCATAAATAGTTTCAAAATTTGACACCAGAGGGAGTACTCCTTATGTTGAATTCCCAATTGTTATGGTGACTTTGATACAATGCAATTACAGGGTTGCGTTTAGAAACAACACACGGCGCGTCCGGGCGCGGCGTTTGAAAACCGTTCGAGAACTCCAGGCGTAACATGACGTCACATCATAGAATCTTGGACTCTTGGTTGTAGCCGTTCAGATAAATCGTCCGGGCAAAGAAGATTTACGTATAACGAACAAGAAGCGCATCTCACAAATTCGACAAATACACCCTGAATGCGCATGTCTACCAGCAATGTCGGCATTCGGTCAGTAATAAAAACAAACAAGTACTGGGTTGCGTTTAGAAACTACACACGGCGCGTCTGGGAGTTTGAAAATCGTTCGAGAACTCGGGGTGAAACATGACGCCACACCCCAGAATCTTGGTTGTTGCCTTTCAGAAATATCGTCCGGGCGACAACTTTTCATCCTTCTTAAAAGCGGGGCGTTTGGGCGTGTCATGCGCACTAAGCATGTATAGTCTTCTGAATTTGAATTCAGACATAAGTAGGAGGCCAAATATATTTTTCAAAATGATATATGATCATAATAACGATGAAAGAGAAGGACCAGGAAACATATAACATTGAAATGGAAATTATTGACGCGAAATCATTATCAAAATAAAACATGACGTGTATGACGTATACATCACACTCCGTATCGTTCATAAAGTCAGAGTGTACTCTTTGGGTGTGACGTCATGGAAATCGACGCTCTCGCCCGGGCGTTCGCTCTGGGTATCTAAACGCACCCCTGGTGTTTCTTGTCAAGTAGTTCACTGGCTAACTGTTTTTTGCTGGTAGTCCTGCGTAGTCGCAAGAAAAATAGTATATTGTTGAAGAGTTTACCTGAAAGTAATTCCCTTTATCCGTGTTCGAAAGACGATTTTTCCCAAAATTGAAAAATTTATATTTTTTTGATTGACGTGTTTATTTTTCTGTCATGTCTTTTTTTTTTTTTGTTTCATAACTCACTAATATTCATAACAAGAACATCATTTCCAAAATAATATACAATGTGTATCAAGTACAAAACACATATAAACTATTGAAATATTGAAATATCACAAATTATGCAACACTCTCCCCCCAGTAATTGATCTGAACTCAATAACCAAGAACAATTACTGCACATCTAGTACGCATAGTCTTGAAACAGGCCTTCGAAAAACTGTTCCGTTAGCCAGTCGAACATCTACCACGCGGACTCTGCCATCTCTAGCCTTATGAAGTTGAATAACTCGTCCCTTGGGCCACATATTCCTCGGTCCATTGGGATCTACGATGATCACAACGTCATTTTCTTTGATTGCTCGCGATTCTGAATACCATTTTGTTCTCTTGATTAAGAAAGGCATATATTCTCGAGTCCATCGCTTCCAGAATAAATCTGTTAATTTTTGGGCTGCTTTCCATTGTGATAACAGATTCAGGTCGGATTCTTCTGTTTGGGAACAAGGAAGGGCGGTATAGTCAGGTCCAATCAAAAAATGGTTTGGAGTGAGCGCTTCTGAATCATCTGAGTCCAGTGATACATGAGTGAGAGGTCGTGAGTTAATTATGTTCTCAACTTCAGCAAATACTGTCCTGAGAACATATTCTTGTGGGTATCTTGATTTCAGGAGTTCGTACATCACCTTTTTTATCGACTGAATCAATCTTTCCCAAATACCTCCCATATGTGGACATCCAGGAGGGTTCCATCGGAATTTGATGTTTTTGAGGGAACAAAACTGAGTAATTTCTGTCTCACTGAGACTTTTGATACAATCGGATAGTTCTTTCTCCGCTGCCTTAAATTGAGTGCCATTGTCGCAATAAATTTCAGAAGGAAACCCTCTTCTGCAACCGAATTGACGAAGTGCATGAATGAAACCATTTGAGCTTAAATCGTGAGCAATTTCTAAATGAACGGCTCGTGTTACCATACAGGTAAAGATAACACCATACCTTTTTTCATGACTCCGCTTAACAGTTACCAGTATCGGTCCAAAATAGTCGATACCAGTCTTGATGAAAGGTCTTATTGTAGGTTCCAGCCTACACGGAGGTAGTTGTCCCATTATTGGTATTTCTGGCAGAGATTTTCTGTTCTTGCATTTCTGGCATCTACTCCAAGAACTTTTTACAGCCTGTCGCATTCGAAGAATCCAGAATTTTTGTCTTAGGTTATTAATCACAGTTTCTTGTCCATGATGACGAGCTTCATCGTGATAATGTTGTATTAATAACCTTGAAATTTTGTGATCAGGATCCAGAACGATGGGTTGTTTGAAATCTTTACTGACACCAAGTAAGTTATCCAATCTGCCTTTGAGTCGTAGCAATCCACTTATATCATCAATCGAGCAAGACAAAGTGTATAATCTACTTGCTTTATCAATCGGTCGATTCTGTTTCAAAGACTCTATTTCTTTATAGAAGGAATCTTGTTGGCTTTTCCTGAATAATAGATTTTCAGCTACTGAGATTTCATCGCTATCAAGTTCAACCAAATTTTGTAAGGTCCTATCCAGAGTTCTTATTTGAACCATTTTATTTTTACAGTTTTTGATGAACCTCAGCATCCATCCAGTAGCTCTAACAAGACGACACCATCTGGAAAATCTTTCCGGATGAGGAGTTGGCAAAACAATTTTTTCGAAATTCAGGAAAACAAATTCTTTCCTAACTTCCAAATCGAGTTCATCATTGTTCTCCCAATCCTCCTTTTTCTTTGGCCAATAGTCTATTGACATTCTTAAAAATTTTGGACCACGCAGCCATCTACTATCGTTTGAAAAATCTAATCCATGGCTACGTTTTGTTGCTTCATCAGCAACGTTTTCTTTGGAGGGAATATACCTCCATTCAGAAGCATTCGTCAGATTTTGAATTTCGCCTACTCTATGAGCGACAAATATTGCAAATCGTCTGGCTTCTGAACAAATCCAATGGAGCACTGTTTTCGAGTCACTCCAATAGTAGATTTTCTGAAGATTCAATTTCAGGTTATTTTTTAAATAATTTCCAAGGCGTGCACCAATAAGTGCTGCCTGTAATTCGAGTCTTGGAATCGAAATTGGTTTCAACGATGAAACTCGGGCCTTTGCACTCACAAATGCTGTCTGGATATCATTTTTTCCTTGACAGCGTAAATAGGCAACTGTGGCGTATGCTTTTTCGGAAGCGTCACAGAAGATATGTAATTGTATTTCACAATTGTTTCTGTCAATTGTAAAATACTGTCTTGGAATTTTGAAATTCGATAAATTTTTGAGGTCAAGTAGCCATGATCTCCATTTTTCGTCGAGGATATCGGTTATTTCATCATCCCACCCCAGTTGACTTCTCCAAATATCTTGAAGTAAAATTTTTCCTTGGATGATGAAATTAGCCAAAAATCCAATGGGATCAAAAATGGACATAACGACTTTGAGAATTTCTCTCTTAGTCGGTCGTCTTTTGTTTTCTGATATTGAAGGATCAATTTTTTGAAATTTTGTTCTGAATAAGAAACTGTCATCAGTTGAATTCCAAAAAACACCCAGAACACGTTCTGTCACTCCTTCTGGATTCGTTTCCAATGTTTTGTCGCTCTGAGCTTTCAGATGTGGGGCGATGCCTTCAAGGAGTTTATCTGAATTGGAAATCCAGTTGCAGATGACAAAACCACCCATTGAATGAACGTGAATAACATCATTTATTAATTTTTTACCTTCATCTATCGAATCAGCATTCCCTAAGAAGTCGTCCATGTAGTGTTCCTCTATAATTGACTTGGCCGCTTCAGGATATTCCTTTTGAAACTCTCTAGCATTACGATTTTTCGCTTCTTGTGCTAGACAAGGTCCATTTGTGGATCCAAAGAAGACTACGCCGATCTCGTAAACGTCTGGATCACGATGTCTATCCATTCCACGCCATAAAATTCGTTGTGATGCGCAATCTTCTTTTCGTACCCTGATTTGTAAAAACATTTCTTTGATATCAGCTACAAAGGCGAATTTTTTGATTCTGAAATTGAGTAAAATGGTTTGCAAATCGTTGTATAAATCTGGACCTGTGAGTAAAAAATCATTGAGACTGACTCCATTACATTTAGAGGCAGCATCAAATACAATTCTCAATTTGGTCGGTTTATTCGGATTTATGATGCCAAAATGCGGAAGATACCAAGTTTTAGGACTGTATTGATTAGCTTCTTCAAAGGAAAGCTTTCTTATATAATTTTTATTCTGGAACTCTAGCATTTTGTCACAATATGCCTTGCCGTATTGAGGATCATTGTCAATTTTTTTCTCTGTGCACAAAAGTCTCTTCATAGCATTATTTTTACTTTCGGGAAGGATGATGTGTTTATCTCTCCATAGCAAACCAGTCTCATAACGATTTCCAATTCGTTTCATTGTTTTATCTAGAATGTTTTGAGCTCTGATATCCTCTTTAGACATAGCCTTATCAATTTTATCCAACCCAAAACAATCTAGTTTCCACTGTTCTTTTACAAGATCATGTAATAAGTCTAAATCATCTTTTTCTCTACTATTTACATAGCAAACGAAACCAATTTTATTTTTATGATCGTCTTCAGTTTCCAAAATATTTCCATGGACTACCCATCCCAAGAGCGTCTTGCTGAGGGCGGGCCCATTCCAAGGACCAGTTATAATTTTTCTGTTAACTAACAGTGGCCAATTATCTTGACCAATCAAGACTTTTGGCTTAGCATTCATCATTGATATACCTCTACTATCAATATAAGGATAATTCTTACTTATCTCACCTACATCCACCGTCTGTGTTGGTAGTGACATTCCTTTCATTGTCCTTACATGTCTCAGTTGAAACTCACCACTTCCATTCTCTGATCGTACCGTGAAGCTTACTGTCCTGGAGTCGTCCTGCTTTTTCGTTTGGTTGTTCGTCCATTGTAGACAAAGTGGTTGTTGGGGACCATCCATGTTCAACGTGTCCGCCAAATCCTGATCAATAAGTGTAACCGTTGATGCATCGTCTAAAAGGGCATAAGTCTTAATACTCTTTCGGTTACTACAGATTATTATAGGAAGAATTTTCAATAGGGTATGTTTGTTTGTGGAAATGTGACAATTGATATGAACATCAAACTCATTTTTATCATCATTTCCAGATGAAGATGGTTCCACTCTGATATTTTCATCCTCGTTTTTGTGTAAAAGAATATGATGGTTTTTTTTGCAGTTATTTATTCCGCAGATCTTCCTCTTCTTACAAACATAAATATTATGATATGGTACGAGACAAGCGAAACATATTTTATTTTTTGTCACTAGTTCCCAACGCTGATCGACAGTAAAAGTTTTGAATTTGGGACACCCGGTCAAAGCATGCATTTCGTTTTTGCAACAAATACATGTTTTCTTAATCATAGTTGTCAATGTCATCTCCTTTTTGTGAAATGACTTTGACTTTTTCGTGTCACTGTCATCATGATATTTTGGAATTTGAATTTTACTAGCTATCATTGCTTTTTTATCCAACCACGATGCAAATTCTACTAATTTATATGTTGGAGATGTTATGCCGGAAATATGTTCAACCCACATCATCTGATATGAATTTGGAAGTTTCTTCAGAAGTTTGTGTAACAGAATGGGATTCTGTAAGTGATCTTGGGCATGTAAAGATTCAATAGTTCCCACCAAATTTTTAACTTCATCCGAAAAATTGATCAAACAGTCCAATTTATCTTCTTTAACAATTGGAAAGGCTTTCAATTGATCAAGAAGTAACAATATTATTTGTTCTGACTGCCCAAATCTATTTTCTAGGATTTGCATGATTTTATCGACATTCTGAGGCATGATGAGTAAGCTTTGAACTATTTTCCTAGCATTTCCTTTCAAGCTTTTCTGAAGACGACAATGGTTTTCCTCCTGTGAATATCCACAAATATCAGTCGAATTCCGATATTGATAAATGAAGTTAGGCCATTCAATTGGATTTCCACTAAAAACTGGTAAATCTTTGGGTACTGACTGTCTTGTTAGAAATTTCGTTAATTGATTCTGCGATATCTGATTCGAACTTTCATTTGCAACATTCACAGATGGAAAATGGCGAGAAAATGGCGAAAAAGAATCTTTTACCTGATTTGCTTCATTCTTTAACCTTTCTGGCATTTGCTTTTGTTGATTTTCACTCACTGATTTAACTTGCCAGGGATCCTTGCCATCAACCCAACTCTCAATATCAGGACCTTGATTTGACCTCTCACATGACACACTCGACCCAGATTCATCATTTCCATCTATTTCAGCTAACCTGAGGGCTAATTCTAGATCTAGCTTTTCTTGTTTCTTCCGATACTCCAACTCCAGCATTTCTTGCTCAAGAGTCTTCTTTCTCAAAGCAATTTCCAACTCTACTTGACGTCTTTTTGATTCATTGGTTTTAGTTGTATTCGTTTTGGAATGAACCTTGCTCTTTCTGCAACCTTTTGCTCCACCAGAGTCTGATGGAACTGGGACTGACTTTTTGATTGACGTGTTTATTTTTCTGTCATGTCTTTTTTTTTTTTTGTTTCATAACTCACTAATATTCATAACAAGAACATCATTTCCAAAATAATATACAATGTGTATCAAGTACAAAACACATATAAACTATTGAAATATTGAAATATCACAAATTATGCAACAATATAGACATCATAAGTGTGAAGGTCATGGAATTCTGTAGTGGTGGGGACCACAGGATTAGCGGCAAGTGTCGCTTCTTGTTCGTTATACGTAAATCATGTATATGGTATATAGTATATATATAGTTTTTATATTTAAATTCAAACAGGAGTAGCAGGCCAAATATATCTTTCAAAATGATATGATGATGTAACGATGGAAGAAACCCTTGAATTGTTACCTACTTTTATGTGCGATGAGGAGTGAATTCAGAAATATAAGCTATTTTTTTTAATATTACTATCACTACACATAGCATAAAACAAATTCGCTTCCCGCTGTCTGTCCCGATGTATACTTAGATCTTTAAAACTAAAAACAACGAACGGACGTTGACGTATTTTTTTTTCAATAGATAAAGTGATTCAAGAAAAAAAATTCATAATACGTGCATAATATAGTAGAGAAACTGATTATTTTAGAGGTTTCTAAATTGATGTCGTAAATAAACACTTTTTTTGCGCTTACATTTGCAAACGATGATACGAGATAGATCAAAATAATATACTACAGTATAGTACACCTTAGAAAGATCTACAAAAAACTCGATGGTATATGTCTATCTCTTAGGAAAACCCACAATAACCATTTTTTTATCGATTCGAAGCCGGGGCGGGTCGCTAGTTTTAAGTATACCAATTCGTCATCTTTACTGATCATACTTATAATATTTATATTCTATGAAAAAAGGACATTTTACTACACTGTCATATATAACACGTAACTACTATTACTATGAAGGAATGAAATGGATATTGCTGAGTTGCTGACGCGAAATCATTATCAAAATAGATCATGACGTATGTGACGTAGTACACCACATTCCGTATCGTTCATAAAGTCAGAGTGTACTTTCGGTATGCCTTCATGTTCATGAAAATCAATGCTCCCCCTCGGGCGTTCCCTCTGAGAATCTAAACGCACTCCTATAGTTGGGGAGAACTGTGTCCATGTTGGCGACATTGGTAAAAAACTTTCCAAAATTTCAAAAGTTGAGGTTAAATTTTATTTGATCAACTATGGCATTTCGAAGAATTCTTCAAACTCGTCACCTAAACCAAATTAGATACTACTGTGGAAGAACTGAGTATGTAACTAAGCTATCATCAACTTTGAAAACTTAAATTATTTGTTTTAGTTCAAAATCTTCCAAAAGTGATTCAATCAAACAGAAACCAGAAACATTCAGCAGACTTGGAGATGATGGAACTTCCAAAACAATCAATGGTGACGTGCTGCCTAAAGACAGCCAAATTTTCAATGCCATTGGAGCTACTGAAGAACTCCTCAGTTATATAGGGTAAATTCCCTAAGAAACAATACACAAATCATTAGTCATTGTTTTTGTAGGTTAGCTAGAGAGCATAGCCAAGAATCTGAACAACAGTACACTGATAAACTGAAAAGAATCCAAACAACCATAATAGATATTAGTACTGCAATTTCCCGTTGTAACAAATCCTCTATACCTCCAACTTATACTAAAGAACTAGAAGACTGGATTCATGATTACTCTAAACAACTGCCTCCGCCTGAGCAGTACATCATTCCAGTAAGCAATAGCTCGAGTTAAGAGTGTATAACAGCAATATTTTTGTACATTGCAATTTTAGAATTCACTGTTTGATGAAGTAGAAAATTGAACACATTTTGTCAATAGTAAAGTAACACTTCTTGAAGCAAACACAAATTTATTGAAAGTTGAATTATTCTCAAAATATGTATTACAAGTACAAGAAGAAAACATACTAGTGGATATTTTTTTTGTGCCCAAACATTTATCCAATTCAGATTTACAGAAGAACTCGACAATATTTAATGTACATTTTTTCTTCAGGGAGGAGGAGTAGCAAGTGCATCTTTACATGTGGCAAGGGCTATATGTCGTAGAACTGAGAGAATAATTGTACCTCTTGTTAGGCAAGGTACTTTGGATAAGGAAGCCCAAATTTATCTGAATAGACTGTCAGATTTCCTCTTCACAATTTCACGGATAGCTGCTAAACAGGATCAGCGAGTAGAAAGTATATATATTCCAAAACCTGATGAGAAGATACAAGCTCAGTAAATACAGTACTTTATCAAGTGTTAGTCTGGTTGCTTGCTTGAGGCAGTTTAATGTGAGAAATTTTTGCAGTTCAAAACAATACTATTGGGGGTAGTATGTAAATAATTATGTTCTCTAATATGTTCCATCAACAGATTGAAATATGATGCACAAATTTCAATCTCTGAACCTACCCCTTTTTAAATTGTGGTATGCAGGCTTGAAATGTTTATGCTGTTTTATTGCATTTATATTCATACATCTGTAGTGATTTATTTTCAGGGTCTGTGCCTGCTGACAGAAAAATAAATAACCAATTACGAAAAACAGGTGAAGCATGACAATAAAAATCAAACAAGTTGAATGTTTTTTGTTATTTCAATAAATAGATTTAAATGAAGTATAAGTATTCAATATCTTCAAGTTGAAATCGCTATAAAAATTGAAAAATCAAATCAATAAAAACTGATTTATTCAAAAATGTTCATCACCCAATATCATTTCTTTATAAGAAATCACTTCTAGAAAAGCTGAACCTTTACTTTCTGAATTTATCATCGAATCAATTTCTTTGAAATATCCAGGATCTACTAAAAATACAATTGTAATTTCATCTCCATCTCTTTCCTCATTTTCAGTCTCCACACTTTCTATTTTCAATAATTTTTCCTTGATTTTCTTTGCTGCCTTACCCTTGAAATTAACTTTGAGTCTCATTTTTGCTCTCTCGATGGGAATGGACTCTTTGAGAAGCTTTATCACTTGGAGAGCTTGTTGTTTGGCAGACTGATTGGGTTTCACAGAATAATGAACATCTTTCATTGCTTTTTCAATAATTGTTACTGGGTAAGGTCTTTTTATTTCAGGGTTGAGACATTTATCAGCTACTGTTGATGCAATATCCTTGAAGAGCTGATCTGTTTGACTCTGACGTTCCTTGTCTGATACCTGCAATTCTCCCTTCGCCAAGATTTCCTTACATATTTCAGTCAGATCATCTTTGCCAAATGCTTTTAATAATTCTTCTTTTTTGGCTACTTGTCCTTTCGAAACATTGGTAAAAACAGTATGTGTTTGTAAAACCTCATCAATATCCTTTTCCCTGTTGATATCAGTTGAATTACAATGTAGTCTAGACTAAAACTAATGGAAGGTTTATTCAACATTTCCCAATGCCTAACTAGTAACTAAGCACTATTACTAAGAATGCTGTAGTGTTAGTGTTTATGCATCTATCTCTTGTTAGCTCTTAGGAAATAAATTCCCGCATGCTTGATTGCTCAGAATAAATTTGTATGTTTTGTTATTACTATCACTGTCAATACTCTAATAAATCGGAATTATTTTACCACACAAGTACAGGAAACAGATTTGAGAGATTTTGAAGAATGATTCGCAATAGAGGAAAAACGTTTTTATAAGTCCTTTTTTGTTATTTGATACTTTTGAAAAGTCATTCTCTGATTGGCAGACACAAGCACATTTTCTTATTTACCTAGGACTAATGAAAGTTGGGCAACTTTGTTTTGATTATAAGTTCTTAGCACTAGTTACGACTACATAAACGCGTTGGTAAAATTCCTTTTATCAGGCTCCGCCTCAAAAATAGAAAATTTTTGGTGGAACTTACGTATTTTGATCTCAATTAGTTTCGGAGATACGGCCCCCCGAAGACTGGAGTTTTACGCCTATGTTTGTTTCTCAGCCAATTCCACTCGAAATTCCTCCTTTCTATCAGCACAATATACACATTCTATATATCCTTCTTTATCACTTTTCAATAGAATTATAAGCATTTTTCACTGCAAAACTAAAATGAAAATCGTCATAGAAATTCGAGGTTAGCAAAACAGTAGAACGCGTATCGGAATTGGCTGAGAAACAAACATAGGCGTAAAACTCCGATTTCCTGTCTTTGGGGGGGCCATATCTCCGAAACTAGTTGAGAGCACCAAAAACTTCATTTTAATTTTTTGTTCAAGAGGCCAAACTACGTAAGTTCCACCGAAAATTTTTTATTTTTGAGGCGGAGCCCGATTAACGGAATTTTATCAACACGTTCATTGATTGTTAGAGTTGAACTCTTAGATATTAGTCTTCGGCTCATTTATAACGTATTGTTGCATAAACCAATTTCAAAAAGGAATGATTCAACGTTCATTGAGCCCTACTTACACTTGGTTTCTCCATGACACAACTTTATTCCGGTAGCAGGCTATTTCGAATCTTTTCCCAGCCTTTTTTATTCGTACTACTGCAACATTTGTCAACCGGATCTGATTTGTAGGTGTGAATATTTTGCTCATGGTTTATATTTTTGACTACAGCTCTCAATTAGTGAGGTTACAATGAGATTTAAAGATTGTCAAGTCACAGATGTGACAAGCACAGGGCTGCCAGAATGAAAGTCAAGATTGTAGAATATTTGGATATTCTTCTCGAAAACGTACTAAATAGCAGATCGTACTAATTTTTTTGACATCAAACTTGTACTAGATTTCACTGAAATGTACAAATACTACCAACATCCGAAATACAAAAAGCTCAAAAAAAAAACAGCGGGTATTATATATATAACAGTAAAAATACATTACACATTCGTTCTAGTTACCTACCAGGGGCCTGATTTTCAAACAGTAGAGGAGATGGACACTCACTCGAGAGAGATGAACGTTCCCCTCCCACTGTTTTTCTCCTAATTACGTGATCATCACGTATTTTGAAATGCGTGGGAAGACGCCAGTTTGACTCATTTACGTTCAGTCCGTTCCTTATGTTCTGTGACCTTACGGCAGTTAGTAGTTTGAAGTTTTGGTTTTAGCAGAGTTGTTGAGTTGACAGTTTTTTTAATAATGGAAGAACGCACAAGACAAACATATGTCATCCAAAGCCAAAAAGATATATTAGTGGAGTTCATGAAAAAACACCCGAATTTACAATCTGGGAAATTTACAGAGAGTAAATCGATACGAACGACAAACCTGGGTATATGGCCTCGCTGAGATACGAACACAACCACAAAGCTGTCATCAAATTCGTTAACTTATGCATTTGAAGCAAAATCTCTCTCGATATTTGTGTTTCTCTCGGAATCAACCGAGAGAGACGGCGAGGAATGTTCCCTCGATTTCAAAATGCATAGCTCCGTCGAATGACATTTAACTTTCTATTGATATGAGAGTTCACCCGATTTGAAAATCAGGCCCCAGGAATAACTTCGTTTTATGTGTAGGTATCATCAAATAACAAATAGTTGGTAGAAGATTATATAATGAACATGCCCCGTTTGTCAATCGCATTGTATAATACTCACTTGCCCATTTTGATGATTTATTCTATTATATAGAAAAAATTATCACGAATTTATGAAGGCAAATTGAAAATTGAATTGGTCTCGAATCTTGACTTGAATGACTATTGACAGCATGTCAGTTGTAACTTGAATATTATTTTAATGGTAAAAGCTCCAACTTTAAACCATGGAACCACATGTATGAGTTGGCACTCAAGGAGTTATATACTGAAAGTCTGATTGCACTAAAAATATACCAAATCAGGTATTATTTCTGAAAACTACTAAAAATTTCATTGTAACACTAGCGTACAAGAAACGACTTGAAAGTACTAAAGTACTTTTACTGAAGAATTGAAGATATTTTGTTGGACAGATTTCAAAAAATAACCCGGATGAGGTTCAAAATAACAATGAAAATATTAATTCAAATGAATAGATTATAATGAAGGTGCATAATCTCAGACAAATTTTGGTTAGTTTCTAATAAACAATGTTCAACGGTGCACCAAAAAAAAATGTTTTTTTTTTGGAAATCGTGGCTGTCTGCAAAAACCCAAATATAGGTTTCAATCTATGGCGGTGTTGATTACTAGCAGGATGGAATTTTTGAAAATGTGCCAATAAAGAGTAAAGAGTAATCAGTTTATTCCAAATCATAACAGCTGTATTCAAATGCATCTGAAAATAACTGAACATTTATGTTTCATCACAGAATATCGGAACTAGTTCTGATTTCTGTGGTTTCATAACAAACAGTTTCTAAGTAATATGTTTTTGATAAATAAAATGTCGTGAAAAAATGTGTTTCGCTCTATTCATAAATGATCTCAGTAAAACTTATGGATGGTCCATAGTATCAAGCTTATACATGAAAATTGTGTCCTCATATTGATTTAGAGATAAGAAGTCTCAAAATGATATACTCTTCATAGAAATAATAATTATTCAAGGTAACAATAGTCCGGATGACACACACGGTGTGTACTCGTTTTTCTTTATTTCTATTTTTAGCTATTTTTACGAAATCCAGTAAAATGTAAGAAGAAATGTGTTTTAGGCGTAATGAAGTGTGAAAGGTACTCGAAGATTAACCCTTCATCTACGAGCAATATCAATAGACGTTCGAGTCTGACTTTCTTGCTGTGCGGGCATCGTCCTTAAGTGATTTAAAACTTGTTCACGGCTCTAAGGCTGGATTCAGACAGATCCGGAATCCGATCGTACGACGATCCAACAGCTTTCTGATTGGTCTGAATTTAAATTTAGACCAATCAGAAAGCTCTCGATCGGATTTTGGATCTGTCTGAATCCAGCCTAACTCTTGAGTGGTGAAAATACTCGTTTTGCATTCTTGAGTCTTCGGCGAATTTACTCGAGGTGGAAATGAAATTGGCAATCATAACTCATAACCCTACTCCCTACTTATTTGTTGTTTGTTCTTCCGTCGATTTTTCAGAAAATGTTCACCGGGTTTAACTACCATTATCTATTTATTAAGATGAAATATTGTGGAATGCTACCACGAAGCAAAAAGAAAACCTATTAGAAATCATGAACAATGACGAGGAATTGAGGAAGGGACGATTTACAAGGAAAGACATGAATTTACGATGGGAAAATATAGTTAACCAATTAATCGCAATTCCGTGAGCTAATGAAACCGATGAGCAATGAAGAAGGGCACGAGTTTATCTACGCGGAATAAAAATTATAACATTATTATTATCAACAACTTTATTTTCGTGAGGTATTTTAAAAAAGTACAATATACAATTTTACATTTCTAAAAACTAAAAATAAACAATCCAAAAAGGTGAATAAGCTTATCTTTTACTACTAAGCCCAATAAACATATGGTAAAATTCTATTAGTTAGAATTTTTCTGGAACCTACGTATTTCGGTCTCCTGAACAAAAAATTTAAATGAATTTTTAGGCGGTCTCAACTAGTTCCGGCGATATGGCCCACCAAAGAACGGAAAAACAGGGTTGACGCATATGTTTTTTTTATCCAATTCCGCTCGAAATTTCTCCTTTCTATCAGCACAATATAGATAACTGATTCCACCTTCTTCATACCTTTTAAACCGAGTTATAAGCATTTTTCACAGTCATATTCCTATCAGGATTTAGTTTTTAGTCTTGTGAAAAATACTGAAAAATGCTTATAATTCGGTTGACAATTGATGAAAGAGGTGGAATGAAATATGTATATTGTGCTGATAAAAAAAGAATTTTCGAGCGGAATTAGATGAAAAATAAAAAATATGCGCCAACCTCGTTTTTCCTGTCTTTGGGGGGCCATTTCTCCGAAACTGGTTGAAGCCGCCAAAAATTCATTTAATTTTTTTTTTCAGGAGACCGAAATACATGAGTTCCTAATAGAATTTTATTTTATAATCAACCAATACATACAAGTTCTTTCTAAAAGGTGAAGAACTTACTAAGTTTCATGATTTTTTGCAAGAATTGTTTTTGGATAAAAAAACGAAGATTATACTTACCAATTGGATATTCATTGAGTGGTACCCTTTCCTGTAAATATATATGTGCTCGCCGGGATGTTCTGGATTATTTGTGTTAGCGGATACACGTGTCTAAGAGGCCACGTCACTAAACCTATAATGATAGGGCTCCTAAAAGTAATACATATAAATCGATATTTCATTCATAAGAGAATACAAAATGGCCCTGCTGCCATGTCTAGGACCTGTCAACGAAATAAAAAAAATCAAACATTTTTTTTTAGGATTCTGTAATGATAAGTTTTCTGTTTCCTGTATTGTGATTGTTCCTCCAAACAGGAAAGGGAGAGGAATATATGAAAAATCAGTGCTACCTCTTCCAAACAGTGGACAACATGGCGGTAGCAGCGTTCGGAAGTTGCCTTTTCTCTCAACCGATTTTGCGTTTCAATCCGGTTTTATCAGCAATCGTCCGGCTTTTTTCGATTTGTATTATTGAAATACGCCAGCCACTATTACGAATAATGGATTTTACGTATCGTTAATTGTTTAAACAGATCAAATCGCATATTTTATGCGATGTTTTTCGACTTTTTAGCAATCTTAGCTGTTGTTTTATACTCAATCAACGATACGTAAAATCCATTGGTCGTGGTAGTGGTTGGCTTATTTTTATAGTACAAATCGAAAAAACCGACCGATTGCTGATAAAACCGAATTGAAACGCAAAATCGGTTGCGCAGAGGGCGACTTTCAAACGCTGCTGCCGTTATGTTGTCCACTGTTTAGAAAAAGCAGCACTGCTCTTCCATAAAATCATACCCCTCCCCTGTTTGAGGGAATGATCACAATACGGGAGACTCGTTATTACAGAAACCTAAAAAAAATTTTTTTGTTAATTATTTTTTATAGCGTTAACCGGTCCTAGACATGGCAGCTGTGTCCTTTTGTGTTCTCCTATGAATGAAATGACGAATTATATGTATGACTTTTGGGAGCCCTATCATTATAGGTTTAGTGTCGTGGCTTTTTAGACTATGTTCCATCAATAACACCAATAACCAATACCTCCCGAAAAGTTTTTTGAAAAAAACGATTTTTTTTTTCGACAAATCAACATGCATGTAGTTGAATCTGTTGCCACTAAAAATATTGTAGCCAATAGCCAATATCCATTTGCTATGAGCCGGTACCATAAAAATGTTAGGCAGCAAGAACCCAAAATCAAAACTTTCACTTTGCATGATGTGATATCACAAAACTGATATAAAATTTCATACTTTCTTAGGTTTATCCAAAGCTGATATTCTTGATGAAGCTTCTTACAAGGAATTTCAAAATGGCTATAAGAAGGGCGAGCAAGGGGTTTGGTTCACCTAAATGATTTTCCGAATAAACAATCACATCTTAACAATCAACAATTTTTTCATAAGGATCTTCTCTTCTCATTCTATTTTCCCGGTCAACCGCTGCATTATCAAGTTTATCAAATTGTCAATAATATTTTCGTTTCCATCCTCATATAATATTTTCAGATGCTGAAAACAAAATAGTATAACATTACAAAATACAAAACGAAAACCATACAAATACCTACTTCAAATACAGAAAGAGTAAGGTTAGTGATTCATAAGTTCACCCCGGTATATAAGGTGAAAATTTTCACCTTGATATTTTCAAGAATATGATTATAGGTGAAAACAAAGCGATCTCACGCGGTTAATATTTTCACCACTTTCAAGTAGTAGCAAATTCGCTCGTCCATTTCGCTGAAGTGGAAATCCACCTTAACCAAATTGACGCACCAACAAGATGGAGGGATCGTAATGAGACATTTCGTAACCTTCTCATATACGAACGTTGTCTGTGGCTTTGGTGAGCTGGCTGATCGGGCAGATGGCGCCACGTATATATATATATGAATATTATTTTTATCGGTGGTAGGTATCATAAAAATGTGTCTTGATTGGTTGAAAACAAAAATATTGAGCATCCAAAGATGTCTGTCAATGCGAAAAAAAAAACAAATGAATATTTTATGATTGTTGTCAAAAATAATGCAGTGTTTCGTGAATTGTTAGTGAAATTGTTTTAAGTGTTATTCAAAGAATATTGAATAAATATACCTAAGAAGTGTTCCGAAATGGCCTTAGTGACAGTGCAGAGGAGCCCTAGTTCCAATAATTCACCAAATCATGTAAGTCGACAGTCCTGAAATAATTTATAAGATACTATAAATGAGAAATGTTTTGCTTGGCCATTACTCGATCACAAAGAAAAATTGGTGAGAGTCTTCCTCTATTTGCTAAAATGTTGAATTAGAAATCAATATCCTGAGATTCATTATTGAATTTCAAATTTTCCGTCAATGGCTTTGGTAGATATTTTCTCATGTATTGCAGTGTACCTAACTGTTTATCATTCATCCTCATTGCTGCCTGCTGCCCTGAAAAGTCGTGGCTGAACAACCGATCAGAATGATCAGGTATCAATGTGAATGCGTTTGTTTTCATAAAATATCTTTCGATAAAATAAATGTCTGTTCAGTGAGACATCACCAATTGTTGATATCTCAAAAATCATCCTTTTGAGTATTATAGGTAACATACCTACTCTTTTATTTGCAGGTGATTATTACAGGGAATTTAACTCTGTATGGTTGGTGTATTGATTGTAAATGTGAACCTCAAACCTCATTGTTAGTTTTGAAAGGTTTTGATGCACCATGCAGCTGTTTGTGTTTGTCGTCAGTTTTCATTCAGCATCATCGAGGGCAGGTTATTCGTGATCTTCCTCGAAAATTGTGCCGTGTTTAAAATCTATTTCCCTTTGCCTCACTTTGATATGGAAATGTTCATTCCATACGAACTATCTAGTCTAACTTCAATGTGAATAGATGAGAAATGTGTATTTGTTTCAAAGCAACTATTATTTGATAGTACCCTTGTGTGCTGTGTCCCTAGTATGTTGTATATCTTACCTCCTTTGAGAACTCAACGAAATGCCCCTTCCTCTTGGGGAATTTTTTGTGGAAATGGCAATGCTCCTGCGGATCTTGAAGATTCCTCCTGGAATGATGTCAAGCGACCTCCAAGAGTTCAGTTGAGAAATATTCAAATCGTTGAGAAAACTGAAGTAAGATGATGTGAATCTCTATACTTTCTAGAAAATAGTAGGTACTAAGTACATATTTATGTTCAATTGTTTGCACTGTCAAAAAAGCCCAAGGGAAGGAATAACCGAAGGTTCTTTCATTTCCGTAAAATGTGTACACCAAATCAGGATTTCTAGTGGATTTGAGGATTTCTTCGAGGATTTCAGGTGGGATTTCTGGATTTCAACAAGATTTCTAGTGAATTTTGTACACCAGATTCCGAAGTGAAACACCCCTCGTGAATAACCTAATGAATTCCATTGTAGTTTAGTATTGCCTTGGAATCTCAAATGGATTCAATTAGCTAATCCTTATACTTACCAATCGGTTCCTTCATGTCAATTGTGTTCAAATACAAATGCATCCATTGTCCTTTGTGCCAGCCTGTAATTGCATTTAGCAAATATATTTAGTAATGATTTACAGCATAGGCCTTGGGAGAGAGGAAACCGAAATACCTAATACTTTTTGGATGATATCTCTTGCATTTGAAAACCTTGAAAATGCTTTTGATGAATCCTCGTTCACGCACACTCGATCGCACTTGCATATTTTGAACCGCTGCGCTGTACAGGAATCCGAATATCTCATACGCTCTTCCTTTCTTCAGAAGTTATGGCCCTTCCAATGCCAGAGAAATGGCACATTCCATACACGATTATGCTAGTTCCCTTTTACAATTCATTTCGTCTTCGACAATTTTTTCCGGCAATTATTCACATTGAAAAGAGCCAACTCCGCGATGATAAAAGTTCTGAACTTTGAGTCCCGTGTTCAGCATTTTTCATAAAATATAAACGCCAAAGAAAGTAAAATAATTGCAGTTTACGGTTAAAACATGTTTTGATCGTCTATGTCGTAATATTGTGCTAAAAACAGCTGGAATGTGCCAATTTGTATTCAGCCGCAAGTTAGTACGAAAATTATCAAGAAAATATGTAGGTAGGTACAATACACTGAGAACTTATCTCGGTACTTATTACTACTGAATAGGTAAGAATCTTATCCCTGCTACAAAATGCAGTTTGATGAAGATTTAGGAAGTACCACTGATATAGAGGGTGTCGACGCATGTGTGTGAAGTTAGCAACGAAAATGTAGCAACGGTTCTGTGAAATTCGTTGCCAGCAACGATTCCATAGTGCGGATTCCATGCAATGGAGTCAACATGATTTCATCGAAATCTTAGTTTTCTAGCGTTTTCTAGGCACGAATCGTGACATTGACAAAAGTTTCCAGAGGACTTTTGAATAGGATGGAAAGAGTGAAAAAATTCAACTATCAATATTATAAATTTCAAGTTATATAAATACCGAGATAAATACCATAAGTATAAGTCGAAAATAACAAAGAAAGCCACCTGGAAACTCTCACAGAATAGGTGAAATATCATGGTCTTTTTGAATAAAAATAGTACTGAATTTTCAGATCGGACGGAAAGCCAGGAATAATTGAAAATTGTTATTGATGGTATCACTTTCATGATTTGATCGTTGATTACTCGAAAACGAAAAAGAAAGCCACCTAGAAAATCTCGCCGAATACGTAACAAATCATGGTCTTTTCGAATGAAAATAGTACGGAATTTTCAGATCGGACGGAAAGCCAGGAAAAATTGGGAATATTGTTATTGATGGTATCACTTTCATAATTTGATCGTTGATTACTCGAAAACGAAATCCACTTGGAAAATCTCTCAGAATACGTAAAATATCATGGTCTTTTCGATTAAAAAAAAAACGGAATTCTCAGAAAGCCAGGAAGAATTGAAAATTGTTATTGATGGTAGGCATCACTTTCATTATTTCATCGTTGATTACTCGAAAACCAATACGAAAGCCACTATGAAAATCTCGCAGAATACGTAAAATCTTTTCGAATAAAAATAGTACGGAATTTTCAGATCGGACGGAAAGACAGGAAAAATAGAAAATTATTACTGATGGTATTACTTTTATATTTCTATCAGTTATTACTCGAAAACGAGAAAGAAAGCTGTTGAAGTATATCTATATTTTACAATGTGCATTTATCACTTCTATGAGAATTGTAAGTATGATGCCGATATTTCTTTAATTTTCCAAATAAGTTGTTCCCTTGACTTGTTATTATAATTGTTATTTTTCATTTGTCAAGTAGACATTAAATATATATTTTCTCCGTCTATTTTCTGAATATTACAACAGGTTATGGGCCCAGTAAGCTCATCATAAAGTACGTAATCAGGAGCAAGTTCAAAGATAAATTTAAAACCGTTTTCAACATGTCAGCATCCCTTACGTAAGTGGAACTAGGCAAGAGTAACTACGACACATGGAAGTTGCAGATGGAGGCCATTCTCATTGAAAATGATCACTAGTCTCATGTTAATCTAAGCACAGTCAAACCAGCTGAGCCAGCAGAAGCAGAAGTTCTTGCTTGAGAAAGCTATTGTATAGCTATTGTATAGCAAAACAACGCTGTTTAGTATACCCTAGTGTGTGAAAATTTTGCTGGCAACTGTATATTATTTGTTCAATATGGATTTTCATCAAGTAACGGCCACTTCCCTTCAAGTTGAAAGAAGTCTACGAATCACAAGGACTAGCAAAGAAAGCAACTCTACTCAAGCAGATTCTTTTCTCGAAGATGTCAGAAAATGATGACATGAAAGATCACCTACACACTTTATTCGAAACCGTCGATAAAATTAATGAGGTGGGAAGCGAAATGGCTTTCTTTTTCGTTTTCGAGAAATAAATGATAGAAATATGAAAGCGATATCATCAATAATAATTTTCAATTTTTCCTGGCTTTCCGTCCGATCTGAAACTCCCGTTCTATTTTTATTCGAAAACACCATGATATTTTACGTATTCTGCGAGATTTTCCACGCGGCTTTCTCTCTCGTTTTCGAGTAATAATTGATAAAAATATGATCGTAATACCATCAATACTAATTTCCAATTCATCCTGGCTTCCCGTCCGATCTTAAAATTCCTTGTATTTTTTTAAAAGACCATGATATTTCACGTATTATGTGAAATTTTCTAGGTGTTTTTTTTTTCTCGTTTTCGAGTAATGAATGATCAAGTGAATGATAGACATGAAAGTGATACCATCAATTATAATTTTCAATTTTTCCTGGCTTTCCGTCCGATCTGAGAATACCTTACTTACCGAAAAGACCATGATATTTTACGTATTCTGTGAGATTTTTCAGGTGGCTTTATCTTTCGTTTTCGAGAAATAATTGATATAAATATGAAATTGATACCATCAATACTAATTTCCAAGTTTTTCTGGCTATCTGTCCGATCTGAAAATTTCATACTATTTTTATTCGACAGACCAAGATATCTTACGTATCCTGCGAGATTTTCCAGGTGTGGCTTCCTCTTTTGTTTTCGAGTAATCAACGATCAAATAATAATGAAAGTGATACCATCAATAACAATTTCCAATTTTTCCTGGTTTTCCTTCTCCTGAAAATTCTGTACTATTTTGATTAGTAGAAAAGACTATGATATTTTACGTATTCTGCGAGATTTTCCAGGTGGATTCGAGTAATATTGATAGAAATATGAAAGTAATACCGTCAATTCCGTCCGATCTGAAACTTCCGTACTATTTGAGGTACTAGGTATTGTTAGTTGAAAAGAGCATGATTTTTTACGTATTCTGACAGATCTTCCAGGTGGTTCTCTTTTTCGTTTTCGAGTAATAACTGTTATAGACGAGGATACAGATATGAAAGTAATATCATCATGAATAATTTATAATTTCACAATTCCGTAATCAACGATCAAATTGTGAAAGTGATAGGTTCCTCAATAATAATTTTCAATTTTTCCTGGCTTTCTGTCCGATCTGAAAATTCCTTACTATCATTTAAAGGAAAAAACATGATATTTTGAGTAGTCTGTGAAAATTTCCAGGTGGCTTTCTTTCTTATTTCCGACTTATGGTAGTTATATAACCTTATATAACTTAAAATTCATTAGGAATAGTGATATTTGAATTTCTTCACTCTTTCCCTCATACTTAAAAGTCCTCTAGTAACTTTTGTCAATGTCTGAACGTTTTTGGAACATAACCCTTTCATATAATCACGAATCATGCCTAGAAAACTACGATTTCGATGAAATCATGTTGATTTCCTTGCATGAAATCCGCACTATGGAATCGTTGCTGGCAGCGAATTTCACAGAAACGTTGCTACATTTTCGTTGCTAATTTCACACACATTGTCGACGCTAAATTTGATGAGCGGAATATATTTCTTAACTTTTACTTAGTAGCTTCCTCTTGGCTTGCCTACATTTTCTCCTGTGGTATCTATTATATAAAGTCCCCATCCGCGTCTGTCTGTTGTTCGTAAAAAACTCAAAAACAACTGCACACATTTTCATTAATATGTAGAGTGATTCATGAAGAATGTTTAGGTAGGTATATAATTTGTCAAGATTGTTGGAAGTGTAGGAAAAAGTCAAGACCTTTTTTTTTCATCGACACAACGAACACACCCTTAACTATCCGTTTCACACATTTATTCAATCGAAAACACTACAATTTTCACAAAAAATGCACTTTTCTTCAACAACAACAAAAATATTCAAAATTTGGCCTATGACAGCCAAGGTTAACAGATTCCGGAACAGGAATATTAGTAAAGTGCCGGGATCTGTTGTTTTCCTCTGACTGTTGAAGAAAGACGCATTTTTTGTTGAAAAGAGGTGTTTTCAATGAAAAATATGTGTAAAACGGGTGATTAAAGTTTTTTCATTGTGTTGATCAAAAAGAAGTGTTATTTTGCCGCAGAAACGTGTACTAGTAAATGCCAGTTATCACCTAAAGATTGGCCGTATCTCCAGAACTAATTGAGAGCGTCGAAAATTTCGTTTGGTTTTCTGTTCAGGGATACGTTCCCCCAAGCCGTTTATTTCTAGCTCAGTGTGCCCGATAAACAAAATTCAACCCCAACTTATTCCAATTGACCCACCTAATGCTAGAAAAATCGAAATCTCGTCAAGAATGCTAAATTGCGTTTTTTATGAGCAAATGATGTTCATCGTAATCGATTTTGGGGTGAAACTCAAGTTTATTCAAATTGGTACTGTGGTACCATTTATTAGTACTGTTAATAATATAATGAATGAGCGATGAATACAATCAAAATTACATTACATCTGTTGTTATTTTTATTGAAAATGCCGCACATTTATACAAGGGATGAAGAAGTGGACATGTTAATTATTTATGGGGAATGTAGAAAAAATGACGTTGCTGCTAGAAACTTTTTGCCGACCGATATCCTGATTGACAATGACCAGCGAGAAATTATTCAAATCGTTTTGAAAATCAGTTCCGAAGAGAGCCTAACCATGATCCCGAAGAAAAAGTTATCATTGACGAAGGAAGGGAAATTAATGTTTTAGCTCGTGTTTTAGCTCGTGAATGAAAAATGATCTTCAACGTAAGATGGAATATTGCAGTTGGATCTTGCAGAATAATGTGCAGCCGAATAATCCTTTTTTGGGAAGGATTTTATTTTTCGAAGACTCTTGGTTTATAAATATGGGATTATTTACCCGCTAAAATACAAGGTATTGCTCACACGAAAACTCGCAAGAAAATTAAAGTTTATTGCGGGAGGCTAACTTTCAATTGCGGTTCTGTTTCAATGCTTGTCTTGGAATACTCGCTCGTAGAATCATTGGTCCAATAATGATTGGAGGACCCTAGACTGAAGACAGATACTTAGTACTTCTGCAAAATCAAATTGAGAACAGGTTTACTGAATTACCTGTCCAGTTTCGAACCAATGGGAGTTATGGTTCGTTGAAAAATACTTTTTTGCAATAACTCGTAGCCTATCTTATGGTACCCAAAGAGACCTTTGAAATGAACAACGAAACACTTTCATGCATAATAACTGAGCGATTTCGATGCAGAAACCCTAGGCTAATTACTCAAATTATTAAAAAAAGCAATAGGATAATCATCAGTATTAATTCTTATGTTAAATGGAGTTGCCCACCGTGCCTTTTTTGCATATAACGTATACAACTTTAAAACTGTTGCATATGACATGACAACATAAAATTAACGCAGTGGCATCAATCCCTTGATGGAAATGTATAGGTATTTCAATAATTCAATATACCTAACAGTTTTATTGTTGTTTTTGGGGTGATTGCCAGAATGACAGATGGTCAAAAAACATCTAAATTGATTGTAATCTGAAGTTGAATTAAATTTGTAACAGTCAGTGTTTGAAGACAATACAAAAAGCCCAATCTTTCGACATATGGAAATAAATTTTCCACATTGATACGGTGACCTTTTGTCAAGGCAAACGCGAAGTGTAACCGAATTTCGAATTTCTCTGAATAGAATCGAGAAGCCTCAATGTATGTTTTGGTGCAGAACTCCACACATGAGAACTATATTCCAAGACAGGTCGTATCTGAGCCTTGTATATCATTAGAAACTGACGAGAAGTGAAGTATATCTTCGCACGAAATAGAAATCCAAGTTTCTGGGAAGCACCTTTAGCGATCGATCCCACATGGTTTTCCCATGAGAGATTATCAGTGATCGTAATTCCTAGCATCCAGACACTTGACTTTTTTTTTACTTTTTGATAAACTATTGCCGAGGGGTAAACCGGTTGGGCATTAGGTGTACAAAATTAGGGTATTATAGGTGCATTACAGGGAATTACTGGTGCATTACTGTGTATTGAAGGTGCATTAATGAGTATTACAGGTGTATTGCAGGAAATTACAGGTGCATTAGTGGTGTATTATAGTGTATTATTGGTGTATTACAGGTGCATTAGTGGATAATTACGCATGCGTAAATACCACGTGACTTGAAATAACCGTTATAACCTTAAAATCTCAACACTGTTAGCAAAGTGTGACTGCCATGTGATAGGGCAGTTTTTAGGGAATTCTTGATATAATGAGGCATGAGTTATTAAATTAATGAAAAATAATTAAAATAATGAGAAGAGCTCAAAGGATCCTGTCTTTAGCTAATATTTACCATAGGTTATCAATTTATTTATTATATATTTATTGCCAATTTGTGTAAACCAGTGACTATAATCTGTCCTTCCAAGCAAAGGAATGCTTCAAAACATCATCATGCATTGTGCACGTGATCTCTCAGACACGGCTGCTCGAGCGGCTGCTCGTACATAGTCGCACTAAGGAAGGACCTCGGGAAGGACCGAAAGTTTATTTTTCAAGGTGCAGTTTATTTGGTCTTCCTTTGGGTAGACTGTAGGAATACATATTAGCAGTTCCTTCAGCCGTATCAGTACTTGACATTTTAAATATCTCAACCTTCAATATACCATATAATATGTACACACCACAAGCGTTAAAACGTAGCTGGCTACTCCAGCAGAGTTCGGCACTGCAGCGCAAATTCCGACAGTCGATTGCATTTGAGATGACAGACCCTGTATCTCGGCCATTATAAAAGAAATCAAAAAACGGTTTTCATGTTCCCGTCCTAGTTTTTTTTAGCACAATACAATGGTATGAAAATAATTTATTATTTTAAATTTTTTTTATTAATTTTTAAAAAATTTGAATATTTAAAAAATTCAAAAGTCAAGTACACCATTGTATTGTGCTAAAAAGAAAGCGGTACTAGTTCATTGAAACGAGTTATTCAATAATTTAGAGTATTTACCCCCCACCATTCCCCCCTCGAGGCCGCACAAACTATATGTTATATGCCATCGCGGTTCTTTTACTCTCTAAAAGCATGTACTAAAATAAGAAAGCGGTACTAGTTCATTGAAACCAGTTTTTCAATAATTTAGAGTATTTACCCACCACCATTCCCCCCTCGAGGCCGCACAAACTATATGTTATATGCCATCGCGGTTCTTTTACTCTCTAAAAGCATGTACTAAAATAAGAAAGCGGTACTAGTTCATTGAAACGAGTTATTCAATAATTTAGAGTATTTACTCCCCACTGTTCCCCCCTCGAGGCCGCACAAACTATATTTTATATGCCATCGCGGTTCTTTTACTCTCTAAAAGCATGTACTAAAATTAGAATGCGGTACTAGTTCATTGAAACGAGTTGGTGGGGTGTCCTAATTTTTTTCGTCGAGTATATGTGTGGATGTGGATAACTTCACACCGGTGTTAGCACCGCCCAAATTATTTAGTACGTAAATGCCTATGGCCCAGAGTTAGTGAGATGCACGGTATATCATAAAGGCATGGAAAACTTTTTCAGACGATGAAATTATTCATTGCCGGTAATTTAAAGTGAAAGGAGTACAAAAGTTTATTCATTATCATGTATAAAATGTATAAAATACTGTCGTATTAATCACATGCATACCATTGAATAAGAATGCATTAGTGAGTATTACATTAGGTATTACGGTGCATTTGAGTGAATTACTGAGTATTACCGTTCATTATTAGGTATTAAGGTGCATTACAGTGTATTTTGGGTATTACTTTATTAGAGTTATATGGGCATTACTCGAATTGGGTGCATTAAGGTGTACACATTTTGCAAACCGGTTTACCCCTCGACTATTGCACTTCTGTTTCTGAATTGATTGTCATCTCTCTGCATTATATGTAAGTAATCAAGAAAATGTGCGATTGAAGTTACGACATCCGTGAGAAAAATGTAAGAAAATTCAGGACTTGGAAAATAAACTTTATTTCTGTCCAAGTAACAAAGATCCAAAATCCATAGTTGCTGATTGTTCTAACATATGATGGGGGCATGCGCAGAGAAACTTTCAGCTTTTATAAAATAAGGGTGGTCTGGCCCAAGATGCATATATTCCTGGTGAAATGACTTCTATACCAATACAATGGTAAAGGTTTTCGCCAAAAACGCCAGACCTACGGCTCACTTGACCATGACATCCAGGGAAATTCACATTCCTGATATTTTTTCACAGATGGCGCCAAGCTCCAATTCTGGTCACATGACATTATGAATTCTGACGAAATTTCTATTAGCGAATTCTTTTGGAAGAACTCGTGCAGAGAAAAAAGACAGTAATACACTGTACTGTCTTTTTTCAACATTCCACGTAATGAAGGATAAAGGTAAGTACACGAGTTCTGCAAAAAATTGCACGAGTTCTTACCTAAGAATTCGCTATATTTTTTATGTTTGTCTGTTTCTGTTTAGACGTAATTACATATATTACAGATGTATTTGCTTTATATTTTATGAGAAATTAATATCACAATTCATAGAAATTCTTACTTTCCGGTGCTGAACGTTTTCAGATAATTTGATGAGATTCTTCGAAATATCGGTATCGACGTGAGTGCTAGTGGAGTTGAACCACAGAGATGGAAAAAATATTACGTCATTATATCGTTCAGTAAGCATTATAGTGTTTAATAGAGGAATTGAACCCTACTTAGTCCAGATCAACCTGAGTAATTCAATTTCATTATGGCGCTATACAAGAAGACCGCATTTGAAAACACTCTCCCGAAAGAACTTGTACTCCATGATTTTGATTTGTTATTGCATGCTAGAACTTAAAATAAATATGTTGAACTTGGAAATTTTGGAAAGCAATCAGCAAATAACACAATTATAACTTCTACCAAAGTGAACACTGAGCAAGAGAATGTTTTTATCACCGTCAGAATAATCTCGCGTTATATTGTCCAGTTGAACTTGAGTATATGTATTTAATGTTTTGGACTAACCATCGGAACTTGATATAGATGAATTGATAATTGATTATTTTTTTCACAATACAACAGCGTTTGATATTCAGTATGAAACACTATTCAAAACAACACTTAAATTAAATACTGAACAAACGGAAAACGATTAACGACTATATTCAAAACAACACTTAAATTAATTACTTAACAAACGGAAAACAACTCATAATTGAAGGCAACGGTAGATAAACAACAAATAACTAAGAAAGCTACTGTAGAATTGAACTCGAAAAATAGCTCGTTGAAAAGGACAGTAAAATTATGGAAAACCTCGAGCATAATCGAATAAAGTGGAATGCAAATATCAAAAGATGACAGAATTCGATTCTTGCACCATCTACTGGAAATCGTAGTCATTTCCCTGGATATGATTGATCGCGCCTAGAGTCAATATCGAATCAGAGATCGCCCTGGAAAATATGCATTTTTGTCTGGCCGTCGTTGGCTCTCGGGCTGCAACGCTCAAGTCCGATTCGAAATTTGAAGGAACTGTCAATTATTGTCAAAGTTGAAATGGCAATATGACATGCTAGTTACGTACAAGGTGTTGCACGTCGAAAATTTCATTGCAACCGATATTAGGAAGCGGGTCTTTTGAAACGAAATTGTCCTACTAACATATTGTAACGGAATCCCCTCGCTGTCCAGCTTCATCAAAGAGATCAAGCTGGACAGAGAGCTCTAACAACCAAGGAGCATCACAATAGATCTGAAAAGGACGCAGTGAATCAGACCATAGGCCAGCTCCTTGACACTCTGTCTAAGAAATCCCCTAGCACCGCCACAGAGTCGCGCTCTCAAATAGAACACCGCCGCTTATTTGCATAACATTGGATCCGGCCTGGGTGATGAGAGACGCTTCTCGAAGTGCCAAATGTTTCGGGGTTCCCTTCTAGAATATACGAGTTCCAGAAAGCTCTTCTCCGCTCGCATGCTGCATATAAGCGAAGTATTTCATCGAGCAGAGCAAAGTTGAATAAGGAGTTTCGTTAAGAACATTTAGCAAAAAGTGTTGGAAGCTTTAGTTAGAAGGCAGTTTTTCAGTGAGAGTGAACGGTTTAAAATAGTGGGAGTAGAAAATACCTACTTCCTTTAACCTCGTGCTTCGAACTGTCACTGGTGAAAACGCACCTATTTGAGGAGAAGCTGGGATTACACTGATTCTTGGGCGAGTCACCATCATAGGTACAGTATACGATGCAGACATAGAAGATGAATTCATACTTGGAATATATTTGATCAGTGACTATGGGTTTTCATTCGATAATGATGTTTGATGAAGAAGAATTTGTCCTTACAACTTCAGCAGAAATGACGATGACTGTGAAACTGCAATAAGTGAAAACTGCGAGAATATTCTCGGAGGAAGTAGTTTTTGCTACATCAGATGAAGACCCTTCTGACTTCATCAGATTGATAGATTCGCTAAAAGGCGTCCTTTCCAGCCAAAACCTCACCAGTTCAATTCAAAATAGAAATCGTTTCCGTAAGTAGTGAATGAAAGAAGATCTAATTTTTTTACAGATCCTTTGTAACAAGACAGAAGATTTTGAAAACAGTATTTATTATATGTTGAATGAAACTGGATATAAAGTGTTTATATACTAGCGTTAATAGTAGCACTTGACCTTTTTTCATGGGGCCAATCATCGTTCGGATTCGCTAAAAATCGAAAATAGTATCCGTCGTGCTTTTACAACCACAGAACATTACAACTGATTATAATGTGGAGTGTGTGAACTGCGAATTAATTCAATACGGCAAATTATGTAAATATGTCTGCGGTGTTGTGATGTTTCATTAACGGTGCGATGTCCTCTGCTCAAAACAATGGGTAGCCCATTTGGCAGATGTTTTTTACTGGTAAACGTAAGCGGGAAGAACTCAATTGAGTTTACTGAACTCTTAACTCATAAGCTCATTTCTTCATTTTGTTTTCCTGCTAATTGTGCTCTTATGAATCGTATTATTAGCCATTTCCAACTCAACCTGTAATTATGCAAGCGTTATCTCGGTTGGCGTTGGAGCTAGACCGTCTACATTGAATTGATCAATTTATTAAATTATTATTATATCAGATGTTGGCGGTGTGCATTTCCTTGCTTTCATTAGACGACTATTGAATATTTATATGGATTAGCGGATTAGTGACTAATAGCCTATATCGTCTATTTAGACGTAAACATTTTGTTCAGAAGGATTTCATATCATATCTTAATCTAGTCACTCTCACAGTCGGCCTAAAATGACTGAATGTTCCCAATAAAATGAGAGATTATTTATTACGGACTAACAGACCTACAAATGAAAAATCAATGAAATCACTACAAAATTATAACTGGAAAATAGAACCAGTATCGATTAGCGGAAAACACCGACAGACAGATAATGCAGATGGATATAAAGATAGCTCGCCACGTACTGTGCGATTCGGTTAAAACGCCTAGTCTGACATCGCACTATTGGTGTAAAAATTTACTGAGATGAAATAAAGCAATAGTTTTCAGAAGACTTTTTTTGGTGAGTGGAATAACCGCCTGTGAATAATATACACATTAGGAGGAATTCTTTATTAATATTCAGGTGTTACTTCTTTTGTAGAATTTTTCTATAATGATTTAGTGAAGAAAAAGCGGTAAACGATGAGATCGGAAACTTTGGTGTAAAAGTTGAAACTTTTTCTAGAGATCAATACCCTAACACCAAACTGATATTTTTGCACTCGACGGGCGTTACGCTAACTAGGTTAGCATCTTCAGGAGAAGGAAATTGATACAGTATCAATTTTCAACAAACAATAACAATATACGACCGTAAGCGATTACATAGATCTACCGAACGTTTGTATTCCTCTTTATGTCTAGTTGCCAGTTAGGAAACCCGTCGAATGTCTCTGCTTCTGGATGTTTTCTGATTAACACAGTTTTTTCCTGAGTTATCGGACGCTTCAGTATACTGCAGTGCATTAATAAAAGACGACGTTCCTCCAAACAGGGGAGGGGTAGGACCATTGAAAAAGCAGTGCTACCTTTTCCAAACAGTGGACAACATGGCGGCGGCAGCGTTTGAAAGTCGCCCTCCGCACAACCGATTTTGCGTTTCAATTCGGTTTTATCAGCAACCGGCCGTTTTTTTATTTGTTTTATTGAAATACGCCAGCCACTACCACGAACAATAGATTTTACGTGTCATTGATTGTTTAAACAGATGAAATCGCATATTTTTTATGTTTTGCAAAATAGAAGAAGGAATATGATTGTCAGTAATGTTCCTCCTTTAAACATAACCTTATTTCTAACAGGAGTTGGTAGTTGGAAACATCAAACGCTTCTCGTAGATCAACAAATACAGCAATAGTGTAGTATTTATAATCCAGTGAAGAAGCTATGTGGTTAATGAAGTATATAGTTGCACTCAGGCTGCTGATTATACATTTTCTTACTGATAACTTCAATAACTTGAAATTTAATTGTGTTTCTAACAAAAATTGAACATCCTCCTCCTCGAGTATCTCTACATGAGTGAACTCCTTTGTAACCATTTATTACAAACTGGCTTGTTTCATTTGCATTATACCTACTGTGTTTCAGTTATCACAATTATATCACAGTTGTCTTCTTTGGCATACCAACAGATATCATCCTGTTTGTTTTGTGGTGCATTATTTTTATACTATTCTTGTAGCGTTCTCGAATTAGCACTGTTTTAATTCTTACTCTCGTGTGATTTTGTTCACTTTACAGCTTTCATCTTTGCGGCGGTTGAAGATGTTTCCATGGGAATACCATACAAACTTGTAATTGTTTTCGTTTTTAAATTTCCTTGCCAGCATGAATATGTATTGGTTGCGTTTGTTTAGATCGTGGTTTACATATATCCCATTGTCGTTGTCCCCAAGTCTCGTGTTCGACAGCGTTAGTTTTCTTCTTTCTTAGCCTTCTCTACTTTCAGAACATACTCTTATTGAACTGCTTGAATGGGACCTCTTCCGAAGCGATAACATCTGTTACCTTGTATTGTCAATTTTCAATGTTTGGCGGATTGTACGAAACACAAATGCTAGGTTGTCATTGGTTTTACTTTTAATAGGTACCACTTATTACGATATTATTTTAGAGATCTTTTTGTTCGTTTTTGTTCTTCATCTAACTGGGCTTTAAGATCGTCAATATCCTGCCTCAATTCATTGTTAACCTTCAAATTTCTTCAACAGTTCATTGTGTCTGTATTCCATACGTGTACAGGGTTCAACGTAGGCCTAGAACAAAAATGAAAGTCGTACACCTAGAGAGACTAAAATGTTACAATGGGAATGAAGAGATATTTTTTGATACGGGCGATCAAAATTGAGAGGGGGATAATGTTACGAAATGTCCTAGCGCCGGCTCTGTCGGTTATAAACGCAGAATAATATGAGGGGTCGAAGAGCGACGTCATTTTTCTAGGAACTCGTAAATCGCTTGGAGAATTCAATACACATCACCGAGGCCTCTCTCGAAGATTCTCCATAGGCGTACGCAGGTTAATCGCGGAAGAGTCAGTTATTCAGAGAGAGAGTTTTATTCGCAGAGAGAGTTTAGCAGAGTTATTCAGAGATAAGTGGAGAGAGTGTATCAGAGTTTTTGCTCAGTGGAGCTTAGTGGAGAGAGCTTTTTTATTGCTAAATGCAGAAGTCGAAGTGAAGAATTTCTATTATCAGAGTGTTTAGTACAGAGCGTTGGATAGTTAGCTTAGCAATTTAATTGATTGTATTGTGATAAAGAGTTGTTATAAAAGTAGTTTGGAGTTTTAATAAACGAACCCAAAAGAAATATCGTAACAGTACATTCGTTGCATTGCATACCAAATGTATTATTGCACGATTTAATACAGATCGGACACTTGGCCGCCAACTTACTTGATATTGGAGTCACAAGAAATCGACGAACTCGGCCTTGCTTTCGTGGTATTCAATAGATAATATCATTTGAGTGCTATCCAATGATTATATTGTGTACAGGATGGCTCTCAGTCCATATTATCATTTATCATAGAATGGACAAGTTTCATATGCAGCGATGAGGTCACTTGCGTAGCCAGAAAAATTCATGGCCTGGATCGATTTGGAACTACCACGTGAGGTCCGGAAATTGAACACATGCGAACATTGTTGAAGGAATAGAAACATTTGAAGCAATGTGTAATGTGAACAAAATTGAATATCGAAAAGATAACTGTTTGAACTAGAACGGTATGATCAAAACAGAAATCAATAGGAAAAAACAAAAACGTTTCATGAAACCAAACAAATTCTACGAAAACGAGAAAGTAATCAAATAACCTTACATAAACTAAGAATCAAATAGTGACTCGAATAATAAAGTGATTTACAAAAAAATAAAATAATAAATGAAACGACTTTTAGACAGACGAGTCACGACGTTTTGGTGATAACGTTCTTTTTATTTTCTCATTCAGTCTCAAACTATTTATGTAGAACACGTTTCATAGGAGCTAAATAGTTCAGACCAGGGGTCGGCAACCTTTTGAGTTGGAAGAGTAAAAAATCAGAGTTCGAAAATAGGTTTATTAAATAACAATTTATAGGTATTCACACTTTTAATAGTTCTTGAATAATGAAATATGTATTCAAATAAAAACACTTTCGCAGAAATATCAAACAGTATTATTACTTTGTTACTTCTTGACAATCAAAATATATGACTTATTATGCTACCCACATAGAAACATCCGACGACGTGGTCATTCGAGAGCTGCTAACAGACTGAAGACAATGACGACCTCGATGACGACGCTTGTCACGAGGAGGGGGTTGCGGTGTGAAGCGAATACACTTAGTGGCTGAGAGATATAAATTGTACCCAATCCTCGTTAATCGATTCAGAACGATCAATAAATGTTTTTTTTTAATAAAAAATATTGTATGAAACGAAAGAGCCGCAGCTCCACATCCAAAGAGCCGCAGTTCAAATCACTTCCTCTGAACAAAGAAATTTCCAACCACATTCAAAGAATGAACGATGAGATTGCAACCTTTCGTGTGAAGGTTGAAACTTCTTGTAACCATCAATTACCTAACACCAAACTGATATTATTTGCACTCGACGCGCGTTTCGATAACGAGGTTACCATCTTCAGATCAATTAACCTAACACCAAACTGATATTATTTGCGAAACAACATTGAAAAATTGTTTAGGAATGACTGTGAATTTATTTGGGTTCAAACAATTTCAAGGGTGTTTGAGAAACCAGGAGGATCAGCATATTTGGGTGAGACTTGTAGTATGAATGTGTATTTTTTTATGGAAAATTTGATATCTTCCAAACTGAATATTTGACGGTTATTTAGTTTACGGGGGCACATATGCTGGCGTATGAAGGATCGATTTATATCTAAATGATATCAAATATGGAAACTGCTATTATAGTAGGTTCCGATAGCTAGACTCCTATTACCCAACTTCGAACCATTTTTCAAAAGGCAAAAATTTCCGACATTTCTTCTGAAATATTCTTCTATGAAATGTAAATCACTTTTCTACCGTTGTTGTCGCCGGCAGAGAAAATTTCCGGGGTGTGATATGAACTATAATGTAATTGAAAAAAACGTGTTTTGTGTGACTCTTTTGTGAGGACTTCGATAGGCACGCCTATGAGCTACGATTTAGCTTACATGACTCAGGGTATGATAATATGAAACGTAAGATAATGATGTAATTGGGATTGATAGGTGACGGGATAGTTTGTTGGTATTGAGATTCGGAAGAGAACTGCCTCACCCAACATCCCGTTTCCGTTCGCCACTGAAAAACAAAAAAAATGGGATCCGGTTCTACATCACAAATCAGAAAAAGAGGCAATCAGAAAAAAATACGAAGTTCAAACTTCCAAACAAATATTCAGTTTGAGGTCAGTGAGACGTTGTTTACGCAAAAAACACATTTTCAATAAATTAGCGAGTTCTTGAGATTTTTAAAAAAAATTTTTTACAGGGGTTCTGGATTGCTGATATTGAATGTAACAATTTTCATCTAGACTTATTACTTTCTGTAAGATAGTACGCCCACAAACAACCAATGTTATTCCTCAGCCCAATTTAAGTACTATCAATGATATTCAAATTTGGAAAGTTAGGTCGAAATAATTTTAAGAACAACTGTGATACGGCGGAGATAAACAGCATACATTGTTTAATTGATGAATATTAACTTGGCAAGCATATTTGAATCGCGGAAGTTTGCATTGAATTTCGAATTGTTTAGTGGTGCCTGTTTTTGTACAATACTGAATCTTCGATAATTAATGACGAAAGAAGACACGTCATTTAGTTAAAATTTTATTCAGTTAGGAATTGGAGTTGTTTTTCTCCAGTTATGAACTATATCAGTCATTCGGAAGCAGCATTGAAAACACTTGATAATGATAGCAATCAACAAGAATTTGCATAATTACCAATTAGGAGATGTGTAATACACCCTCACTTGACTGGTTTGACCTGTCCAGTTTGGACATGATGAAAACTATCAAAACCTATTTACTGCATCATCAGTTGAATAAGATATTCAGGGAATGTAATCCCGGGGTACGGAAAAAAAATCGGCCGGGATTGTGAAAAGTCAATCTCGGGATTTTCGGGATCTGAAATAAGTATATTTTCTCTCCGAGAAATATTCCTATGAGTATATTAATGAGATAACATTCAGTTATAATAGGCAACACTGCGTTCAGCTCCACTCACGAACTGAGCTACCGCAGCAACAAAAAACAGATCACATGTCAGTCAGGAGATAGAACATATTCGTTATCATCTAGTGTGTAGTCGCATACGTCGACCTAAATATATTTTTTGAAATCGATATATTGCCAATTCGCAATCATTTCATAACATATGGATTGTTATTCTATTTTATTTATGTTTTGATTAAAACAGAATTTTTTATACGGAGTTTTTAACAGTTTTTTTTGATGAAAAATGGATCACGGGGTCAATGCCGGTATCCCGGGATTGAAATATTTTGATTCCGAAATCCCGATTCACCGATTCCGGTACGGGATTACATTCCCTTGGAAATATCCGTTTTGAAAAGTCATGGAAGAAAAAATATTTGGAACATTCTGAATGTCCCAAATCTTTTATATGAATGAATTTGTTTTTTAAAGTTCCACTTCTATTTTTCATTGAGGTATACGCATAGCTGTTTTTTGACATTCTGGAATATGAAGTTCATCGAAGAATGTGTAATATCCCGAACAGAAGGTCATCCCAAAATGTGTGAAAAGTTTCAATCAATATCAAAGTATTGTCGAAGTAGTGCTTATCAGTTAGTCTTGGT